>CM053037.1:177962740-178169621 GCA_028564925.1 Lithobates sylvaticus
GCCCCTTAGCAGAATTTTGCTTAGGGCCCCAGGGAGGTCAGGATCGGCACTGCTTGTACGATCTCAGCTATGAACGCTTTCTGGACGCATCACAAACGCGTTAGAAAACACCACAGTCATTTGTGAGGCATTTGTGGCGTGTTTGCAGTGCGTTTACATAGAGGCGTTTGGGAAGCGGTAACGGTAGCCAAACAACAGATGACGGATGATTTGTGGTGCGATGTGATGTCATCGCTCGCTGCTACGCACACCATTGTGATAGGTTGCTCGGAATACCCGTATAAACGTCTTCTTCTGGCGCCAATGTAAACTTGTCCTAAATAGATGTGATTTCTTTCTGTTTTAATGGCTCTTTTCATCTACAAGAGGGAATACAATACTAGTGAGGCTAACAATAAAAAGACTGTGCGTCGGGAGCGCGCATGTCTCCTCAGCAGGCGCACTGGGGTTTTGAATAGACACGGGAGCGCGCCTACAGACACATCGCTTCAAGAGGCGGCGTGTGGAGGGGCGTGGCATTTACGCTATCCGGACTGGCGTAGCTAGGCGGCTTTTCCAATAAGTAACGCGGAAAGAGATCGGTAGGCGGGGCGCTATCAGCTGAACTGTTTTATCTAGCCGGGCTACCGTAGTAGAAGGCAGAAAGCCATGTGAGCTTGCAGCCGGTGCAGTGCCATAGAATGAGATTTGCCATAGAATGAGATGCTCCGCCTCCGTCACATCCTATTGGCTCACAATCAGTCTCACTTTGGCTATCATAGGGAGAGGATCTCCTCCCTGTGATAGCTGGACCTGCACGGAGCTCTATAGGAGCTAAATAGGCGATTTGAGTTGTGGTTTTAAGGGATGGCTCAAAGTGCTGAGTGACACTTTTGCAAAGCACGGAAAATGTTTTGTGCCGCTTGTATCTTTATCACCGTCACCCCCATGCAGCAGCAGCAGCAGCTGAGGAATCCGCAGGAGGATTCCAAGCTGGAGCTTCTCTGCATTCAGTCTATTGAAAAGGCAGAAGATCTTTACTACATTCCGCCGCTGCCATTGGCTCTCATTGTCCTAGACGGGGGGAGATTCTGAGCAGCTGGCCGAGCCATTAACTCCTGCACACTGCTAGCGAGAGAGCGGCTTTTTAATTCTTGAACCTGTAAATGCTGGAGCGTCCAGCTAGGAGACTTCCCCTGGATGGGCACCGCAATGCTCTGACTTCTACTCTACTTACAAAGCCCCGTGCAGAATGAATGGTGAACGGGTGGGGGTTGGGGTTGCAGGGGGGGGGGGTGGTTTTTCCTGTGAACAGTCTTATTTAGCAGTGAATATATAATGGGATGTGAAGCGTTTAAGCAGAAAGCAGGCTTTGCAGATGACTTTGTACCTTCCTCTCTCTCTGTCTGGTGATTGTTATCACTGGACACCCTGGCACCTGGGGCTGTAACGTGCCCGTCGTCCACAGGTCCTTTCACATGGGACTGCTTGCCCAGTTCTGCAGATATGATTGGTGTGTGCCCCTCACCCCCCCCCCCCCCCCCCCCCTCCTCCTTCCTATGTGCCCTGCACTGAACTTCTACCTCCAGTGACAGAGATGAGCCATCCACCGGGCTGGACCGGGACACGGAGAGCTCCGTGCAGGTCCAGCTATCACAGGGAGGAGATCCTCTCCCTATGATAGCCAAAGTGAGACTGATTGTGAGCCAATAGGATGTGATGGAGGCGGAGCATCTCATTCTATGGCAAATCTCATTCTATGGCACTGCACCGGACACTCCTCTCCAGGATCAGAGAGAGAGTCAGGAGGAGACCATATAGAAGGAAGCAGTAACCATAGCAACGGAGTACAGACAGTCTGCAGCAGTAACCACAGCAGCAGAGTAGACAATCTGCAGCAGTAGTCATGGTAACCAACAACAAAGCAAGTGCGCAGCAGTAACCATAGCAACAGAGTACTACAGTAACCATAGCAACAGAGTACAGACAGTCTGCAGCAGTAGTCATGGTAACAAAACAAGTGCGCAGCAGTAACCATAGCAACGGAGTACCGTCTGCTGCAGTAACCATAGCAACGGAGTACAGTCTGCTGCAGTAACCATAGCAACGGAGTACCGTCTGCTGCAGTAACCATAGCAACGGAGTACAGTCTGCAGCAGTAACCATAGCAACAGAGTACAGACAGTCTGCAGCAGTAACCATAGCAACAGAGTACAGTCTGCAGCAGTAACCATAGCAACAGAGTACAGACAGTCGGAAGCAGTAACCATAGCAACGGAGTACCGTCTGCTGCAGTAACCATAGCAACAGAGTACAGTCTGCAGCAGTAACCATAGCAACGGAGTACAGTCTGCTGCAGTAACCATAGCAACAGAGTACAGTCTGCAGCAGTAACCATAGCAACAGAGTACAGACAGTCGGAAGCAGTAACCATAGCAACACAATGCAGCAGTAATCATAGCAATGGAGTACAGTCTGCAGCAGTAACCATAGCAACCGACAACAGCAAGTCTGAAGTAGAAACTGCAACAACTCAGTACAACCAGTCCCCAGCAGTAGCTATAGCAACCATGTACAGCCAGTCTGCAACAGTAACGGAAGTAACCAAGTACAACAAGCCCACAGCAGTAACCATAGCAACTGAACATGGCCAGACTGTGTGTAGCAGCAGTAACCATAGCAGCCAAGTGCAGATTGTCTGCAGCAGTATACATGGTAACTGAGTACAGCCAGTCTGCAGAGGTAACCATAGCAACCAGGCACAGCCAGTCTGTAAGAGTAATCCTAGTCACCGAGTACAGCTAGTCTGCAGTAACTATGGAAACCAAGTATGGTGAGCCTACAGCAGTAACCTTAGCAACTGAATACAGCCAGCCCATAGCAGCCAAGTACAGTTTCCAGCAGTATACATGGTAACTGAGTAGAGCCAGTAGTAACTAGGCATGTCGGTGGCAGTAACCATAGCAACCAGGCACAGAAATTATGGTATCTCGTTAAAGTAAATCAGATTTAACAGTTACAAACAGTCCACAGCGGTGATCCATAGCAACCAAGCACAGCCAGTCCACAGAATCCAAGTACAGACAGTTTTCAGCAGTATACATGGTAACTGAGTACAGCCAGTTTGCAGCAGTAACCATAGCAACCAGGCACAGCCAGCCTGTAACTAACCATAGTGACCGGCTACAGCCAGGAGGTGGCAGTAAGCAGGCACAGACAATCAGCAGCAGAATCCATGGTCTCTCGATAAAGAAAGTTTTAACCCTAGCAACCAGTTACAGCCAGTACACAGGAGTAACCCTGACTGAGCACAGCCAGTCCACAGCGGTAACCATAGCAACCAAGCACAGAGAGGCCACAGCTGTAATCATGGTGGCTGGATACCGCCAGTCTGCAGCTCCTGGGACCTCACTGACCCATGTAAGAATTACATGTATTATTGATAAGTGTATATAAAATTATGAATATTTTAATGCTTAGAGGTGACATCAGTAACAACAGTGTACCCCAATAGACTAATGTGTTACACCACAACACTAACTTCTACCTAACCCAGATATAAGAAATGTCATTATTGCGGACACATCGGACATTTTTGACACTATGTTGGGACCCTTGTCATTTATACAGCGATCAGTGCTATAAAAATTCACTGATTACTGTGTAAATGACATGGGCAGGGAAGGGGTTAAACACTAGGGGGTGATGAAGGGGTTAAGTGTGTCCTAGGGAGTGATTCTAACTGGGGAGGATGGGCTTCCCGATTACAGGGAGCAGTGATCTCTGTCAAGTCACAAGGCAGAACGGGGGGAAATGCCTTGTTTACATATCAGAGGCACTTCCCTGTTCTGCGGCTCCGTGACACGATCGCCGGGAGACCGGCGGACATCGAGTCCGCTGGTCCCACGGGCACGGTCACGCTTGAGGAGAAAGATGTTTAAGGAGAAAGATCAGGGTCTGCGTTGGTGGAGGGGGCTTCAGTCCAAATGTCTCACACTTTGTGGGCATCCCCTCGACAGGTAAGTGGCCTTGTATAGGGACAGATTAGAGTTCACCGGTTTTTTCCAATGCGGCAAAAGGGTAGGGGCAGCTGGAGTCTTCCAGTGAAGTACAATGATTTTTCTTGCATAAAACAATAGCTGTCCAATCAGAGTTCTCGGGGCTCTACGGTTGGCTAAGGAGTCAACCAGGCCCAGAAGACAGACCTCCGCTTGAAATCCGCTTGACCTACCGTGCAGCGCCAACACACAGCAGGGATAGAGGGATACATTTTATGCAGGGGTGAAATAAATTCTATGTAATATTTTGAATTGTATGAGTCTATCTTTGGCGGATACTAACAGTGCCATCTTAAGAGCATTATAGGCCATCGGGCAGTACAGTAAACTGGGGTCCTGTCTACACAATCACGCATGATTGCCCATCAAATGCAGCTTTACTGTGCCCATCAAATGCAGCCTCACTGTGTCCATGAATGCAGCCTCACTGTGCCCACCATTGCAGCCTCACGGTGCCCATGAATGCAGCCTCACTGTGCCCACCATTGCAGCCTCACTGTATCTGTGAATGCAGCCTCACTGTGCCCGCAAATGCAGCCTCACTGTGCCCATGAATGCAGCCTCACTGTGCTTACCATTGCAGCCTCACTGTGCCCGTGAATGCAGCCTCACTGTACCCACCATTGTACCCTCACTGTACCCACCATTACAGCCTCACTGTGCCCATGAATGCACCCTCACTGTGCCCATGAATGCAGCATCACTGTGCCAATTAATAGAGACTAACCATCGCCTGGTAACACACACACAGCAGGCACCTCCTCCTGTGTATCACGGAGCCGGCTGGGTCTGATGTCCACGTAGATCTAGTCAACTCGAGGCCTGTATGGACCGAGGGAAGCATAGACTGATATAAATTAGATAGAGGTTTAGTCAGTGTATCATCTCTGAGTATCGTTTCAAGGGTGGAAGTAAAGAAGGCAACAGAGTCAGTGAAAAATTGAGTATGGAATGCATGTCTGAGCTGAAGGCAGGGGCGGACTGACAACTCATGGGGCCCCCAGGCAATAGGAGATTATGGGGCCCCGGGCAATAGGAGAAGATTATGGGGCCCCCGGGCAATAGGAGATTATGGGGCCCCTGGGCAATAGGAGATTATGGGCCCCCCCTGGGCAATAGGAGAAGATTATGGGGCCCCTGGGCAATAGGAGATTATGGGGCCCCCGGGCAATAGGAGATTATGGGGCCCCAGGCAATAGATTATGGGGCCACAAAGTATACACACACATACAGTATACACACACAGACACACAATATACACACACACGCACTGAAAAGGTACTGGAGAGGCGTTGCAGCTATAATCTTGGGATTTAAAAAAAAAACACAGATTTTTACATATTGTCTCTGGTTTTATTGAGGCTTGCAACCCTGATGGGGCCCCTTAGTGGCATGGGGCCCTCGGGCAGTGCCCGAGCGCCCTAATGGTCAGTCCACCCCTGGCTGAAGGTATCTAAAAAAGTACTTATTAGGGAGATCAAACTGATTTTAGAACATCAAATGTCTTCAAAGCCCCCTGAGTAAATTTGATCCAGGTATTTAATGCCCTTCACCGCCCAGACTCGAGGATCAGGTATGGAGGCAAATTCAGGGAGCAGCGGATTAAACCATAGTGGAGTATATTGTGAGTGGGTCTTTCTGCTCGAGCCATGGACCAGGCTTTCAGGACTGCTTTCATCGCCGGTGTCAGAGGAAGTGGTGCGGTTGGACCTCTATAAACCAGATTTTTTTAATGATTAATAAGAGCCCACTCAGCGCACATTCTTAGCACACTTCGGCTGAGCCAAAAATGACTGACTCCCATGCGCATGCGCGGGATGACATCACCCCTCACCGGCCAATCACAAGGCAGAAAAACAGGCATTCAGGAGAAGATGACAGCGGCCACCGTATGTAACCGCCATATCGATGAGTGTAAGTTCCGCTTTAAGCCCCGATTCACTCTAGGGTTGCACCGATAATGTTTTTTTACCGGCAAGTACGGGTACTTTTGGTCACCTTTGCGGTGCGATTTGAGCCCATACAAAATGAATGGACTCAAACCGCACTGCAAAGAGCCGCATGCGATTTGAGCAGGAATGCAGTGCGATTCCTGTTCGAAATCGCATTGCTCCTATGTGAACCCAGGCTGAAGTCTCTATGACCAGCCTGGGTTAACACAGGAGCGGTGCGGGAAACCGCAGGCAATTCGGACAGAAATTGCACCGCATTCCTATTCAAATTGCATGCGATTCTTTGCAGTGCAATTTGAGCCTATTCCATTTTGTACGGGCTCAAATTGCACCACAAAGCTATCGGTTTCAGGTATCGGAGCATTTGCATGAGTCTTTGTGCACATGCTTAGTATCGCCACCGATACAGATACCAGTGCAACCTTAGTTCACTCTATGAATCAGATATGAAATCGCACCACATCCCTGCCATTTGAGCCCATTCATTTTGAATAGACTCAAATCGCACCGTATCCGCAACCAAAGTCATGCATGTAGCAATTTTGAGAACTCACTGCAACCGGATCGCATAGCCGTTTTGTACCATGCGATCTGATGCAGGCAAATGCCCTGCGTTTGCGACCTGTATTTGAGGTGTCATTATGACTGCACTGAGACCTGCAGCAGATCGCAAGGGCAGTGCGATTTGCGCATTTCCTGCACCGCATTCTACTGTAAACCAAAGTGATAAACAAACTGAAAACAATAAAATTATTACTAAGCACCATGTGGCCACAATTGCCCCTCTCCTGTTATCCCCTTGCCTGGGTGGGGGGGGGGGGGGGGGCAGGAAGCAGCGGATGTGACTGCTTTTCAAGCCCCATAACACTTTGTGATAATTGCAGCCCTTCCGGAGTTTCGGTTGGGGCGGGTTCGAGAGGGACATGTGTGACAACACTAGCTTAGAGCAGAACTCCATCCAACTATAACACAATCAAAATTACCATTAAAAAGATAAAATAACACATTTTGCTGCAAACTTCATATTCAATCCAAAAATTCCCCCCCCCCCCCCCCCCCCCCCCCCCCCCTGTGATTCTTTCTCTTTGCCACTAGATGTCCTCAGCCTGATGACCAGCATTATTCAACCCACTTTCTCTGAGCCCAGGTCATCCTAGACCTACCCCCAGCCTGTGATGGGTAGGCATTTTCCAATGACCGTTATCTTATACACCCCATACCAGTGTTATAATTACTAAATCAATTAAATGCAACACATGTATGGATTGCAGGATGTTTATTGGAGGTTACTGTAGACTCCCTCATGGCCGACCCCCAATGGTCAGGGAATCCTTAATGTGACATTCTTATACTCCATGCGAAGTTTAATTCCTCGGCCTCCGGGCCATCGTTGTTCCAAATGAAGTTCCAAAGGGGTCTTAGAAAGCCCAAGACTCTTGATGTTCTGGAGTCGTTAGGTGGTGGTGGGCTCTGTGCAGTGCCAGTTGCTAATGTCCTCTGCTCATTGGTAGCTGGTGATGGCCTCTGCATGGTCCTAGGTGGTGATGACCTCTGCATGGTCCTAGGTGGTGATGACCTCTGCATGGTCCTAGGTGGTGATGACCTCTGCATGGTCCTAGGTGGTGATGAGCTCTGCATGGTCCTAGGTGGTGATGACCTCTGCATGGTCCTAGGTGGTGATGGCCTCTCCATAGTCCTAGGTGGTGATGGCCTCTGCATGGTCCTAGGTGGTGATGGCCTCTGCATGGTCCTAGGTGGTGACATACAATGTGTGGTGGCCAATGGTGGCTCCCTCTGCCATGATCCAGTTGAGGGCATACTATCCAGGGTGCCAGTCCTTTGTGTATTCTGCCCTGATCCAGTCGATGGTATGCTATGCAGGGTGCCAGTGCGTTGTGTGCTCTGCCCTGTTGCCATTGATGCCATCCTATGTAGGGTATCAGCTGGTGCTTTGCTGTCTTTTGTGGCAATTGACTTGGTCTGCACGGCCTGATCAGTTAGCTCAGGTTCACCAATCTGCGTGCTGCTATCCGCCTTGCTCATGGAGGGGCCTTCCGATTCTCCATGTTCTGTTGACCAAGGCCTGACTCGACCGGCTGCAATGTATTGTGCCATGGGCAGGGTGACCCCATACCTGAGTGACAGCTGGCGGGGGGTGTAGTTGCGATATTCTGGCTGGGGCATCTTGGCCTCTCTGGAGCAAGTCCTGCTGGGCTCTCACTCGGCCTGCCAGTGTCCAGTAATGTCCAACTGCCATGTGTGACCTTTCAACTGTCATCACCTCACCCCGTCCATTGTAGATGAGGTCACTGCTGGGGGGGGGGGGGGGGCAGGCTGGGCTAGTGCAGACTATACATTACATCTAAAGTGTATTAATATACATCTACAGAACACTTCTACACATATATCAATTACTGTCATCATTTAATCTGTAGAATTTACAAAGAAAATAGAATTCTGCACATCGAGCAATTAGATACTCTGAGCGCGTCGGCACACAGATACATACAAAGGGAAACAAATGGGGGGAATGGAGGTCTAAATAATGGAGTTTATAATAAAACAATGTGAATTCATCAATCATCTTGGGGAAGGCAATCCTAACACTCCAGCTGTAGCAAAACTACAAATCCCATCATCCCTCTGCCTCCAGGAGTCATCTCTGTAGCTGTCAGTCTTGCAATGCCTCATGGGACTTGTATTCCCACAACAGCTGGAGGATGCCTAACCCTGATCTACAGCATAGATATGCTTTATAGGAGTGGTCACCATACTGCATACATCTCTCCAATAACCTCAATTGCCTACAAAGGATCTCACAATAACGTATAACTAAAGGTAGAACTTTGTTTTTTAGTTCTGGATAAAATAGGGAGGGATTAGAACCCCTGTCAGGTTTTTATGCGAAGTAAAGACAATAGACCCCTATATTAGTAACTGATTTATTTTGCTATAGACAGTATCCCGTTAAAAAATTAACCTTCTTTTGGCAGTTATGCTGCAATACTACACAAATAATGGTCAGAGACAGGGGACATATTGTAGACGAATGTCAGAGAAACATACTACAGGGACTGAGGACATACAACAGTAAGTGGTCAGAGACTGCAGGCATGCTACAAAAAGCTGATAAGAGACTGGGGACATACATAAGAGGCATCAAATACTGACAACATACTAACAGAGACTGGGGCTTACTACAGTGGTCAGTGGTCTGAGACTGCAGCAGGAAACAGTCAGAGACAGGGGATATGCTACACAGGCAATGGTCAGAGACTAGGAACATACTACAGGAGATGGTCAGAGACTAGGAACATACTACGGGAGATGGTCAGAGACTAGGAACATACTACGGGGGATGGTCAGAGACTAGGAACATACTACGGGAGATGGTCAGAGACTAGGAACATACTACGGTAGATGGTCAGAGACTAGGAACATACTACGGGAGATGGTCAGAGACTAGGAACATACTACGGGAGATGGTCAGAGACTAGGACATACATACGATGGGGAGATGGTCAGAGACTAGGAACATACTACGGGAGATGGTCAGAGACCGAGAAGCCATACTACGGGAGATGGTCAGAGACTAGGAACATACTACGGGAGATGGTCAGAGAACATACGGGAGATGGTCAGAGACTAGGACATACTACGGGAGATGGTCAGAGACTAGGAACATATACGGGAGATGGTCAGAGACTAGGAACATACTACGGGAGATGGAGATGGTCGGGAGAGACTAGGAACATACTACGGGAGATGGTCAGAGACTAGGAACATACTACGGGAGATGGAGATGGAACATACACGGGAGATGGTCAGGACTAGGAACATACTACGGGAGATGGTCAGAGATAGGAACATACTACGGGAGATGGTCAGAGACTAGGAACATACTACGGGAGATGGTCAGAGACTAGGAACATACTACGGGAGATGGTCAGAGACTAGGAACATACTACGGGAGATGGTCAGAGACTAGGAACATACTACGGGAGATGGTCAGAGACTAGGAACATACTACGGGAGATGGTCAGAGACTAGGAACATACTACGGGAGATGGTCAGAGACTAGGAACATACTACGGGAGATGGTCAGTGACTAGGAACATACTACGGGAGATGGTCAGAGACTAGGAACATACTACGGGAGATGGTCAGAGACTAGGAACATACTACGGGAGATGGTCAGAGACTAGGAACATACTACGGGAGATGGTCAGAGACTAGGAACATACTACGGGAGATGGTCAGAGACTAGGAACATACTACGGGAGATGGTCAGAGACTAGGAACATACTACGGGAGATGGTCAGAGACTAGGAACATACTACGGGAGATGGTCAGAGACTTGGAACATACTACGGGAGATGGTCAGAGACTAGGAACATACTAAAGGAGATGGTCAGAGACCATAGTTTTAGACCCCTTTCACACTGGGGCGTTTTTTTCAGACGCTTTAGCGTTAAAAAAGCATCTGAAAGAAGCCTCATCTGCAATCCCAATGTGAAAGCCCGAGTGCTGCGCTGGCAGGGCGTCAAAAAAAGTCCTGCAAGCAGCTTCATTGCAGCGCTTTTGGAGCAGTGAATACACCAATCCTAAGACCCCTTTCACACCGAGGGTGTTTTGCAGGCGCTATAGCGTTAGAAATAGCGCCTGCAATCCGCCCTCAAACTGCTGCTCCATTGTCTCCAGTGTGAAAGCCTAAGGGCTTTCACACTGGATCGGTGCGCTGGCAGGGCGTCAGGAAAAGTCCTGCCAGCAGCTTCTTTGGAGCGGTGAAGGAGTGGTGTGTTTACCGCTGCTCCCCATTGAAATCAATGGGGCAGCGCTGCAATACCGCCGGCAAAACGCAGCTATTGTGGCGTATTGCGGGAGGTTTTAACCTTTTCTCGGCCACTAGCGGGGGGTAAAAGTGCCTGCTAGCAGCCGAAATGCGCCGCAAATCCGATGGTAAAAATAGCGGCATTTTACCCCCGACGCTTATGGGCGGCTTGGTGTGAAAGGCCTCTTAAGTGCCCCTTCCCATTGAAACCAATGGAAAGCGCCTACAAAACGCCTGCAAATCGCTTTTGGCAGCAGCGCTTTGTGGGCGCTATCAACCCTTTATTTGGCCACTAGCGGGGGTTAAAAGCGCCCAGATAGCGCTCGAAAAAAAAAAAATCAGGCGGAAGTAGGAGCGGGTATCTATCAAAACAAGGCACCCACCCCCCCCGGAAGGTGCCAGCAGAGGGGGGGGGGGGTGCCTGATTTTGCTGCAGAAAACTTATCTGGAAGTTCTGCCTCCTTCCCCCACCACCCTGGCCATTCACGAAGCACAGCGGGCTTTGCGCATGCGCAATATGGAACTAGCTGTGAAGCCTCAAGGCTTCACTGCCGGTTTCCCTTACCCAAGATGGCGATGGTGGCAGCACCCGAGAGCCAATTGAAAAATTTGTGGACAGGTAAGTGTCCTAATATTAAAAGTCAGCAGCATTTGTAGCTGCTGACTTTTATTTTTTTCTGAAGGAGTCTGGAGCTCCTCTTTAAAGTGGTTCTTAAAACAGGAGGTTTTTTACCTTCATACATTCTATGCATGAAGGTAAAAAAAGCCTTCTGCGTGCTGCTCCCCCCACAGCCCCCCTAACACCCCAATCGCGATCCAGCGATGTGCACAAGAGCCTCGGCTGTCCCGGGACTTCCTCTCCTTATTGGCTGAGATCAATCACGTCCAGTGAGACAATGAGGAGAGAGTGGGGGTGACTATGGCTCTGTGTATCTTATGGATGCGTAGAGCAGGGCTCAAGAGCGAGCATGCACCAGTGCCCCCATAGCAAGTGGCTTGCTGTTGGGGGCACTGGTCAAGGAGGAGGAGCCAGGGGATCCAAGAAGAGGAGGGTTGGAGCTGCTCTGTGCAAAACCATTACACAGAGCAAGTAAGTATAAAACATGTTTGTTATTTAAATAAAAAAAAATCAGAACCTTTAATACAAATTTAAATAAAAAATTTAAGAATCCTTGTCTTTTTAAGAATGCAACACTATTTTACACTCACTCACTCTGTTATCTTCCTGTCTGTGTGGCAGCAAGTGTCACAGATATTTCCTTGGGCCTCTTCCACACAAGGCGGATCCGCTCAGCGGAGTCTGCCAGCTCAGCAGATCGCGCCGTTGATCTCCGCTGAGCCGGCGGATGACAGGTCCGTCTCTGCTCACTGAGTGGGGAGGGGCCTGCAGAGCCCCTCTGATTCCTATGGAGAGATCGGATCAAAATGGACAGCATGTCCTTTTTTACATCTGATCCGCCAAGACGGATGGCGAACGTATCGCCATACCTCTGATTTTAGCAGATCAGATGGCAGAAGGGTGTCAGCAGACACATCTCCACTGACACCCGCCTGCCCATAGGAGTCAATGAATGGCCCGCTTGGATCCACATGAAAAACGACAGGCGGATCCGAACGGGCTTGCCATGTGAAAGGGGCCTAAAGGTCAGAACAGTTAACGCAGGAGACAAGCAGCTACTGTATTTTTCAGAACTCGGTAAAGTCTGAGTTTTTGCGACAAAGTTACTAAAATCATCCCGCATCAGTAGTAGTAGTAGGACAGCATTATTCCTATGGGCTAGGTTCACATATATGCAGGTGCTGGAATACATGTAAATCGCATGCATTTTTGCACTCCGCAGGCACACCGTGCTGCTATTTAGCAAACAGGAGGGGGCTGCGATTAATCCTTACTGGCCCCCTCTTGCATCTGAAAACGCAGGACTTTTTCCGGTGAGGGAAATCGCATGGTGCATAAACTGCATGCCATTTCTACATGGCTGCGATTTTAAAAATGCTTGCAAACACAACCCGAACCAATGGCATAGGTGTGAACCTAGCTGTACAATGCATAAACATACATTGAATTAAGGCAGCCCAGTCATTTCCAATGGGCTGCTAATGCACCTCAGTGTCTCTGTTATTTATGGTAAATACATTTTTGGAAGAATTGGAGTTTCCCTTTAAGGAGCCGTATACTGGCAGTGACATTGACATCACTCGGTGCACCTTGTCAGCAGCAGAATAATGTCGAGGAACTATTTACTTGCCATAAATTGTAATTATCACAGTGCAGTGTGGCACGTCTGTGCTGGACAGTATACACATCACCCTTCCATAATAGAAAAAAGCAATCTGTCACTGCAATTTATTTGGAATAAATTAGATGTCGCAGGCAGCGTGCCGCTTGTGCAGTCACAGATGAAAGGCTGGATAATGAGGTGAGACGCTCAATCATTGACTATTATTATAGACATAGTGTAGTAATTATCTCCATCCGGACAAGATAATCCCACAATGACACCACAAGTGCTATCTGGAATAATAATAATAATAATAATGTGTGACTGTGGTAGTATATAGAGTGTAAGCTCCTCTGGTGCAGAGACTGACAGCTCTACGGAATATGCCAGAGCTCTATACACTCACCGTCCCCTTTATTAGGTACACCCGTTCAATTGCTTGGTAACAAAAATTGCTAAACAGCCAATCACATGGCAGCTACTCAATTCATTTAGGCATCTAGACGTGTTGAAGACGACTTGCTGAAGTTCAAACCGAGCACCAGAATGGGGAAGAAAGGGGATTTAAAGCGGAGGGTCCACACAAATTTTTAAGATAACCTCCATCGCATTCTTGCATTGCATACAGCAGGGATATGCAATTAGCGGACCTCCAGCTGTTACAGAACTACAATTCCCATGAGGCATAGCAAGACTCTGGCAGCCACAAGCATGGCACCCAGAGGCAGAGGCATGATGGGACTTGTAGTTTTGCGACAGCTGGAGGTCCGCTAATTGCATATCCCTGGCATAGTGTCAAATGGAAATGTTGTTATTATTTTTTTCAGAGGGGGTACCTGTATATCCGTGTTTTCTTGCTTGCTTCCTGTCTCAGACCACCTTGCGGGGGTCGTCATGGATATGGTCGTCATATCCTGCGGCGCACTGTCTCTTGGGAGCTCTGTGTCATTATTCCCAGGAGTTAGTGCGGATGCCGCTGTTCCGTCATGTCTGCTTGCCCCCTTCTCGGCATATCATTACTATAGAGCAGGGATATGCAATTAGCGGACCTCCAGCTGTTGCAGAACTACAAGTCCCATGAGGTATAGCAAGACTCTGACAGCCACAAGCATGACACCCAGAGGCAGAGGCATGATGGGACTTTTAGTTTTGCGACAGCTGGAGGTCCGCTAACTGCATATCCCTGCTATAGAGGATTGTGGGGTGTAGCAAGATGGCGGCGACGGAAGTGAAGACGTCTGTGTGTGTTTTCTGTGAGCTTTCGTTGTCATCACAACGGGGCGGGAACTTCCGACGCCACTTGTTGTGATGGCAACGTGGAAGTTTGTGACACTCCGTACCAACTGAGCATGCGTGGGAATGAGTGGTGAATGCTGGTAGCTCAGCATTCACTCCATCCAGGAAGTTTATGCTTGTGGGCTTCACATGCCCACAAGCAAGATGAAACCTGCCAGCAACACATTTTAAAAGTACGTTTTTCGTACGAAACCGGACATCGGGGGGGGGGGGGGTAGATTTTCCCAAACAATTGAGTGTAACGTTGACAGTATGTAAGGTTATTAATGTTTAAAAAAAAAAAATATTTAATTGTCGGTGGACCTCCGCTCTAAGTGACTTTGAACGTGCCACGGTCCTTGGTGCCAGACGGGCTGGTCTGAGTATTTAAAAAACTGCTGATCTACTGGGATTTTCACACACAATCATCTCTAGGATTTGCAGAGAATGGTGGGAAAAAGAGAAAATATCCAGTGAGCGACAGTTGTGTGGTGGAAAATGCCTTGTTGATGTCAGAGGAGAATGGGCAGATGGTTCCAATTGATAGAAAGGCAACAGAAACACACTCATAGGTTGGACTTGTGTCTTTTTTCAACCTCACCTACTATGTAACTCAAATAATCACTTGTTACATCCAAGGTATGCAGAATACCATCTCTGAATGCACAACACATCCAACCTTGAAGCAGATGGGCTACAGTAGCAGAAGACCACACCGGGTGCCACTCCTGTCAGCTACAATTTGCACAGATCACCAAAATTGGACAATAGAAGATCGGAAAAACGCTGCCTGGTCTGATGAGTCTCGATTTTAGCTGCGGCATTCAGATGGTCGGGTCAGAATTTGGTGTAAATAACATGAAAGAATGGATCCATCCTGCCTTGTATCACCGGTTCAGGCTGGTGGTGGTGGGGGTGTAATGGTGTGGGGGATATTTTCTTGGCACATTTTGGACCCCTTAGTACCAACTGAGCATCGTTTAAACCCCACGGCCTACCTGAGTATTGCTGCTGACCATGTCCATCCCTTTATGACTACAGTGTCCCCATCTTCTGATGGCTCCTTCCAGCAGGATAATGCACCATGTCACAAAGCTCCAATCATCTCACCACTGGACAATGAGGTCTCTGTACTCCAATGGAATCTACAGTCACCAGATCTCAATAAGCTTTGACAGCTTTTATATAGGAAGGGTGGAGCCACCCGCTGACATAACCAGATGACCCGCCCCCCTGTGATGTCACATGACGTCAGAAGGGAGCAGGGTCACTCAGTTACATCACCAGGTGGCCCCGCCGTTGCCTATATAATGGCTGTTAAAGCCAAGAGACGCAGGTAGAGCTTTTTTTTTTATTCTATTTTTCGGGTTCGTTGGGCGGCGTGATTGAATATAAAGCACCTTTGGGATGTGGTGTTAACCACTTGCCGACCGCCCCCTGTATATATACGTCGGCAGAATGGCACGTACAGGCAGAACCACGTACCTGTACGTGCCATTCTTCCGGCGGGTGGGGTGTCCGATCGGACCCCCTCCGCCGGCGGGGACGGTCGGCATCGCTTCAGGAGCGATCCGGGACGAGGGGACGGCCAGTGGTTTCTGGCCACCCCCTCGCGATCGCTCCTGGCGAATGAAAAGCTTCCCCTTCCTGTCTATTGTATAGACAGGAAGGCGGAAGTGATGTCACGCTCGGTGCGCCGGTCTATGTGACCGGAACGCCGAGCAGAGAACATGTAAAGGTTAGTGCACAAACAGTACACTGACACCAGTACACATAGGCACACAATCCACCCCCCTGTCACCCCCAGATCACCCCCCAGATCACCCCCTCCCCCCCCAGTCACAGTGTCACTAATTGCAGTGATCATTTATTTACTGATCACTGCATTTAGTGTCAGTGTGACTGTAATAACTGTCAGGGCAGTTAGTTTTAGGTCCAAGGTAGCCCCCTACCCCCCCCTAATAAAGGTTTAACCCCTTGATTGCCCCTAGTTAACCCTTCACCCCCTTTTGCCAGTGTCACTAAGCGATCGTTTTTCTGATCGCTGCATTGTGTCGCTAGGTAACCATTTTTTTTTTTATTTTAACCGCCATGTTTTATATAGGTTCATAAATAGTTTTATAGGTCAGGTACCCCCATATTACAACCTAAATAAAGGTTTTAACCCCCTGATTGCCCCTAGAGTTAACCCTTTCACCAGTAATCACCGTATAACTGTCACTGGTGACGCTGGTTAGCCAGTTAGTTATTTCGTTATTTAGGTTCCCCGTCAGGTTTTTATATAGCGTCAGGTACCCCCATATATTACCTAATAAAGGTTTAACCCCCTGATTGCCCCTAGTTAACCCTTTCACCCCCTTTTGCCAGTGTCACTAAGCGATCGTTTTTCTGATCGCTGCATTAGTGTCGCTAGGTAACCATTTTTTTTTTTTAGGTTAACCGCCATGTTTATATAGGTTCATAAATAGGTTTATAGGTCAGGTACCCCCATATTACAACCTAAATAAAGGTTTTAACCCCCTGATTGCCCCTAGAGTTAACCCTTTCACCAGTGATCACCGTATAAAATGTCACTGGTGACGCTGGTTAGCCAGTTAGTTATTTCGTTATTTAGGTTCCCCGTCAGGTTTTTATATAGCGTCAGGTACCCCCATATATTACCTAATAAAGGTTTAACCCCCTGATTGCCCCTAGTTAACCCTTTCACCCCCTTTTGCCAGTGTCACTAAGCGATTGTTTTTCTGATCGCTGCATTAGTGTCGCTAGGTAGCCAGTTTTTTTTTTTTGTATTACTGTTACGGGTGACGCTGGTTAGTTAGCTTGTTTTTTATACTGTCAGGGCACCCGCCATTTATTACCCAATAACGGTTTAACCCCCTGATCGCCCGGCGGGTGATATCAATTAGGTTTTAGGGTCAAATAAGGTCTGCGTCGCCCCAGGTTAGTGCCAGTACCGCAAACACCCACGCGCAAAGCATACACCTCCCTTAGTGGTATAGTATCTGAACAGATCAATATCTGATCTGATCAGATCTATACTAGCGTCCCAGCAGTTTAGGGTTCCAAAAAAACGCATTGTTAGCGGGATCAGCCCAGATACCTGCTAGCACCTGCGTTTTCCCCCTCCGCCCAGCCCAGCCCAGCCCACCCAAGTGCAGTATCGATCGATCACTGTCACTTACAAAACACTAAGCACACATAACTGCAGTGTTCGCAGAGTCAGGCCTGATCCCTGCGATCGCTAACATTTTTTTTGTGGTAGCGTTTTGATTCAGTCGCTAACAGTCAGGAGCTTTTTTACCTGTGAATCTCAAAAAAATAAAAAAAACAAAAATAGTTGTCGTTTTATTGTTCTCTCTCTCACTCTATTCTCTCTCTATTGTTGCTCTTTTTTTACTCCATTCTATTCTGCAATGTTTTATTATGTTTTATCATGCTTGCTTTTCAGGTATGTAATTTTGTTTACTGTGTTTTAGTGTTAAGCATTTTTTTGTTTTCAGGTGCGCCATTCAGTTGCAGCGCGGATTTATTTATCTTGACAGCAACAGCGTTTGCTCCCACGATACATAAAGCCGCGACTCCAACGCTGTAGGAGGTGATTTCACCACCACAGTTAAAAAAAAGAGCATATGTGCCGAAGCATGGGGGCAGCAGGGGGGGCGGAGGAGCGATTGGCTCCTAATGCCACGTACATACGGTCGAAATTCCGACCGTGTGTACACGGCATAACTTTTGCGGGAGGATGCCCCCATGCATCGGCATATATAAATGGTGCATGTATGCCCATCATTAGAAGTGGGTGGATGAAGGGAGGTATTCTAATGGTGGGCATACCCACCAATCAATCTCTTTTTTTCGTTCAGCCAAGAGGCTGCATGAAAAAAAAAAAAGATTACAATATATGTCCAGTATGTTGCTGGACTTTGAATGGTTATACCAGAATGATGCCTGCAGGTTTAGGTATCATCTTGGTATCATTCTTTTCAGCCAGTGATCGGCGTTCATGTAAAAGCAATTCTAGCGGGTAATTAGCCTCTAGACTGCTTTTACAAGCAGTGGGAGGGAATGTCCCCCCTCCCGGATATAAACCGCGCCATTGGGAAATTGGGAAAGCATTTTATCACACCAATCTTGGTGTGGTCAGATGCTTTGAGGGCAGAGGAAAGATCTAGGGTCTAATAGACCCCAATTTTTTCAAAAAAAGAGTACCTGTCACTGCCTATTGCTATCATAGGGGATATTTACATTCCCTGAGATAACAATAAAAATCATAACAAAGAAAAAAAAAGGAAGCAACACTTAAAAAAAAAAAAAAAAAAACCAAAAAAAAAAAAAAAAAAAAAAAAAAAAAAAAAAAAAAAGCACCCCTGCCCCCCCTTCTCTTGCGCAAAGGCGTACACAAGCGTTGGTCTGGCGTCATATGTAAACAGCAATTGCACCATGCATGTGAGGTATCACCGCGAAGGTCAGATCGAGGGCAGTAATTTTAGCAGTAGACCTCCTCCGTGAATCTAATGTGGTATCATGTAAAGGCTTTTAAAGGCTTTTAAAAATGTATGTAGTTTGTCGCCACTGCGTGTTTGTGCGCAATTTTAAAGCATGTCGTGTTTGGTATCCATGTACTCGGCCTAAGATCATATTTTTTATTTCATCAAAAATTTGAGCAATATAGTGTGTTTTAGTGCATTAAAATAAAAAAAAGTGTATTTTTTCCACAAAAAATGCGTTTGAAAAATCGCTGCGCAAATACTGTGTGGAAAAAAAAAATGCAACACCCACCATTTTAATCTGTAGGGCCTTTGCTTTAACAATATATATAGTGTTTGGGGGTTCAACGTAATTTTCTTGCAAAAAAAAAATATGTTTTCATGTAAACAAAAAGTGTCAGAAAGGGCTTTATCTTCAAGTGGTTAGAAGAGTGGGTGACGTGTGACGTAGGCTTCTAAATGTTGTGCATAAAATGCCAGGACAGTTCAAACCCCCCCCAAATGACCCCATTTTGGAAAGTAGACACCCCAAGCTATTTGCTGAGAGCAATGTTGAGCCCGTTAAATATTTTTTTTTTTTGTCCCAAGAGATTGAATAATTAAAAAAAAAAATATATATATTTTTTTTACAAAAAGTTGTCACTAAATGATATATTGCTCAAACATGTCATGGGCATATGTGGAAATACACCCCAAAATACATTCTGTTGCTTCTCCTGAGTACGGGGATACCACATGTGTGGGACTTTTTGGGAGCCTAGCTGCGTACGGAACCCCAAAAACCAAGCACCGCCTTCAGGCTTTCTAAGGGAGTAATTTTTTTATTTCACTTCTCACTGCCAATCACAGTTTCGGAGGCCATGGAATGCCCAGATGGCATAAAACCCCCCAAAATGACCCCATTTTGGAAAGTAGACACCCCAAGCTATTTGCTGAGAGGTATTGTGAGTATTTTGCAGATGTCGCTTTTTGTCACAAAGTTTTGAAAATTGAAAAAAGAAAAAAAAAAATTTTTTTTTTCTTTACTTTCTTCATTTTCAAAAACAAATGAGAGCTGTAAAATACTCACCATGCCTCTCAACAAATAGCTTGGGGTGTCTACTTTCCAAAATGGGGTCATTTGGGGGGGTTTTGTGCTATTTTGGCATTTTATGGCCTTCGAAACTGTGATAGGTAGTGAGGAGTGAAATCAAAGATTTGCACCCTTAGAAATCCTGAAGGCGGTGCTTGGGTTTCGGGGCCCCGTACGCGGCTAGGCTCCCAAAAAGTCCCACACATGTGGTATCCCCATACTCAGGAGAAGCAGCAAAATGTATTTTGGGGTGCAATTCCACATATAACTATGGCATGTGTGAGCAATATATCATTTAGTGACAACTTTTTGAAAAAAAAAAAAAATTCTTTTTTATTTTTGTCTTTATTCAATCACTTGGGACTAAAAAAAAAAATATTCAATGGGCTCAACATGCCTCTCAGCAATAGCAATAGCTTGGGGTGTCTACTTTCCAAAATGGGGTCATTTGGGGGGGTTTTCTGCCATTTTAGCACCTCAAGAAATGAAATAGGCAATCATAAATTAAAAGCGGTGTAAATTCCAGAAAATGTACTCTAGTTTGTAGACGCTATAACTTTTGCGAAACCAATAAATATACGCTTATTGGCATTTTTTTTTTACTAAAGACATGTGGCTGAATACATTTTGGCCCAAATGTTTGACTAAAATTGAGTTTATTAGATTTTTCTTATAACAAAAAGTAGAAAATCTCTTTTTTTTTCAAAATTTTCGCTCTTTTTCCGTTTATATCGCAAAAAATAAAAATCACAGAGGCAATCAAATACCATCAAAAGAAAGCTCTATTTGTGGGAAGAAAAGGACGCAAATTTCGTTTCGTTACAAAATTGCATGACCGCGCAATTACCAGTTAAAGTAGTGCAGTGCGAAATTGAAAAAAGACCTCTGGTCCTTAAGCTGACAATTGGTCCGGGGCTGAAGTGGTTAAAGAGTGAAAAAAAAAGAGAGGAGACCGATGGTGTGACCCTTGTACATAGGGACACCGATCGGTCCCCTACCCCCACAGTTAGAATCACTAATATAGGGAACATATTAACCCTTATTAAAAAAAATAAATAAATTGTGCCAACTTGACGTTTTTCTTTAACCTTCCCTCCCAGTCACATTTATACAGTAATGAATGCATTTTTATAGCACGGATCGCTGTATAAATGTGAATGGTCCCAACAAATGTGTCAAAAGTGTCCGATATGTCCGCCGCAGTCACGATAAAAATCGCAGATCGTCGCCATTACTAGTAAAAAAAAAAAAAAAAAAAAGTCATACATCTATCCCCTATTTTGTAGACGCTATAACTTTTGCGCAAACCAATCAATATACGCTTATTGCGATTTTTTTTTTACCAAAAATATGTAGAAGAATACGTATCGGCCTAAACTGATGAAAAAAAATTGTTAAAAAAAATTGGATATTATAATAAAAAGTTAAAAATATTATGTTTTTTCAAACTTGTCGCTCTTCTTTTGTTTATAGCGCAAGAAATAAAAACCGCAGAGGTGATCAAATACCACCAAAATAAAGCTCCATCTGTGGGGAAAAAATGATAAAAATTGTATTTGGGTACATCCTTGCATGACCGCGCAATTATCATTCAAAATGCGACAGCGCTGAAAGCTGAAAAATGGCTTGGTCAGGAAGGAGGTGTTCGTGCCTGGTAGGCAAGTGGTTAAATTAAAAAAAAAAAAAAAAAAAAGTCACAAAAAGTTATGCTGACTTTAGGGCTCGCTACCAGGACCACACTGCATATAGGAGGCAGCCAGTTTCTGAATTTTGGGAGTGGCACTAGTAAGAATGGTAGGTGATTGTGGCGAGACATTAGAGCGTAAGCTCCTTTGGTGCCAATACAGATATGAGGACATCCCTTTAATAACTACTGGATGCTGTTTGATTTTTTTTTTTTTTTACTTTTGAAAAGTTTTAGTAAGCATGTGTTCATATTACGGGTGGTGTGCTGCCAGCACTCAGAACAAGCCCCATTTTGTACTACATGAAAACAGCTTCCGAGCAAAAACACAAAAAACAGTTGGGGATAGGGATTGGGAAAGGGGAATGGGAAAGGGAGTGGCAGGGGAAGTCAAAGTAGCCGATTGAAAAACTAATCATACAGCTAATGATCAGAAGCCAAATTGTTGGCTTAATTGTCGCCGTAGCCAAAGCGTATTAGAAATAAAGAGGACAGTCCCTGGGTCCTAAAGACAGGAACCCAGAGAAAGGAAGGGGGCTACTATATGGTGACAAACGTTGATCATGACAAAGTCAATACTTTGAAAAAATGAATTCTTTATTGAACAATGCTTGCATATTTCTCATTAAAATAGAATTCCAGGCAACCTGGAAATCTAGAACCAACAATTATAAAACGGCACTAAACAAGACAAACAAGACACCATATAGACAACAAAAGCATCACGTGAAACAGAGCAGTGAAAATTATTCAAACGGATAATTTAAGGAATGGATCAAAGTCCAGTCAAAAAAGATATGTATCAAAAATATTCACGTGGTCGTAAGACCTTGTGTGGTTCACGTTTGGTAATAGCAGCACCTCTTGAAGCAGCAAAAGTAAAGCAGATTTGTTAATAGAAAAAGTCCTGCGCTAATTTAGTGATTGCAACTGGTCTGGACGACATGCCAGGTAACACTAAGTGCGCTATGGGAATTCCTGATTGGTTAGCTTATAATCACACACACTGAGGGTAACGATATTGATAATAATAGAAGTCCTGATTATATTCAGTTGATAATAGACTGAGTCTGGAGCCATGCGTCCATTTCGGAACTGCAGGTGTATCAAGACAACTGTTCAGAGATGCTCACGTATGTTTACAGCTTTCAAAACCAGATTTGATGACAATCTACTGGACATATGTGCTGTGTTGAAAATAAATGTGCTGCTCAACTCAACACAATGTATTCAATCATTTGAAGTCTCATATGTCAACAGTTCAGGTATTTCAAAGTAATCAGGAAAGTTTTCTGTAACAACCTGCATTCAGGCTAGTCAATGAAAAGTGGATACAGATTTCAAAGTTGCCATGCGGTTCTTTGGGCAATCTGGTCAAATTAGAAAGTAATTGGTTTAATAACGTTACCCAGCCGACGTTAGATGTCTTGGGATGGCGGTATGAGAAGTCCAATCTTTCCAAAAAACGTGTCGATTGCCGGTACTGCTGGCAAAGATCGTAGTGGCCGCTCGGTATCCTTTGAGGGGTGAGGATCTTCCTAGGAGTGAAGGAGTCCAATAGCCTTGTAGGAGGGCAGAAGTTTGCCGGGTCCGGCGGTCGCTCGGATCGTAACAGCCTGGGTCTCTGGGGTTGCTGCTGCTAGAAAGCGCTGTGCACTGCTCGTCACGTGATGCGTCACGTGACGCGTTTCGCTAGGGGCGTAGTTACAATAGCTTCTTCCTGACGTGTGTTGTGAAGGCAACAGGGATCCCTTAAAATAGCGTTTTTTTCTCTGGTAATTAACAGGTGTTTTAGATTAGGGAGAGGAGATTGTACTTGCAGAGTTGTGTTGGTGTGCGCGATTGGGCAGATGTCATACTAATAAAGAGTTCTCTTACTAAGAGACAGACATTTAAGGACACCTTACATGTATTAGACAAAAGACATATTGTCATTCACATAGAACATTAAGTCAAAAGATTTTTTTTCCTTTTAAGACATTTACTACACGTAAAGTTCAAAGAGATGGAGAAAAATAGACATTATCAAATAAATTTAATCTACGATGATTGGGATGAGGAAATAGAGGAGTGAGAGAAAAAGATTTTTTATATACAGTTTTGTTTTCGTTTTTTTTTTATTTTTTAATTTTTATTTGTATTTAGGTTGTTAGCCAGCAGATATTTTAAAAGGGGCCGAGGCCACAGATGGTAGCAGAGCGCAGCAGCTGAGAGGCCGGCAAAAAGAAGCCGAGATGGCCCGGGACAAATGACAGTTGTAGCAAAGATGCAGGGGGATGCATTCCACGCAACATATGCATCAATACAGAGGAAGAAACCGGTATTGCCTATAGATTAAGGTTTGTTCCGTTGGTGCTTGAAACAATCAGACACCTCGCACGTTTGTCCCTTTAGTGCACTTGAAGGTAAAGTTGGGGGCTAGCATGGACATACACAAACCGTATAGGTGATGGCCTGCAGAGGGGGCTAGGCATTTAATAGTGTTGAGTCATATTGACTATAGAGTCTCTTACATTTATCAAAACCCATATTGGGACCCTCTAATTAGCGGCCCCTGATGCATGGAAAGCTGGAATGACAAGTTCTGTTTTAAGTGCAGATTTAAGCTATATTACCGCCGGGTCTACCTATAGGACCTTTAAGCGTTCTCGATGTATGGCAATATTGAAATGTGTCAGTTGGGGCTCAGATGGCAATGAGAGGGAATTATGGAGGCAAGGAGGGTAACAATGTTCGCCAATAGTGTGTTTTATTTTTTATTTTATTTTTATTTCTCATAAGTGGTGTCACCCATGCATTTAGATGTATGGTGTATAATATATAATTTATTTTGCCCCCCTCTCTCTCTACCCCCTTAGAAAAGTAAGGTGGACCATGGGTACTAAACGTCCAAAAAGGCCTGGAGGTTGAGTTCCGTGTTCAGGCCTACGGGAGCCAAAGATTTAAGGCGATACACCCACCATTTTTCTTTTTGAAGTAAAATTCGGTCGAAGTCCCCACGTCTGGGCGGTAACTTGAGCAAATAGATCCCTTTGACCGTTAGGCCCGATGGATCACCACCATGATGTGTATAAAAGTGCTTCGCCAAAGGCTTCTCAGGAATTTTACCTTTCTCCCTTATTTCTCTCAAGTGCTCACCCAACCTGACTTTGAGAGAACGTTTAGTTTTGCCTATGTATATCTTAGGGCATGGGCACGTTATCATGTAGATAACCCTGGTACTAGAGCAATTAATAAGATCTATTATTTTAAATTGTTCTTTTCCCAAGGCGTCAGAGAAGGTGGCGGTACGGTGCACATACGGGCACACTTGGCATTTGGTGCAAGGGAACATGCCCTTGGTCCGAGGATAGTCGGAAAGCCAAGTTGCATCCGGTGCTTTAACAAACTCGGACTGCATTAAGACATCACCCAAGCTTTTCGCTCGTCTGGCGACCAGCTTGGGGGTGTTGCCGACTATTTTGCCAATACCCGGAGAGCCAGTCAGGATATTCCAGTGTTTTTCTAACACCGAACGGACCTCGTTCCATTGTGAGCCGAAGGTAGTGATGATTCTGACTGGTTCGACGGGAGCCTGGTAGGGTGTTGCTAGAGCTAAGTCCTGTCTTGGTTTTGCCTGAAGCAAACTTTCACGGTTCCTTAGGGCTGCCGTCTTTTTGGCTCGCCGGATTTGGCTGTGGGAGTAGCCACGCTCCCTAAATCGGGTATACAGTTCCGCACTTTCTTTTTTGTAATCGCAGGGTTCGGTGCAGTTCCTTTTAATGCGAAGGAACTGCCCGACCGGTATCCCATTTTTAAGCCATTGCAGGTGATGGCTCGACGCGAATAACAAAGTATTTGCTGCTGTGGTCTTTCGGAAGGTGTTGGTACCTAAGCGGCCGTCTTTAAGTGAGACACAAAGGTCAAGGAAGGGCAAAGTCATACGATCATAGTTGTACGTAAGTTTGATATTGCGTTCATTGATGTTCAGATTCATCATGAATGTATGCAAATCATCTAAAGTGCCACGCCATATCATCAATACGTCGTCGATGTACCGCAGCCAGGTCTGCACGTGGCTGCGGTACATCGTCGAGGGATAGACCTCCTCTTCCTCCCAATGGCCCAGGTGGAGGCAGGCATAAGAAGGAGCCCAGGCAGCTCCCATAGAAGTTCCTCGTATTTGATGATAATATATCGTCAAAAACTGAAAGTAATTGTTTGTCAATGCAAATTTCAATAGATCGATCAGGAACTCGTTTTGGTGGGATGCCTGGGGATATGACGCCTCCAAGAAACTAGACACGGCCTTTATACCCGCTTCGTGGGGAATGGATGTATACAGCGATTCAACATCTATGCCCACGAGCCAGATTTCATCTGGGTTGTGATATGGTTCGATGTTGGAAATTATAGACAGGACGTGTCTGGTGTCTTGTACGAAGGATGGAAGATTTTTGACCATATCCTGTAGCAGTGAGTCCAGGTATCGACCTATCCGCTCAAGGGGGCCCTGGCAGGCTGACACAATAGGGCGGCCTGGGGTATTTTGTAAATTTTTATGCACCTTGGGGATCAGGTAAAAGGTTGGTACACTGAACTCGCCTACCACAAGATATTGGAACTCTTTTTTGGTCAACAGGCCTTCATCTCTAGCGAATCGCAGCTTTTCATTTAGTTCGTGCACTAGGCCTGGAAAAGGGTCACTATCGAGTGGCACATAGGTGGATTTATCATTGAGAAGACGCTTAGCCTCTTTCTCGTACATGGATTGTGTTAGTAATACTACATTACCACCTTTGTCACTCTTTTTTATTACGATGTTTTTCGTTTTTTGTAAGTCCCTAAGAGCCAATCGCTCCCCTTTTGAGAGGTTGTCATTAGAGCCGCCTGACCAATTAATTTTTTCCAAGTCCCTCTGCACGAACTCCAAGAAAAGGTGTAACCATCTATTCTTCGACAGGGGTGGCATTTTTTGTGACTTTATTTTGATGTTAGTTGGACGTCGCAAGGGAGGAGGGGGCTCGACGCCGTGATCATTCTCGTCTAATAAGGACATTAATATGTCCATGGCCCTTTGTCCCTCTTTGTCAGTATTGGAGATGATGGCATCAGAATCATTTTGTTCAGTATATAGGGATCGAAAGAAAACCTTCCGTAAAAATAAAGCCACGTCCTTATAGACAGTAAATTCGTCCATGTTGGTCGTAGGAGAAAAGGACATGCCTTTTTGTAATAGTTTTTTATGGTCATCTGTAAGTGTGATATCGGTAAGGTTGACTATTTTTAGATCATCCATGCTTTTATGGGGCATATTAGTAGGAGGCGGGGGAGTTAGTTTCTTTTCTGGCTCCGTGTGTATGTACGTGCTCGGTTTTCTTTTATATTGGGGACTGTTTTGGTGTTGTCCACAGGGGGTGGTAGCTGACTTCCTGTCTTCTCCGCCCCCGTCTGATCTAAAAAAATAACCTTTTTTTGCATGTCATCATCGGAGCCGTTAGACTTCGACCGTCGGGGCCGTGACTTCTGACGATGTCCCCGCCCCCGTGACTGACTCCTCCCACGTTTAATAGTTAGATCAAAGGCCTCATCCCTTTCAAAGTCACTAACGTCCCGTTTGAATTTTGCCTGTTTTGTGATTTTCAAATTTAGTTGCGTTTTTTCAATCTCCTTTTTAAGGGTCTCATTCTGTCTTATGAATTCTTCCTCGTCTTTGAAGGCTTCTAAATTGGATGCACTCTCAGCTATCTGCTCCTGTAGGACCACCAATTGGTTAATTTCTTCGTCGACTATTAATTGCATAACGGCCAAGCCATGCTCAATGCAGAGCTCCTTCCATTTCGGAAGGAATCTCTCTGTATGTAAGTGTTCTGCTGGTATAGTTTTATCGCGTAGTCCTCTAGGAACTATGCGATGGTTTATATAATTTTCCAAAGACACATCCCACTTTCTATTCAGGTGTTTTGTTAATAGTTTTTTGTGTTCTTTAAATTTGTTCTTAATTTCAGACTCCTGGTCAAAAGCTTGGGGTGTGTCTGCCTGGAATGCTGTCTTAATCTCTCGGTCTATTTCCTCACCCAGGGTAAAGGCCATGCCCAGGTCACACACATATAATTGCGAGTTCACAGTTCTAAATTATAATGTATTGTATATAAAATGAAAAGTATGCAAGGAGTTGACAACCACTGCCAGATAGACCTTAATGATCATAAAAAGTTGCAAAACACAGTTGGGGATAGGGATTGGGAAAGGGGAATGGGAGAGGAAGTGGCAGGGGAAGTCAAAATAGCCGATTGAAAAACTAATCATACAGCTAATGATCAAAAGCCAAATTGTTGGCTTAATTGTCGCCGTAGCCAAGGCGTATTAGAAATAAAGAGGACAGTCCCTGGGTCCTAAAGACAGGAACCCAGAGAAAAAAAGGGGGCTACTATATGGTGACAAACGTTGATCATGACAAAGTCAATACTTTGAAAAAATGAATTCTTTATTGAACAATGCTTGCATATTTCTCATTAAAATAGAATTCCAGGCTTTCTGGAAATCTAGAACCAACAATTATAAACGGCACTAAACAAGACAAGCAAGACACCATATAGACAACAAAAGCATCACGTGAAACAGAGCAGTGAAAATTATTCAAACGGATAATTTAAGGAATGGATCAAAGACCAGTCAAAAAAGATATGCATCAAAAATATTCACGTGGTCGTAAGACCTTGTGTGGTTCACGTTTGGTAATAGCAGCACCTCTTGAAGCAGCAAAAGTAAAGCAGATTTGTTAATAGAAAAAGTCCTGCGCTAATTTAGTGATTGCAACTGGTCTGGACGACATGCCAGGTAACACTAAGTGCGCTATGGGAATTCCTGATTGGTTAGCTTATAATCACACACACTGAGGGTAACGATATTGATAATAATAGAAGTCCTGATTATATTCAGTTGATAATAGACTGAGTCTGGAGCCATGCGTCCATTTCGGAACTGCAGGTGTATCAAGACAACAAAAAAATCTATTTTTAAGCTGTTTTGGAGAACATAGGGAAGGGTTATCACCCCTGTAATGTTTGTGTTGCTGTCTGTGCCCCTGTTCAGAACATTTCACCTCACTTTCCGTCCCAATGACAATTGGATTTAGAAAATGTTGGGTTGTTAGGGAAGCATGGACTGGTGATAAAGCATCAGTGGAGACACCTCCATTTGTAAGTCAGGTAGGGGTGTGTGTTTATGTGTGCGCGTATGTGTGTGTGTGTGCATGTATATATGTGTGTGTGTGTGTGTGCGCATGTATATATATATGTGTGTGTGTGTGTGCATGTATATATGTGTGTGTGTGTGTGCATGTATACATGTGTGTGTGCGTGCGTGCATGTATATATGTGTGTGTGCGTGCATGTATATATGTGTGTGTGTGTGCATGTATATGTGTGTGTGTGTGTGCATGTATATGTGTGTGTGTGTGTGCGCGTGTATATATGTGTGTGCATATATATGTATGTGCATATATGCATATATATGTATGTGTGTGTGCATATATATGTGTGTGTGCATATATGTATGTGTGTGTATATATGTATGTGTGTGTGCATATGTATGTGTGTGTGCATATATGCGTGTGCGTGATATAGATATATATCTATATGTATGTAAATCACACACACACAGCTATAACTTGTGTAAACCAATCCATATTTGCTTACTGGGATTTTTATTACCAAAAATATCCGCCCAAATTAATGAAGACATTTTAATTTTCTTTACATGTTTTATTGGATGCGTTTCACAGCATAAAAGTAAAAAATATATTTTTATTCAAAATTAAGTCTTGATTTATAGCGTGTTAAAACAAACACACACCTAATTGATGTACAGCGTTGCATGACTGCGCAATTGCAGTTAAAGTAACTTTATTCATACGACTTGAAAAAGAAAGCGCATATAGTAATGCAGGTCCTCAGGGCAACAAACACTGCAGAGATTTTACAGCAAAATAAAACAGCGTCGTCATCCTGATGAAGGTTAAAAATCAGAAATGTTCTCCCCAAAACATCAAAAGCAGCAGCTGGGAAATTATTGATTTAGCTGAAGGAGTCAAGATCTTCATTAGCCGATCACTAAACTCTTAATTCCTGGAGAGAGAAAAAAGAAATCCACATCAACATCCAGCACAGAGCCAGAACAGAAGACACCAGTAACCAGCATTATAGTGTCTGTATATTTTCAGCAACAATGCTCACCTGCCTCCACCTTCCAGGATGCATCAAGCTTCTTTCACAACAGACAATCGTATCACTGAGCGGACCCCCCCCCGTGTCTCCCCAGAACTGTGTACAATGAAGCACACTAGAATGGGCATCAAGCAGACCAGCCTGTCTGCCAGTGCTGTGTTGTCCTGTAAAGAGATGAGATGTCAGGAACAGAACTATGTGATGGTAGAAGGAGCCGGTATAACAGGAAATGGGTAAGGTGTCCATTTACAGTACAGGGGGTCCCCGACTTATGAACGCCCGACCTACGAACAACCCCTACTTACGAACGGGGCGCTGCGGGGACCATTTTTCACTGTCCTCCGGCCTTTCTGCGCATGCGCGGCCATACGAAGCCTCGGAAAATGCCGGCAAACTTTCGGAAATGTCCGTAATTTGCCACGCATGCGCAGAACGGCATTAGACGGAACATCGGAAATGTCCGTATTTGTCAGTCTGCGCATGCGCGGCCGACTTACGAACATTTCCGACTTCCGTACAGGCGGGCAGTCCCTAACGAGTTCGTAACTCGGGGACCCCCTGTAATCTGGAGGCCCACACAGATTAACACAACTAAAGTGAGAATGCATATTACCAATGGAGGCCCAGAGCCTCCTGTCTGGATAAACCCACTTCCAGGGACAAAACTATCCCCCCTATGAGGGTGATGATGGGCACACTTGTATATGTTCTGGTATATAGCGCTTTTAAAATTTCAGGCCTATAAAATTACATTTATGCCAACACATCTGAATGGTCTAAAGCAGTGATGGCGAACCTTGGTCTAAAAAGAGTATTAAACATTTTAAATGTTTATATGGAAATAGCCAACAATCTAATAGCATAGTACGGTAATATATTGCCTGTACAATCACTGGTGAGAATGATCGTTTGGAGCTGTGAATACGCTTTTGTGTAAGCCGCTTCTGAATTGGATTTGTGACAGGGTTTAAAACACAGGACAAAAAAAAAAATAAAATAAAAGTGTGACTAAATACAAATTATGAGCAAATTCCCCCCCATGCAGTGGGTCAGTGTCTGCACTACACGGGTTAACTGCCCATTTGCTCTAGGGGGGGAACACAACCCTTCCATCCGCTGAAAAACAGTGCTTCCCCACAGAGGTGGACTGTTCCTGACTTCACAGCCAGAGCCTGTCTGTGGGTGTGATGACGGGGGGATTGGCAGGAGCCGAAGGGACTGGTCTTGCACTGGGAGGATTGGGAGAGTATATCTTGGCTTGCTGAACTACTAGACAAACAGGCAGTTGACTGCAATGGGGTACAAAAGCCGATAAAAAGAACTGATGCCAACAGCTAAACCAATTTAGTCCAAACATCAGGGAAATATTTTGCCAATAAGCAACGGCACCCAGCCATGTTCATTAGATGTTGAGCTGCGCAGGAAGAGGGGTCAACTGCACTGCAGCCCCCAGGAGGTACAGAAGACCGAAAACCACCACATGTTTCTGCCAATCCTCCATTCCACAGATACCTCCTCATTACAGGGCCTGTTATATTTTACACAATGAATGTATCCCCCTCCCCCTGCAGCATACAAGGTCCAACACTGATGTATCAGATTAAACTGGCTTATAGTATCCGTCAACAGAGTCGATCTGTCAGTGAAAAAAGTTCAATCACACACATAAGCAATATCAGAGATGACCTCTAATCACTGCACCTGGGAGAATTGCAATTCCCAGCAAATAGAACCATGTTATAGGATGGCAGAAGTGAACACCGTACCTGTACTACATGATGATCTGTCATTGTTGCCAGAAGCCTTTGTTCCCTGGAAGAGACATTGTACAGTTAGTTATAAATCACAGCAGCCAAAATATCACCGCACACAGATCGACACTGCTGGTGTATCAGACAAAACTGGCTTAGAGCATGCAAATCATCAACATGGTCGATCTGCCGGGGAAAGAAATTGTCATCACATGACCAGCGAGAGCCGAGACTGAGAACACCCAGAGACAAGTCTCAGCAAACCGCGGCAACCAAGAATAGACAGAGGATGATCATACCTTTGTGCGTTATTCCTGTGGATGATCTTTAATGAACACTGGAGGACTGCATTTCCTGCAAGAGAACATGTAAAGCTATAAAAAATAAAAAAAAGACGAAAAAAAAAAAAACAGTCCCTACAAATTATCTAATAGCACATTGGGTGCACATTCACCCAGTTCAGACCAATCTGTTGCCATTCCTAAAGCTTAATCACAGATCAAACACTGCTGGTGTATCAGACAAAACTGGCTTAGAGCATGCAATCAACATGGTCGATCTGCCGGGGAAAGAAATTGTCATCACATGACCAGCGAGAGCCGAGACTGAGAATACCCAGAGACAAGTCCAAGCAAAATCAGAGCAGCCGAGAGATTTTAGACAGAGGATGATCATACCTTTGTGCATTATCCTGTGGGTCATCTTTACTGAAGACTGGAGCACTTCATTCCCTGCAAGAAACCATATAAAGCTATAAATATTTCAGTAAAAATCCCTACGAATTATCTAATAGCACATTGGGTGTATTCACCCAGTTCAGACCAATCTGTTGCCATTCCTAAGGCCCCTTTCACACTGGGGCGTTTTTTCAGGCACAGTGCTAAATAGTGCCTGTATACCGCCTGAAAAAAATCCGGCCCCATTCACTCCAGTGTGAAAGCCGGCGGGCTTTCACACTGGAGCGGTGCGCTAGCAGGGCGGCAAAAAAAGTCCTGCTAGCAGCATCTTTGGAGCGGTGTGTTCACCGCTCCTTCCCATTGATTTGAATGGGACACCGCGGTAACACCGCGACAATACCGTGGCTACGGCGGCGCTCTACGGGGGTCTTTAACCCTTTTTCGGCCGCTCGCGGGGGGGGGGGGGGGTAAAACCGCACCGCCAGCAGCCGAATACCGCGGCTACAACAACGGTAAAGCAGTGCTAAATATAGCGCTGCTTTACCGTCACCACGGCTCCTGCCCCAGTGTGAAAGGGGCCTTAAGCTTAATCACAGATCAACACTGCTGGTGTATCAGACAAAACTGGCTTAGAGCATGCAAATCATCAACATGGTCGATCTGCCGGGGAAAGAAATTGTCATCACATGACCAGCGAGAGCCGAGACTGAGAACACCCAGAGACAAGTCCCAGCAAACCGCGGCAACCAAGAATAGACAGAGGATGATCATACCTTTGTGCGTTATTCCTGTGGATGATCTTTAATGAACACTGGAGGACTGCATTTCCTGCAAGAGAACATGTAAAGCTATAAAAAATAAAAAAAAGACGAAAGAAAAAAAAAAAGAAAAAAAAAAAAAACAGTCCCTACAAATTATCTAATAGCACATTGGGTGCACATTCACCCAGTTCAGACCAATCTGTTGCCATTCCTAAAGCTTAATCACAGATCAAACACTGCTGGTGTATCAGACAAAACTGGCTTAGAGCATGCAAATCATCAACATGGTCGATCTGCCGGGGAAAGAAATTGTCATCACATGACCAGCGAGAGCCGAGACTGAGAATACCCAGAGACAAGTCCCAGCAAACAGCCAAGAGATTTTACAGAGCGCGATCATACCCGTTTAGTAGAATATCCTGGAAGGTGATCCTTGACGAACACTGGAGGACTCCATTCCATGTCACAGGACTCCCAATTCCTGCAAGAGACAGCATTCAGCTATAAAAAAAGGCGACACGAAACCAAGTTTAAATATTTGATAGCATATTCATCAACCTCAGACTAAATTGGTTGCCATTCCTGAAGCCTAATTGTTGCAATAGATTAATTGCTGAAAGACCAATCCAGTGTGAACGCTAATCGTCAACTTCAGTCTGAACTATAACGAATCTGAAGTAACCCCCCCCCCCCCCCCCCCCCCCCCCCCAATATGACCAGGCCAATTGAACACTGGAAAAAACAAACAATCACAATCCCCATCAATTATCTAATAGCACATTATTGGGTGCTATTCCTAAAGCTTAATCAAGAGCAGCACTGCTGGTGTATCAGACAAAACTGGCTTAGAGCATGCAATTATCAACATGGTCGATCTGCCGGGGAAAGAAAGTGTCATCACATGACCAGCGAAAGCTGAGACTGAGAATACCCAGAGACAAGTCCCAGCAAATCAGAGCAGCCATTAGATGGAGGATGCACATACCTGTGTGCATCAATATCCTGCTTGGGGATCTTCCCTGAACACTGGAGCACTTCATTTCCTGCAAGAGACCATATAAAGCTATAAAAATGACAATATATGATAGATATGGATAATGGATCAACCCAGTATGAACACTACCCGACATCTTTAGTCTGAACTAGAACTGATCTGAAGTATCTACCCCATCCTCCTATGACCAGGCTAGTTGGGGACAGCCCCTACAAAATTATCCAATAGCATTATTGGGTGTATTCACCCAGTTCACACCAATCTGTTACTATTCCTGAAGCTTAAACAGATCAACACTGCTGGTGTATCAGACAAAACTGGCTTAGAGCATGCAATTATCAACACGGTCGATCTGCCGGGGAAAGAAGTTGTCATCACATGACCAGCGAGAGCCGAGAATACCCAGAGACAAGTCAGAAAAAAAAAAAAAGAAGAGCAGCCGAGAGCTTAGATGGAGGATGAACATACCCGAGTTATCCTGCTTGGTATTCTTCCCTGAACAATGGAGGACTGCATTTCCTGCAAGAGATCGTATGAAAGCTTTAAAAAATGGACAGTAAAAACACTCAGTCCCTACCAATTACCCAAGAACACATTGGGTGTATTCACCCAGTTTAGACCAATATGTTGCCATTTCTAAAGCTTAAATCACAGAACACTGCTGGTGTATCAGACAAAACTGGCTTAGAGCATGCAATCATCAACATGGTCGATCTGCCGGGGAAAGAAATTGTCATCACATGACCAGCGAGAGCCGAGACTGAGAATACCCAGAGACGAGTCCCAGCAAACCAGAGTAGACAAAAGATTCAATGGAGGATGAACATACCTGTGTGCATTATTCTGCTTGGTGATCTTCACTGAACATTGGAGGACTGCATTCCCTGCAAGAGACCGTATAAAGCTATAAAATGATATAATATGAACTGGTGTGAATACACCCAATGTACTATCTGTTGCCATTCCTGAAGCTTAAAAAAAAAAAAAAAATCACAGATTAACACTGCTGGCGTATCAGACAAAACTGGCTTAGAGCATGCAAATCATCAACACGGTCGATCTGCCGGGGAAAGAAATTGTCATCAAAAAACTCACGGATCGGATCAATCCTCGGATCAGGAGTCACGGATCGGAGCATTTTCGGATCAGCAAATAATAATTGAATTTGCAAAAACCCGTGAACATTACGCCACCATATAGTCCCCACGGTAATATCCACATCCTCTCCCCACTGGAGTATTGGCTGGGTATCGCAGAGTATTGGCTTTGTATCGCAGAGTATTGGCTGGGTATCGCAGAGTATTGGCTGGGTATCGCAGAGTATTGGGTATCGCAGAGTATTGGCTGGGTATCGCAGAGTATTGGCTGGGTATCGCAGAGTATTGGCTGGGTATCGCAGAGTATTGGCTGGGTATCGCAGAGTATTGGCTGGGTATCGCAGAGTATTGGCTGGGTATCGCAGAGTATTGGCTGGGTATCGCAGAGTATTGGCTGGGTAATCGCAGAGTATTGGCTGGGTAATGCAGAGTATTGGCTGGGTAATGCAGAGTATTGGCTGGGTAATGCAGAGTATTGGCTGGGTAATGCAGAGTATTGGCTGGGTAATGCAGAGTATATTGGCTGGGTATCGCAGAGTATGGCTGGGTATCGCAGAGTATTGGCTGGGTAATGCAGAGTATCGGCAGGGTAATGCAGAGTATCGGCAGGGTAATGCAGAGTATCGGCAGGGTAATGCAGAGTATTGGCAGGGTAATGCAGCGTATCGGCAGGGTAATGCAGAGTATCCGCAGGGTATCGCAGAGTATCCGCAGGGTATCGCAGAGTATCCGCAGGGTAATGCAGAGTATCCGCTGGGTAATGCAGAGTATCCGCAGGGTAATGCAGAGTATCCGCAGGGTATCGCAGAGTATCCGCAGGGTAATGCAGCGTATCCGCAGGGTAATGCAGAGTATCCGCAGGGTATCGCAGAGTATCCGCAGGGTATCGCAGAGTAATGCTGGGTATCGCAGAGTATCCGCAGGGTAATGCAGAGTATCCGCAGGGTAATGCAGAGTATCCGCAGGGTAATGCAGAGTATCCGCAGGGTAATGCAGAGTATCCGCAGAGTAATGCAGAGTATCCGCAGAGTAATGCAGAGTATCCGCAGAGTAATGCAGAGTATCCGCAGAGTAATGCAGAGTATCCGCAGAGTAATGCAGAGTATCCGCAGAGTAATGCAGAGTATCCGCAGGGTAATGCAGAGTATCCGCAGAGTAATGCAGAGTATCCGCAGAGTAATGCAGAGTATCCGCAGAGTAATGCAGAGTATCCGCAGGGTAATGCAGAGTATCCGCAGGGTAATGCAGAGTATCCGCAGGGTAATGCAGAGTATCCGCAGGGTAATGCAGAGTATCCGCAGGGTAATGCAGAGTATCCGCAGGGTAATGCAGAGTATCCGCAGGGTAATGCAGAGTATACGCAGGGTAATGCAGAGTATTGCAGGGTAATGCAGAGTATATGCAGGGTAATGCAGAGTATTGGCAGGGTATCGCAGGGTAATGCAGAGTATATGCAGGGTAATGCAGGATATTGGCTGGGTAATGCAGGGTTTACAAGTGATCGCTCCGTCATTTGACGGAGCGATCACATTAAAAACAGTGGCCGGGTGTACCAAGATGGCCGCGCTCCGGAGCTAGGCCGAAGCCGCGGCCTTTCCTAAGGCCGCCGGGTGTACAAAGATGGCCGCCGTCGCTCCGGAGCTAGGCCGAAGCCGCGGCCTTTCCTAAGGCCGAGGCCGCGGAGCGCTCCGCGGATCGCGGGGTGTGCCGATCCGAACGGGGTGGCCCGTTCGGATCACGGATCGGCGACGACACTAAAACCTACACATATAGTCCCAACTGAATATCCGATAGCACATTCACCCACCTCAGACTAAATTGGTTGCCATTTCTGAAGCCCAATTTGTTGCAATAGATTATTGATAATGGATCAACCCAGTATGAACACTACCCGCCATTTTTAGTCTGAACTATAACTGATCTGATCTACCCCACCCTCCTCTCCTATGACCGGGCCACTGCAGTCCCTACTGATTATCTAATAGTTCATTGGGTGTATTCACCCAGTTCACATCAATCCATTACTATTCCTGAATCTTAATCACAGATTAACACTGCTGGTGTATCAGACAAAACTGGCTTAGAGCATGCAATCATCAACATGGTCGATCTGCCGGGGAAAGAAATTGTCATCATATGACCAGCGGGAACCGAGACTGAGAATACCCAGAGACAAGTCCCAGCAAACCAGAGTAGACAAGAGATTCAATAGAGGATGAACATACCTGTGTGCATTATTCTGCTTGGTGATCTTCACTGAACATTGGAGGACTGCATTCCCTGCAAGAGACAAGAAACCGTATAAAGCTATAAAATTATATAATACATTGGCTGTATTCACACCAGTTCATATCAATCTGTTGCCATTCCTGAAGCTTAAATCACAGATTAACACTGCTGGTGTATCAGACAAAACTGGCTTAGAGCATGTAATTATCAACACGGTCGATCTGCCGGGGAAAGAAATTGTCATCATATGACCAGCGGGACCCGAGACTGAGAACACCCAGAAACAAGTCCCAGTGAACCGGGGCAACCAAGAGATTAGATGGAGGATGAACATACCTGTCTGCGTTCTTATGCTGCGGGTGATCTCCACTGGAGGACTGCATTTCCTGCAAGAGATCGTATAAAGCTATAACATGACAGTAAAAAAAACAATCCCCCACCAATTACCCAATAGCACATTATTGGGTGTATTCACCCAGCTCAGACCAATCTGTTAACATTCCTAAAGCTTAAATCACAGATTAACACTGCTGGTGTATCAGACAAAACTGGCTTAGAGCATGCAAATAATCAACATGGTCGATCTGCCGGGGAAAGAAATTGTCATCACATGACCAGCGAGAGCCGAGAATACAAGTCCCAGCAAACAGTCCTCTCCAGCGAGAGCCGAGATTAAGAATACCCAGAGACAAGTCCCAGCAAAACAGCCAAGAACATTTTACAGAGCATGGATCATACCTGTTCAAGTTAATATCCTGGAAGGTGATCCTTGCTGAACACTGGAGGACTCCATTCCATGCCACAGGACTCCCAAGTCCTACAAGAGAGAGACAGTATACAGCTATAAAAAAGGTGACAAAACTAAAACCTACACAACACATTCACCCACCTCAGACTAAATTGGTTGCCATTTCTGAAGCCCAACTTGTTGCAGTAGATGATCGATAATGGATCGACCTAATATAAACACTACCCGCCATCTTTAATCTGAACTAGAACTGATCTGATCTACCCCCCCCCCCCCCCCTCCAATAGCACATTGGTGTGAACTTGGTGATAACACCCAATTCCTGAAGCTTAATCACAGATCAACACTGCTGGTGTATCAGACAAAACTGGCTTAGAGCATGCAATCATCAACATGGTCGATCTGCCGGGGAAAGAAATTGTCATCACATGACCAGCGAGAGCCGAGACTGAGAATACCCAGAGACAAGCTGAGAGATTAAAAACCAGGAAGAACATACCCGTCTGCTTTACAGCACTGGAAGGTGATCTTTACTGAACACTGGAGGTCTCCATTCCCTGTAAGACAGCGTAAAGCTATAAATGAGAAACTGAGTATCTGCCAGCAGGAAGTTTGACATTTCACCCAGCTTAGACCAATCTATAGCAATATGCAACAAAGACAAATCCAGAGTAAAACACTACAAGACCATGATGTACCAGATCTGCCATTGGCCGCCCCAAGTCTGGGACAGGAGGGTGCAGAGATGGTGGTGAGCAGTAGACCAACGTGGCCTTAAAGTATTACTTTTGTGGTGGGCCGAGTATTCTAAATCCAATGTCCTCTCTGCAAAGGTTTATGTAGACCTTTGAGTTGAGTATATTAAGCATGAAATGGGAGCTTAGTTATGTAGCATGAGGCTATATATTCTGCAAGATTTACATTTTTGGTAAACTCATTCAATGAATCCAAGCTCTGCAAGTTGAGATCACATGCACTGCATTGATGTATTCACACAATTTCACAGCAACCATGAGATAAAACAAAGTTCAGGAATATTCCTTCATCCCATTGTTTTGCAAAATGTATGTACACTACAAAACTATGATTGAATCGGTTTGGATATCTCCGTTTTACTAACATGACAGCTTATTCTAAATATTATATTAACAAAATTAAGGTTTCTTAACTACCGGCAAGAATAAGTCCTAACATTTAAAGAGCTCCTGTAATTTCAGATTCATCATGGCAGCGCCTCTTAGCAGGCAACCACTCACCTGCTGAGGCCAAGTCCCTCACCTTGTTGCGTCACTGCCGCATCACCAGCCGTCCCATTAAAGTGAATGGGACTGTCGGTGAGTCGACAGCGTGTCAGAGGAGGAGCCACAGCAGGACAGAGATGACAGTTGGTCTTGGATTTAAAATCATATCCACCCTGGAACCTCAGATTACGAGCATAATCCGTTCCAGGAGAATGCTCATAATCCAAAGTACTCATATCAAAGCGAGTTTCCCCATTGAAGTCAACGGAAACGAAAATTTGTTCCACATTGACTTCAAAGGCATGCAATACCGCATGCGGCCAGAGTCGGGGGGCGCTGGAGAGCCTTGTTAACAGCTGAAAAGGCCCGAGGCAAACCTTAGAAAGACTTAGTTCCCGAGATTTTCCAAGGTCAGCAGAGTCGTCCTCGGGCCTTTCCCGAACGGCGCTGATTGACTCCAGCGCCCCTAAAGGGTCAAACGCAGTACTGCGCACAGCTTTGGCTGGAATCGTGCTCGTTTCGCGAGACGCTCGCAAACCGGAGTTACGTTTAAAAAAAAAAAAAAAAAAAAAAAAAGTGCTTGTATTGTGAAACGCGTTACTCGCAATCCGAGGTTCCACTGCATTATAAATTACATCCTTCGTTCATTGCTTTAGTGTAGTACTGGGTGTTCAGTTATGATTACAGACACAAGGGGCGGGGGACGGGGCACATCACACATACTATAACATACTGCAGCCAGAAAAGTAGGAGGCGATAAAAGGAATCGCTGGTTCCTGCCAATTCTCCTCAATACAGTGCCCATTACATTACACACATCGCATGTCGCCCCCCCCCCCCCCCCCCCATTTCTGCAGTGTACAAGGCCGAAAACTGATGTATCAGATTAAATTGGCTTACAGTATCGGTCAGAGTTTGTCAGGGGGGGAGGGGGAGTTTAATCACACACCAGCAATATCAGAAATGGCCTGCAATCACTGCAGCTGGGAGGACTAAAAGAACCAGCAAATAGAATGACAAAAAGTAAATATCGTACCTGTACTATATGATGGTTTGTCACATTGTGGTCAAAAGCCCGTCCATTCACTGCAAGAGACATAGAACAGGTATAAAATCACAGCAGCCACATATCACCGTACACAGATCAACACTGCTGGTGTATCAGACAAAACTGGCTTAGAGCATGCATCTATCAACACGGTCGATCTGCCGGGGAAAGAAATTGTCATCACATGACCAGCGAGAGCCGAGACTGAGAAAACCCAGAGACAAGTCAGAGCAAACAAGAGATTCAATGGAGGATGAACATACCTGTGAGTTATTCTGCTTGGTGATCTTCACTGAACATTGGAGGACTGCATTCCCTGCAAGAGACCGAATAAAGCTATAAAATTATATAATATGAACTGGTGTGAATACAGGCAATGTACTATCAATCTGTTGCCAATCCTGAAGCTTAAATCACAGATCAACACTGCTGGTGTATCAGACAAAACTGGCTTATAGCATGCAATTATCAACATGGTCGATCTGCCGGGGAAAGAAATTGTCATCACATGACCAGCGAGAGGCGAGACTGAGAACACCCAGAGACAAGTCAGAGAGAAAAAAAAAAAAAAATAAAAAAAAAAAAGCAGCCGAGAGCTTAGATGGAGGATGAACATACCCGAGTTATCCTGCTTGGTGATCTTCCCTGAACAATGGAGGACTGCATTTCCTGCAAGAGATCGTATGAAAGCTTTAAAAAAAAAAAAAAAATGACAGTAAAAAAACAAACAATCAGTCCCTACCAATTACCCAATAACACATTATTGGGTGTATTCACCCAGCTCAGACAAATCTGTTGCCATTTCTAAAGCTTAATCACAGATCAACACTGCTGGTGTATCAGACAAAACTGGCTTAGAGCATGCAATTATCAACATGGTCGATCTGCCGGGGAAAGAAATTGTCATCACATGACCAGCGAGAGCTGAGAATACAAGTCCCAGCAAACAGTCAAGAAATTTTACAGAGCATAGATCATACCTGTTCAATACAATATCCTAGAAGGTGATCCTTGCCGAACACTGGAGGACTCCATTCCATGCCACAGGACTCCCATTTCCTGCAAGAGACAGTATACAGCTATAAAAAAAAGGTGACACTAAACCTACTCCTAGTCCCAACTCAATATTTGATAGCACATTCACCCACCTCAGACTAAATTGGTTGCCATTTCTGAAGCCCAAATTTGTTGCAATACATTATCGATAATGGATCAACACTACCCGCCATCTTTAGTCTGAACTATAACTGCTCTGAAATATCTACCCCCACCCTCCTCCCCCATGCCCAGGCCAGTTGGAAACAAGTCCTTACTGATTATCGGGTGTAGTCACCCAGTTCAGACCAATCTGTTAGGCTGCTTTCACACTGGAGCGGTGGGGGCGCTGGCGGTAAAGCAGCGCTATATTTAGCGCCGCTTTACCGGCGTTTTAGCGGCGCATTTCGGCCGCTAGCGGGGTGGTTTTACCCCCCGCGAGCGGCCGAAATAGGGTCAATACCGCCCACAAACCGCCGCTGCAGCGGCGTTTTGCGGGCGGGTTCGGCGCGCTCCCCCATTGTTTTCAATGGGACCGGGCGCTATAGGAGCGGTAAATATACCGCTCCTATAGCGAGCCAAAGATGCGGCTTGAAGGACATTTTTGAGCGTCCTGCAAGCGCACCGCTTCAGTAACAGCTGTTTCGGGTCGGTTTGCAGGCACTATTCTTAGCGCAATAACGCCTGCAAACCGCCCCAGTGTGAAAGCAGCCTTACTATTCCTTAAGCTTAAAATCACAGAACACTGCTGGTGTATCAGACAAAACTGGCTTAGAGCATGCATCTATCAACATGGTCGATCTGCCGGGGAAAGAAATTGTCATCACATGACCAGCGAGAGCCGAGACTGAGAACACCCAGAGACAAGTCCCAGTAAACCGAGAGATTAGATTGAGGATGAACATACCTGTCTGCGTTCTTATGCTGCGGGTGATCTCCACTGGGAGGACTGAATTTCCTGCAAGAGATCATATAAATCTATAACATGACAGTAAAAACAATCACAGTCCCCACCAATCATCTAATAGCACATTATTGGGTGCAATCACCCAGCTCAGACCAATCTGTTGCCATTCCTAAAGCTTAATCACAGATTGACACTGCTGGTGTATCAGACAAAACTGGCTTAGAGCATGCAAATAATCAACATGGTCGATCTGCCGGGGAAAGAAATTGTCATCACATGACCAGCGAGAGCCGAGACTGAGAATACCCAGAAAAAACGGGGCAACTAAGAATAGACAGAGGATGATCATACCTGTCCATTTTGTTTATCCTGGAAGGTGACCTTTACTAAATGCTGGAGAACTCCATTTTCCTGTAAGAGACAATACAAAGCTATAAAATGAGACACTAAACCTAGTCACTTTTTTCTAAATATCCCAATAGCACATTGTTGGGTGTATTCGCCCAGCTCAAATCTGTTATTGAAGCCCAATTGCTGCTAACTGCTAATACAGTGAGAACATTAGAAGATAGTACCAAATGATCTGCCCAATATCGTTTTTGTATTATAAATATTAAAACATCCCAAAATATGGTCCACACATTATATCAAGATAGTGCTGGGTATGCAGTACCAGGCACAGACACAGGGAGCGCTGTATATTACAGATCCTTAAGCCTGGGTTCACACTATAGCGAATTCGCAGCAGGGCAAAATACTGCGAATTCACAGGACATTTGAAAACCCATTGTTTTCAATGGGGCAAGTTCACACATGTCCGGCGCATGCGCAATGCGAATTGACACAAACACGCAACCGTCTTTGGTGAGGATCAGGTGCGAATTCAGGCCCATTATCTTCTATGGGCACGCATCTGATTCGCACCTGGCTTGCGTTCTGAACAGAAATTGGCAAGTCATTGTACCACCTCTTTAGGGGGAAGTCCACACCCAATTTTTGAAAAAAAAAACGGCATGGATTACCCTCCAGAGGCATACCAGGCCCTTAGGTTTTTTCGGCGTAGGGGTACCCTTAAAATCCATACCAGACCTAAGGGCCTGGTATGCCTCTGGAGGGGGAACCCATGCTTTTTTTTTTTTTTTTAAATTGGCGTGGATTTCCCCCTCAGAAGTAGTAAAATGAGTTGCGAATTCAGCTAGCAGCGGCTTCGCACCTAAAACGCTGACAATCCGCAGAACAGCCGGCGTTTCACTACGCAGTCACACAGGGCCCTGAAATCGCAACGCACTAGTCTGAACCCAGGCTTAAACACGTTTCAAAACACAGAGGTTGATTTACTAAAAATGCAGTGTGCAAAATCTGGTGCAGCTAGCTCTGCTTGAAAACCAATCAGTTTCCAGGTTTTTTTTTGTCATAGCTTATTCGAACATGCTGGTGATAGCCGATTGGCTACCATGCACTGCTGCAACAGATTTCGCACATCAATGCCAAGGCCTGTGGGCCAAACCCAGCCACGAGGCCATTTCAACTGGCCCTCACACCTCTCCTGCGGCACCCACTTATGGCCCGTACACACGATCCGAATATCTTACGAAAACGATCGTCCGAGGAAGGATCGTACGATTTTCGGATTGTGTGTACACTACTTCCAACAGCCATTCATCCGATATTATTCAACCGGACATGCAGGGAAATTTCTCGTACGATTTTCATTTAGTCAGTATAGTTGTCGTCTGAAAATACAAATACATTACAACACGACATCATTCCGATTTTTTTTCCTATCGTACGAGAATTTGTCACTTTATTGGCTATTCAATTGCTACATGCGATTATTAACCGAAAAATGGTTGTACGATATTCGGATCATGTGTACGGGCCATTAGTCTCCGCCTTCACTCTCAGTAGTCACCAGCAGAGAGGACGACAGAATGACTCATCCAGATCCTGCGCTTTCCTTTCGGCCAGAGGGGACTCTGGACAAATTAATTTAAGGGGAGGGTGGGATGCTCTGGATAGCTAGTCTTGCAGAAAGAAGTGGCCCTTTGAGGGCAACTATAATGCTGATGCAGCTCACAATGGAATTAAAGAGAAAGTAACGCCTCAGAAATAAAAAAAACACCCCTGCAAGACAAAAGGCATAATGAGCTAGTATGCCTAGCATACTAGCTCATTATGAATTACTTCCCTGATTGAAGCCCCAGAAGCGGTCCTCGTTCCCCCTCCTCCGACGCCACCATCTCTCCTGGAGTGACTTCAGGGTATCACGGCTCCGGCGCTGTGACTGGCCAGAGCCATGATTAGGTCACTCCCGCGAATACACGCTGGTGCCGCCACTAACTGCATAATCGCTGTTAGCAACGGCACGCTCAGTGCGCCATTGTCTAGACAGCGGTGCCGCCATTTCTGCAAATATCTCCCAAACCTTTTAGGTTTGGGAGATATTTCTTGCACCTACAGGTAAGCCTTAATCTAGGCTTACCTGTAGGTTAAAGTGGTTGTAATGGGTATACAACCACTTTAAGCCCCTGGTTTAAAGGACAGCATATTCTTTATACATTGTATCAGAATAGTTGCAAGTGTGCAGTTCCAGGCTAAAACACAGGAGGGCACTGTGCATTATAGATCCTATACACTTCGTTAAATATTCCCCATTTATTGTACTGGAATAGTGCTGGGTGTGCAGTACCAGGCACAGACACATGAGGGCACTGTTCTTTATAGATCCTATGCATTTCATAGAATATTCCCCATTTATTGTACTGGAATAGTGCTAGGTGTGCAGTATCAGGCAGACACAGGGGGTGCAACATGCATTATAGATCCTATGCATTGCATATAATATTCCCATACAGTATATTGTACTGGAATAGTGCTAGGTGTGCAGTACCAGGCACAGACACAGGAGGGCACTGTTCTTTATAGCTCCTATGCATTTCATAGAATATTCCCCATTCATTGTACTGGAATAGTGCTAGGTGTGCAGTATCATGCAGACACAGGGGGAGGGGGGGGGGGGGGGGCAACATGCATTATACATCCTATGCATTGCATATAATATTCCCCATACAGTATATTGTACTGAAATAGAGCTAGGGGTGCAGTACCAGACACAGGGGGGCACTGTGCATTTCTTATAATATTCCCTATACATTGTATTGGAATAGTGCTAGGTGTGCAGTACCAGGGACAAACACAGGGGGCTCCAGTGCATTGTAGATCCTATACACTTTATAGTATATCGTACTGGAATAATGCTAGGTGTGCAGTACCAGGCACAGACACGGTGCACTATTCATTATAGATCCTATGCACTGCATATAATATTGCCCATGCATTGTATCAGAATAGTGCTGGGTATGCAGTACCAGGCACAGACATGGGAGGGCATTTGGTATTACAGATCTTCGAATACCTCATATTTCTCATACATTGAATCAATGTAGCGCTGGCTGTACTGTACTGCATTATAGATTCAAATACATCCCATATAATGCAGCCAAAGGAAACCTGTCTTGCCAGTCATCCATCATTCCCAAAGGTACTTCCCCCATACAGGGCTTGCTACACAATGAATGTACCCCCTCCCCCTGCAGTGTAAAAGGCCCAACAATGATGTATCCGATTAAACTGGCTTATAGTATCAGTCGATCTGTCAGAGATGACCTCTAATCACTGCACCTGGGAGGACTACAAGTCCCAGCAAACAGAACCATATTAATGGGATGGCAGAAGTGTACACCGTACCTGTACGACATGATGATCCGTCACATTGTGGTCAAAAGCCTCTCCGTTCCCTGCAAGAGACATTGTAGAGCTATAAATCACAGCAGCCATATATATCACCGCACACAGATCTACACTGCTGGTGTATCAGACAAAACTGGCTTAGAGCATGAATCCATCAACATGGTCGATCAGTCGGGGAAAGAAATTGTCATCACATGACCAGCGAGAGGCGAGACGGAGAATACCCAGAGTCAAGTCCCAGCAAATCGGAGAAGCTGAGATTAGATGGAGGAACGTACCTGTGCGTTATCCTGCTTTGTGATCGTCACTGAACAATGGAGGACGACTGCATTCCCTGCAAGAGACCGTATAATGCTATAAAATGACAGTAAAAATAATCACAGTCCCTACTAATGTATAATAGCACATTGTATACGGGTGTATTCACCCAGTTCAGATCAATCTGTTTCCATTCCTGAAAACTAATCACAGATCTACACTGCTGGTGCATCAGACAAAACTGGCTTAGAGCATGCAATTATCAACATGGTCGATCTGCCGGGGAAAGAAATTGTCATCACATGACCAGCGAGAGGGAGAATACCCAGAGACAAGTCCCAGCAAAGCAACCGAGAGATTTTTTTATTTTTTATTCATTTTTATTAATAGAAAAAAAATTGGATACAAAACGGAGCCTATTGGGCATACCCAGGCTCAATATATTTTCCCCATTTCATATCTCTTTATTAACACACAATTCTATGAGAGATTACACAGAGGATGATCATACCTGTAGATATATTATCCCGGAAGGTGATCTTTACTGAATACTGGACGACAACATTTGACACCAGAAAACTCCATTTCCTGCAAGAGACAATATACAGCTATAAATGAGAACCAAATCTGCTCACCAGTCCTACAAAATATCTGGTTGGCCACTATTGGCTAAAACAACTGATCTCTCTAACCCCCCCCAACGTCTGGGCTTCAGGATCCAAGATGGTGAACATCAGACCAGCATGGCGGGAGAGCGTCCAAACTGAGCTCTGTATTATAAATCCAATAGATCTACAAAAGTCTATGTACATTGTATCAGAATAATTATAATGGGCTGTGTAGTACTGTTCAGAGACAGAAAGGGGCACAGATGTGATATCCTCCCTATATCCCCCTTAATAAAGTCCAGAGAGAAAAAAAAAAAAAAAAAAAATAGATCAGCTTGCAAAAAGTAAATGAAAAGATCAAAATAAATAAAAGATCTAAACAAAGAAAATATGATTAGTAGTAAGATACAACATAAGAGGTCACTGATCTCCAGTACTGAGAAGTATGGTGAGCAGACTGGCATGCTACATTGAATTCCCCAGTCCAATAGCAAATCCCCCGGCCCCATGAGCGAATCCCCCGGCCCCATGAGCGAATCCCCCGGCCCCATTAGCGAATCCCCCGGCCCCATTAGCGAATCCCCCGGCCCCATTAGCGAATCCCCCGGCCCCATTAGCGAATCCCCCGGCCCCATTAGCGAATCCCCCGGCCCCATTAGCGAATCCCCCGGCCCCATTAGCGAATCCCCCGGCCCCATTAGCGAATCCCCCGGCCCTATGAGCGAATCCCCCGGCCCTATGAGCGAATCCCCCGGTCCTATGAGCGAATCCCCCAGTCCTAAACCCCCAGTCCCAAATAAAAGATCTAAACAAAGAAAAGATCATGATTAGTATGGTAGTAAGATACAACATACGAGGACACTGATCTCCTCCAGTACTGAGAAGTATGGTGAGCAGACTGGCATGCTACAGTGAATCCCCAGTTCTATAAGTGAATCTCGAGTCTATAGTGAATCCTCATTTCTATAGTGAATCCTCATTTCTATAGTGAATCCTCATTTCTATAGTGAATCCTCACTTCTATAGTGAATCCTCACTTCTATAGTGAATCCTCACTTCTATAGTGAATCCTCACTTCTATAGTGAATCCTCACTTCTATAGTGAATCCTCACTTCTATAGTGAATCCTCAGTGTAAACCCCGTCCTGGTCAAAGGAGAACAAACATAATTCACAGGCCACACAGAGCTCACCCTCCATACTCACTCACCCTGCAGCTCGCTCTGAGAACATGTGCTCTCCTCCCCCTCCCAGGAAGTAAGAGCAGCTACAGGGTTTCCCGAAGTCAGCAGGGGTAGGAAGAGACACTCTATCTCACTTTAAACTTGCTGGTGGTTGCTCAGTAACCAATTTCACCGTGCTATCCCATAATAATAGTTCATGCACAAAGTGGCTGAGCAAAGTCCCCCCCACATACACTCTGCCCTGGTGTCACCCTTGTATCTTGTAGAAGGAGATATAATAAAAGAATTACATTTATTTATTCAATGGGCAGCGTTGTCTGCTCCCTATTACCGCAAATACAAATACAATTTTTATTAAATTGTTACTATTATTATTTATTATATTATTATTTATTTATTGTTTTGCTTACAAACTTTTATTTGAGAAAAAATTGTGGTACAAAAATAAGACAATATATGGTATAAAGAGAAATCCCAAAATCCCAAAAATAACATCATTCCTCATTTCATGATAGTGGGCAGAGCCATCTTTATTATTATGTTTATCACCATTACTAATAAATTAATACACAAATATATATTATATTTTACCTTCATTTTAATTCATGATCTCATTATCAATGTAGCAAACTCAGCAGCTCATAGATTTTATGTTTAGTATGATTCATATTTTACATTAAAGAGGTTTGTCAGCCTTTTTTTTTTTTTTTTTTTAAAGTCAGCAGCTACAAATACCATAGCTACTGGCTTTTTATAAAAAGGGCACTTACCTGTCCAGGGATCCAGCGTCGTGCTCACCCGGGCCAGTTCTTCACCAGTCTTCGGGTCCAGGGCGCCGGTGCATTGCCATAGAATGAGATTTGCCGTCGGATGAGATGTCCAGCCCTCTGCACTGCTGTTCCGCCTCCTCTACCCCGAATGCAAATCACACCTCTATATATATATATATATATTAATAAATAATAAAACAAAAACAAAATAAATATATATATATATATATTACAATATTATTACTCATTCCACTATATATATATATATATATATAAATACATAAATAAATAATAAACAAAAAAATATATATATCTATAATGTGGAAGGAGTAATCATATTGTACTATATATATATATATATATAGATGGAGTATTTAGATATGGAAGGAGTAAAAATATATATAGATATGTGTTCATAGATGGACTAATAATATTGTACAGGGGACGGGGGCGGGGACAGTAGAAGTCTGATTTGCATTCGGGGTAGAGGAGGCGGAACAGCAGTGCAGAGGGCTGGACAGGCGGAGTTCCGATGTGAGCCGAGAGCCAGGGGAAACCGATATCGAGGGGGGAACGTGACCAGTGTGAGCCAATAGGATGTGATGGAGGCGGAGCATCTCATCCGAAGGCAAATCTCATTCTATGGCAATGCACCGGCATGCTTGGTGTGGGAAGCTGGTTGGGACTCCTTGCGGCTTCACACTGCACATGCGCAAGATGTGCTGCGCTGTGTGAATGGTCCTGCAGCCTGCAGAGACCTGGGACTCCTCCCAGAAGGCTGCGGGGAAAGCAGGGGGGACTTCTGGTGGAATCACTTAGGAGAATTGACTGAAAGTGGAAGTGGGTACCTATCAAAACAAAGTACCCACTCTGATCCAAAAAATAAAAACATTCAAAAGTGTTAGCGGAGGAGGGAGGCAGACCTACAGCGGAACTTCAATTTTAGGATGAAGTTCCGCTTTAAAGTGTTTGTTAACGGCAGAAAGTTTTTTCCTTACTGCATATATCTTCTGCATGTAACCCCTGCAGCCCCTCTAAATACTTGTATAAAGAAAAAAAGTGCAGCGCTGGATGGTGATTACAAGTGTATGAAATCCTAATGTCAGAATTTTCATATGTTGATAAACCAAATACTGCAGTGAAAAATAAATCAACATGTGACCAAAGAAACATTCATCAAGTGTTCAAAAGAAAGTTCATTTGTGAAAGTCCAGATAATCAAATATAGAGATTAAATGTGAAGATTATTCCTGTGAAAACATCCAAAATGCATTCCAGAGGGTGCTTGTTGCTATTCGTGCTGCCCGTCACCACAGATGAGACAAAAAGGGGAGGCTTACCAGAAAGCCACTGACCGCCTTTATTCAGGGGGGTCAAACTGAGCTTAGAAGAACAGCCTTGGTGCTGTTAGTTGTCATCAGCGTCCCGTTCGGTGTCTGTCAGCAGCTACGCTTCTCCTGTGTGGCAGCTTCTCCCTCAAGGCCCTCAGTTACCACGGGGTTAAAAGAGCACCCAAAGGATAATGCAAGTGGAAACAAAGAAGACTTCGATAGTGTAGGCGTTCCAAGAGGATTTTATTGAATAAAAAATCCACATAACAAAAAATAGATAACCTTGCAAGGTATAAATGGGCTCCATTGGTCTATGAACAAGAAAAAACGATTGCGCATGCGCAGTGCGAGTGTACGTGACGAACCCTACGGCGTTACGTCACAATTGACGTCATCAGGGGTACCTAAATACTAATACCCTAAATACTTACCTGAAACCGATCTTGATCCAGCAATGTGCACAAGAGTCAAGGCTCTCCCAGGTCTCTCCCTCCTGATTGGCTCAGATAACGGCAGCAGGGGCCATTGGCTCCCGCTGCTGTCAATCAGAGCCAGTGACAAGGGAGCGGGGAGCAGCAGGGCCGAGCCCGGCTCTGTGTGTCTTATGGACACTCAGATCCGGGGCTCGGCAGGGAGCACGCACAAGTGCTGGCAGGGGACCACAGATGAGGAGGTCTGAGGCTGCTATGTGCAAAACCCTTGCACAGAGCAGGTAAGTATGGCCAAAAAAGCTTTGGCCATACATACTTCTCTTTTAACAGTTTCAGAATCACATTTTTCAAGACAAATATTATCATGATATACATACTACAGGGGGTCCCCGACTTACGAACGCCCGACCTACGAACAACCCCTACTTACGAACGGGGCGCTGCGGGGACCCTCCGCCACTTTTCGTAGTTTTTCGCCGTGATCCGGCCGTTCTGCGCATGCGCGGCCATACGGAACCTCGGAAAATGCCGGAAATGTCCGTAATTTCCCGCGCATGCGCAGAACGGCATTAGATGGAACATCGGAAATGTCCGGAAATGTCCGTATTTGTCGGTCTGCGCATGCGCGGCCAACTTACGTACATTTCCGACTTACGTACAGACGGGCAGTCCCTAACGAGTTCGTAACTCGGGGACCCCCTGTATATTTATTATGTTTTATTTTTAGTATTATATTTAATATTCCAGCACATCAATGCTTCCTGTGCGTTTTACTGTGAGCACACAACACTAATACCTTCCTTTCCGTCTGTCTTCTACATCCAAACTGTTCACTGAGGTCTAAGCTCTGGTGCTAGCACAGTTACAATCACGGGGTGTTCCCATAGTAGGGTACATAGATGATTTCCTACTGAGAGAGCCATAAGCACAGACCTTGTTAGAGAATGTCAGCCATACTGTCCAGTCTCTATGAGGGCTTGGTGGGATCCTTCAAAATTCATTGCTGGACCTGGTTTATCACTTGGAATACCTAGGTCAGATTCTGGATACAGCTCACTCCAGAGTTTTCCTTCCAAAATAGAAACTACTAACTTCTCACTCCCAGATCAGGACACTTCTGTCCAAGGGTCATCCAACTCTTCACTTCTGCATGAGAGTTCTGGATCTGATGGTAGCCTCCTTCGAGGCAGTCCCATTTGCCCAGTTCCACTCCAGACCATTGCAACTTAAAGTGATAGTATAGTCAAAATAATGACTTTTACCTACAGGTAAGCCTATAGTGAGGCTTACCTGTAGGTACAAAAAATATCTCCTAAACCTGTACGGTTTAGGAGATATTCCCCGTGCAATGCAGGTTTAGGAGATATTCCCCGTGAGATAGTCCCCGAGATAATCCCCCGTGCTGACAGCGGCACATGCGCACGGGGGATTCTCGGCTGAAAGGCCGGCAGAATCCGAACCCTGCCGGGAAGAAGTCTCCCGTGTGCATGCGCGGGAGTGACGACATCACGGCTCCAGCCACTCACAGCGATGGAGTTGCGATACCTGGAAGACACGCCGAGGCAACATGTCAGCTACCTCGGCGTGGACCAGGTGAGTCACCGACGCCTCGTTCTAAGGTAAGTATTTCATAATGAGCTAGTATGCGGTGCATACTAGCTCATTATGCCTTTTGCCTTACAGGTGTACTAAAATAAAAAAATGTTTCAGCGGGTTTACTACCGCTTTAACATTTTGGCTAAATGGGACAATAAGCTCCAGTCACTGGACCTACCAATGTACCTGTAGCACAGTATCAGAATGTCTCTGGTCTCGTAGCTCACTAACCCAACCCTGGATTTGGAAAAATCTTTTCTTCAGCCATCCTGAAAGGTCCTCATGACAGATGTCAGCCTGCAAGGCTGGAGAGGCATCATGAACACCCTGACAATACAGGGAACTTGGTTTCCCAGGAGAAGCTGGTCTCCCTGTCAACATACCTAAGCGCCAAGTGATTTGTCTATCCTTTCAATACTGGACTCCTTAAATGCAAGGTAATCCAATCTGGATTCAGTTGGACCTAACCACAGTAGTGACATACATCAGGGAGAAATGAGAAGTCTGGCTGCAGAAAAAGAGAATCAGCACAAATTCTGTCTTGGGCAGAACTTTACTTTCCAGCCTTGTCCACCATCCACATTCAAGGTGGACAACTGGAAAGTGGTTTACCTCATCCGACAGTGCCTGGACTCGGAAGAATGGTCTCTTCACCCAGAGGTGTTCCAGGACCTGTGTCTCAGGTGAGGGATGCTGGATGTGGATCTCCTAGCCTCCAGGTTCAACAACAAACTGGACAGATTTGTCTCCTGGTACAAGAACCCAGTGGAAGTGGAAGCAGTGGATGCTCTGGTGACTCCATGGGATAAGTTTAATTTGATTTATACCGTTCCCCTTCTGGATCTCCTTCCTCACCTGCTCTGCAGGATCGAGATAGAGGGCTTTCCTGTGATTCTCATGTGGCTCAGGGGAATTGGACCATGGCAGACACGACAGGGGCTTTCCCGATATTCTGTCTCAAGGGCTGGTTTAGCACTCTGCTTCATGGTCTATTTTTGTTGGCATGGCTGTTGAAGCCCAGTTTCTTAGAGATAGGGCTCTTTCTGATACGGCCATTCTTACACTCCTGAAAACTATGAAGTCCACCTCATGCAAGGGCTACCACTGCACATGAACAGCATAATATGTCTGGTACAAGGCCAGAAAATTACACACACAAAAATACTCTGTGGAACAGATTCTGAGCTTTGTCCAGTCAGGGCTGGATTAGCGTCTGGCCTTGAATACCATCAACAGCAAATATCGGCCCACATGATCTTATTTTTCGAAGACCGATTGCTTCTCATTCCCTTGTACAAGGTGTTGCTCACATCGTTCCACCTGTACAACCTCCAGTGATCTTGCGGCATCTCAGCCTGGTTTCCTCAGCTCCAAGACCGCATTGTGAACCCATCAGAGATAACCCTTATTCTACTATAACTTATATGGTAGCTTTCCTCTGCCAGGTGAGTGTCTGAGTTGGAGGATCTATCTTGTCCTATGGAAGTGGAGGTGGTGCTGCGCTGTTCCCCAGGGAGGTTACCGAATCTACCACATGGTGGCAGTAATGGGATAAAGACGTAAACCCCTTGAGTGTAGCAATCATATGAGACAGTAATAGTCGATGGTGCGACTATTAGGTCAAAGCAATGCGAGTTGAGATAGATAACTCCCTTACTATACAAAATAAGGGGTATGGTGTGACCAATATAAGTTGCTAAAAATTGTTATTGGTGAACACAGGTAAAGATATATATAATAATAGAATTGTAAATAATACTAAGGTGCGAGAGTGTAAATTAAACTAATAGCACCTAAATAAAATTACTTATAAAACATCATAAGCGGGTACATAAAAAAGTCAGATATACATATAAAATCATATAAGTGAACATATGGTAAAAATGTGTCTATAAATAAACAATTCCAAAGTGCATAGTAGATAGTGAACAAAGTATAAAATCCTTAAAGTGCTGGTGCAAGTGTGCACAGGCTAAAAACGACTGAGTGGTTGAGTGAAGGATAAAACGATTAATGTAATCACATTGGAGATATGTGATAAGTAGAGGTATGTGCAAAAAAGTTGCACTAGAGTGAACAGTAAAACAATAAATATAAGGTGCAAAGTATGCGAGCATACAAAATAGTGTATGAGCTGGATGAAACTAGTCAGCGTGACTATAAATGAAAAAATCTCTGGCAAAATATAAAGCTACCAGTAAACAAAGTGCAGTAGAACAAAATATGAAATATAAAATATAACGAAATGCTAGGTGCAGACGCAAAGTGCACACATAGATATCCTATAGGTAAAATCGCATAATGCAGGATGCGTAAAAAATAGTCATATGCGACTATGTTGCATGCATATAAGTCCGTGGTAAATAAATCAATCCTCAACAGTTTATAGATATATAATCATTTCTTGTGGTAAAAAGGTGAGGGTAGTGATGTGATCCTTGGGTCAAAGGTGATATCCGTGCAGTGACGTGTCTTAAGCAGTGGGGGTCACTCCTCTTCATGTGGGATACACTAAAGTGAGCAATGGACCCTTACCTTGCGGCAAAGGGTTAACCGCATATAAATGATGCAAAGGGGTCTGCTTTCTTCTCCTTCCCTCACGGTGGTCTGCCTGGGTAGGTGCGTATTCCTTTTCCCTGGTTCCAGGTACAGTGGTGTGAAAAAGTGTTTGCCCCCTTCCTCATTTCCTGTTCCTTTGCATGTTTGTCACACTTAAGTGTTTCGGAACATCAAACCAATTTAAACAATAGTCAAGGACAACACAAGTAAACACAAAATGCAATTTGTAAATGAAGGTGTTTATTATTAAAGGTGAAAAAAATAAAAACCATCATGGCCCTGTGTGAAAAAGTGATTGCCCCCTAAACCTAATAACTGGTTGGGCCACCCTTAGCAGCAACAACTGCAACCAATCGTTTGCGATAACGTGCAATGAGGCTTTTACAGCGTCCTGGAGGAATTTTGGCCCACTCATCTTTGCAGAATTGTCCTAATTCAGTTACATTAGAGGGTTTTCGAGCATGAACGGCCTTTTTAAGGTCATACCACAACATCTCAATAGGATTCAGGTCAGGACTTTGGCTAGGCCACTCCAAAGTCTTCATTTTGTTTTTCTTCAGCCATTCGGTGGTGGACTTGCTGGTGTGTTTAGGATCATTGTCCTGCTGCAGAACCCAAGTTCGTTTCAGCTTGAGTACACGAACAGATGGTCGGACATTCTCCTTCAGGATCTCTTGGTAGACAGCAGAATTCATAGTTCCTTTTATCACGGCAAGTCTTCCAGGTCCTGAAGCAGCAAAACAGCCCCAGACCATCACACTACCACCACCATATTTTACTGTTGGTATAATGTTCTTTTTCTGAAATGCAGTGTTCCTTCTACGCCAGATATACTTGGACACACACCTTCCAAAGAGTTCCACTTTTGTCTCATCGGTCCACAGAATGTTGTCCCAAAAGTCTTGGGGATCATCAAGATGTGTTGTGGAGAAATTGAGACGAGCTTTGATGTTCTTTTTGCTCAGCAGTGGTTTTCTCCTTGGAACTCTGCCATGCAGGCCATTTTTGCCCAGTCTTTTCCTGATGGTGGAGGCATGAACGCTGACCTTAACTGAGGCAAGTGAGGCCTGCAGTTCCTTGGACGTTGTTGTGGGGTCTTTTGTGACCTCTTGGATGAGTCGTCGCTGCGCTCTTGGGGTAATTTTGGGCGGCCGGCCACTCCTGGGAAGGTTCACCACTGTGCCATGTCTTAGCCATTTGTGGATAATGGCTCTCACTGTGGTTCGCTGGATTCCCAAAGCTTTGGAAATGGCTTTATAACCCTTTCCAGACTGATAGATCTCAATTACTTTCTTTCTCAATTGTTCCTGAATTTCTTTGGGTCTCGGCATGATGTGTAGCTTTTAAGGATCTTCTGGTGGACCTTACTGTGTCAAGCAGCTCCTATTTAAGTGATGCCTTGATTGTGAACAGGTGTGGCAATAATCAGGCCTGGGTGTGGCTAGAGAAATTGAACTCAGGGGTGGACAACCACAGTTATAGTATGTTTTAACAAGGGGGGCAATCACTTTTTCACACAGGGCCATGATGGTTTGGATTTTTTTTCACCTTTAATAATAAACACCTTCATTTACAAATTGCATTTTGTGTTTACTTGTGTTGTCCTTGACTATTGTTTAAATTGGTTTGATGTTCCGAAACACTTAAGTGTGACAAACATGCAAAGGAACAGGAAATGAGGAAGGGGGCAAACACTTTTTCACACCACTGTATATCTAGCCTTTGTAGCTCACGGCAGATGCCGGAGTGGTAGGTAAAAGATGAGGGGGGGGGGGGGGGGGGGGGCGTATAGTGTAGTATGTTTAAGATTTATTTGCTCAATAAAAACAGTTTAATATAGTACCTAGTACTCACAATAGAACTCACAGAATAACAATAAATATTTTCCTTATCTTAGACGAGCGCCGAGCTCGTTTCCTCTGTTTCCTTGTTTGTAGTGCATGCCTCTCAAGTCCCAATATCCCTATCTTGTCCTATGCTTCATAGTGGTAAAACTATCCTAAAGCCTAGTACAAGGTATAAGATTATTGGACGAATGATCGTCCGTTTTTTTTTTTTTTTTTTGCATGCTTGTCTCCATATCGAAAACAAATAGGTTACTAAAGTACAAAAATTCTCGTACGACAGAATACAAATTCAGAAGTGATGTAATGTATTTATATTGTACTTTTGGACAAAAAATGTACTGTTAAACGAAAATCGTACGATCTGATATCACACGAGAAAAATGTTCGTGTTTGTCCCTTCGTAAAATTTCTGATGAAAGCTGTGTAATAACTATCAGATTATCGTACAGTCGCGTCGAAAGTGGTATTTTTTGTACGATATTCTGATCGTGTGTACGGGGCTTAAGACCCAGAGCTTCATTTCTCCCTAGGGTAGACTTCCATCTCACTGTCCTGCTCTGGTTCATCCTAAGGGGATATCCCTCCAGAGGTTGTGTTTACCTCTCAGCTGTATCTTTCTTCAGACAGACTGCCTCCTTGTTTGTCATTCCTGGAGGTCCCTTTAAAGGACAGCCTGCCTATTGTTCCACCATGTTTTAGTGACTCGAGCATGTCATTTTTAAAGCTTATCAGCTTAAGAATACATTTTCAAATTTTCCAGTCAAGGTGTACCCCACAAGATCTGTGAGGGCTTCCTGGGCTTTTCAGAATCAAGCTTCTGTTTCCTAGATTTTCAAGACCACCACCTGGTCTTCCACACAATCTCTGAGTTTTACTAGGTGAGTGTTGTATCTGCAGATACAAGCTATGGATATACTGTAGCTCTTTTCACTGTCCTTCTTTTGCCCCTCAGTGTTGTGTTGCTGGGTTGCCCTTCCCACAGTTGGACTGCTTATAGTTTGCCCCAATGTTCTTGATTCTACTAATTCTGTGATGGACAATTAAAAAAGTATGATTTTTGTATTCACCATAAAGACCCTTTGTTAGGTTTTGTCAAGGGACGTTGCCCCCCCCTCACCCTCTCTGTGGGTATGATCTTCTCCTTATACGCTTTTCTAAAAAAAAAGAAACATCATGCTAGGGGTTATATGTCAGGAAAGGCATGTCCGTGCAGCAGGAATTGCACAACAGAAGCGTACATTAACGGCGTGTCGGCGCTCACGAGCGTGCGCGCACACACACGTGCGCCAGCACACACACGTGCGCCTGTCACCAACGTTGACGCCAATGGGGCTATTTAAGGTGATTGCACCCAGGACTTCTTGCTGTTCGGTCTGCAGCTCCTCTGTACCCTGAAACCCATTATCTGTGCTGACTTCTGATCTCTGACCCGGCTTGCTCCTACTAACCTTGTCTGCTTGATACCCTGACCTCGGCCTGCTTATTGGACTTCCCTTCTGCCTGCTGCTCTGCCTGATACGCCAGAACGTTATTGACCTGGCTTGCCTTACTCTGCATCTGCTCCTCCAGCCTGCTGCATTGCTGCCCTGTGGACCGCACCAGTTCCTGTTCCTGCTGCATTACAGTCCACCACGGTCTTGGTCTACCCAGCTCTACCGGTCTGCCTGCTGCATCTCCTGCCACAAGCATCCAGCCATACCAATACCGGACTGAACCCAGGCACTCCTTCGTCACCGTGCTTCTGTGGCTACTGTCTCAACCTCAGGGCCCACAAGCCGGTGCGGCAAGAGAGGCTCTCCTCTATACGTCAGGCTCACGATCCAGGTACGTGACATTATACTTGGCTTGCCAATGGCTTTTTTTTTTGTCGGTGTCCAATTCCTCCTGGCAGTATAACCCAATGTTCCTAATTCTACTGATTCTGTGTCGGTTGATGAACTCCAGTAAGTGGATTTTATGGTAAGTACAAAAAACATATTTTTATTATCATTAATTCAGTATTCTTCTTCTTTCTCTTGTTCTTCTTCTTCTTATTCTTATTATTAATATTATTATGATCATCCATCCAGTTTTCTTCACCTTACAAATTGTTATTATTTTTTATTTTAATGATGCCCAAACTAGTTTTTGATTTTAGAGTTTTATGTTACTTTTATGTGTGCGCTGGATTTTGGAATAAATTTATATCTGGACTCAAATATTATGATGTAGCTCCTTAATGCTAGACTCACTCATCTGCATCTCAACCAAAGGTGATCGTGGAAATCATTCAGTGTGGAGAAGCCCCCCCCCCCCCCCCGGCCCACAATTCAGATTCTTAATTCTACTATCATACCTTTGGATAACAGCAACAATGGAAATCATTTAATTATACTTCAGGTATCAGGGGACTACTTACCGAGGCCGAGATGCCGAGAGTGGTTCACTCTTGCAACTGAGCGCAGTCCGCCCCCTGGAGGTGAGACAGGGGATGAATGGCACAAAGAGGCACAGGCTACCCAACCAGGGGATGAGGACTGGAGAAGGTGCCATGTTCTGGATCAGGAAGACACTGGAAAGTCCAAAACACATGTGCAGGTACAGGGCTGAAGAGAAGCAGGTCCGGGTCACAGACAGAGATCACAGGGCAGGAGACAGAGGCAAATCCGGGTCACAGGCAGAGGTTCAAGGGGCCAGAGGCAAGCAAGCAGGTAAGTCCAATATACAGTCCAAAGGTCAAGGGCAGGAGAAGGCAGAAAGGTCAAGGCGAAATCCGGGTCAAAATCAGGCAATCAGAACAACAGGAAGCAGGAACAGAGCTTTGGCAGGAAGCTGAAGACAAGCCAGTGCTGGACTGGTCTCAAGCACTTCCTTAAATGGGCGGTGTGAGTGGTCATGTGACGCTGCCGCGCACTGGGACGCTCAGGCGTGCGCCAGTGTGCATGCGCCGGAGCGCCGAGCCGCTAATGCGCCAGAGTGCCATTCCGCCGCGCATGCGCACAGGCACTCGGCGCGCAGCGTTAAACTGTGGATTTTCCTGACATCAGGGTTCTTGCGCCATGAACCTCTTTTCTTAAGCATCTGAATTCCAGAGAAAATCCAATTACCCTGGTCACCTGACTTCCAGAGACATTCCAACCAATCATGTCCCCTAACTGCTAGGGATACTTCAACAACCTGGGTTACTTTACTTCCAAGGACACTCTAACCATTCAGGTCACCTGACTTCCAGGGACACTCCAAACACTCAGGTCTCTTGGCTTCCAGGAACACTCCAACCACCCATGTCCCCTAACTGATAGGGATACTTGAACCACCTGAGTCATTTGACTTCCCAGGACAGTCCAACCCTCCCATGCCCCCTAACTGCCGGGGACACTTCAACCATCCAGGTCACCTGACTTTCAGGGACACTTCAACTACTCAGGTCATCTGATTTCAGGGGCACTCCAACCACCCAAGTCACCAGACTTCCAGAGACATTACGACCATTAATGTCCCCTAACTGCTAGGGATACTTCAACCACCTGGGTCACTTGACTTCCAGGGACACTCCAACCGTTCAGGTCACTTGGCTTCCAGGGACACCCCAACCACCCATGTCCCCTAACTCTTATGCCACGTACACATGGTCGGACTTTCTGGCAGAAGAAGTCAGACAGAATCTTTCCATCGGATATTCCGATCGTGTGTGGGCCTCATTTGACTTTTTTTCGAATATTCTGACGGACCTAGAAACCGCTCGTCTGTATGCAGTTCCGACGGACCAAAAGCGAGGCATGCTCTGAAGCAAGTGCGAGCCGGAAGCTATTAGCTACTGGTTATTGAACTTCCTTTTTCTAGTCCCGTCGTACGTGTTGTACTTTACCGCGTTCTAGACCATCGGACTTTGGTGTGATCGTGTGTGGGCAAGACAGTTTCAGCGGAACTCCGTTGGAAAAACCTTCGGAGTTTATTCCGACGGGAAAACCAGTCGTGTGTACACGGCATTAGGGATACTTCAACCACCTGAGTCACTTGACTTCCCAGGACAGTCCGACCCCCCCATGTCCCCTAACTGCCAGGGACACTTCAACCACCCAGTTCATCTGACTTTTAGGGACACTCCAACCACCCTTGCTACCTTACTTCGTATTTCAGGCACTGCAAGCACCCAGGTTCCCTGTCTGTCTTTCAGGGACAAGCTTTGATTTTTTGGTGAAGTTTCCCCTGGTGTTCAATATCTAGAAATGTTCCGTTCTCATTATCTGGATGTTGAAAATGGTCTGATCTGGTCTGAAAATGTGAGAAAATAGATCCGCTTTGATGGAACTTGAGGTGTACCAGCAGACTCAGTAGCATTGCGTCCTTGGAAATGATTGGCCCAGTGCTTTGAGGGAAGCCTTGCCAACATTTTTCCCCTGTGGTCTGGGGACCAGATGGTCGTGGCACTGATGGTCGCGTGACCAGATAGGCCATGGCAGATGTGGACAGTTGGTGTGGATCAGTATAATGATCAGATGAGGCACAATGGTTGTCTTCTGTTGGATATTAATCATCAGCCCTGTCTGCTTGGAATTTCTTCTCTGTTTTTGGGTTTGTTAAAATCGGCAATCTATAAATCCACATTATATGGTCAGGAATTTTCCTGAAAGGTGCTATTGTTAGGGATTGGCTATGATCCTTTAATCCTATCATATACTCAGGGCTACGCCGGTCCTGAAATCAGAACAGACAGGCTGTGCCATGGAGGTCCTTCGAGAGTTTCTGCTGATGTTCTGGGAAGTATGTGGCTGTATCGTTCCATCAGTAATGCGATGGGTGGTCAGACCCAAACAAAAAGACGTGTCAGGTGCCATCTGCCTGGTGACCGGAGCCGCCGGTAATGTTGGGAGATGTTTTGCCCTGGAATTTGCCAGGAAAGGGGTACTTGCACTTGTACTGTGGGATGAGGACAGAGAAGGGATGGAGGAAACAGTGCGCCTGGTGAAGGGTCTGGGGGTCCGCGCTTACCCCTACACCTGTGACATGAGCCAAAGGAATGAAGTCTACGCCACAGCCCGCAGAGTGCAGCGAGAGGTGGGAGACGTCGCCATCTTAGTTAACAATGGCAGGATTTTGCCCGGGGAGCGTTTCTTCCAATGTGAGGATGACGTTATTGAGAGGAGGATGAGGATGAACTGCCACGCTCATTTCTGGGTAGGCAACACTTCAGAAAGCAGGAGGCTGACATATATATATGTATATTGTTGTGTAACCAAACAGGGGCCGCTGTCCACCTGCAATGCTGCCAACCACAGAGGGGAGGTCAGTGTGTAGGTGGCGCTCTAGAAACACAAATACTTTAGAATATTCAAAAAGACAAAAAAAACATCCAATGAGATTTTATCGTTCACTAATCCAGCATCAGTATATTGACATCTGATTGGTGTGGGTTACTGCACGTTGCATATTATCATTTCTATTGGGTAACAAATTCTAAATGAAAAATGAATGTGGAATTGGCAGCTTGTGATGTAATTCCAAACTTCCACGAGGAGGGTCAGTTTTTGGAAAACGTTCACTCTGTGAGATGGTGAGATTTGGATGGGGACGTCACTGGTAATGTACTGTGTGTGGGACCAGCAGAGATCTATCCTATGTATGAGGGAATCCTGGTCAAAGGGGGAGCTTTGTGTTGTCAATATATCACCATTCCTGCTGACAACTGTTGATGTCTGATATCACCTGCAGATACCTGTTGACATACTGGCACCTGCTGACTCCAACTGACACTTGTTGGTGCTCTGACACCTGCTGACTCCCACAGACACCTGTTTATGTGCTCACACATATTAATGCCTCCTGACACCCATTGAAACCTGCTGATTCCTGTTGACAACTGTTGCTGTTTAAAATCACCTACTAACACCTGCTGATGTCTGCCGACACTGACTGACATCTGCTGAATCCCACAGATATTTGACAACAGTTGATGTCTTATATCACCTGCTGACACCTTTTGACGCACTGAGACCTGCTGACATTTGTTGACATGTTGGTACCTGCTGACTCTAGCTGACACCTGCTGACTCCCACAGACATCTTTTGACACGCTTATACCTGCTGGTGACTGCTGACACCTGTTGCTGCCTATTGACACCCACAGGCATCTCTTGAGCTATTGACACCTGTTGATGTCTGCTGATGTCTACCAACACCTGCTGATTCCTGCCGACAACTGTTGACTGCTGATATCACTTGCTGACACCTGTGGATGTGCTGGCACCTGATGGCTCCAACTGACACCTGTTGATGTCTGCTGACTCCCACAGACACCTGTTGATGTCTGTGCTTCCATTGTGGAGACACTTATAAATTTGTAGTGATATGCCCCGTACACACGGTCGGAAATTCCGACTGAAAATGTCCGATCGGACCATGTTGTCGGAAAATCCGCCCGTGTGTGGGCTCCATCTGACTTGTTTTCCGTCGGAAATTCCGCCGGAAAAAAATTTGAGATCCTGCTCTCAAATTTTCCGACAACAAAATCCGATCTGACTTTTTTCGATCGTGTGTAGAGAATTCCGACGGACAAAGTGCCACGCATGCTCAGATCAAATTAGGAGACCAAACCTATTGGCTACTAGCCTCTACGTAGTTCCGTCGTACGCAACGAACGTCACCACGTTCAGAATGATCAGATTTTCTGACAACTTTGTCCGACCGTGTGTGTATGGGGCATTAGGACCGCAAGCAACACAGGGTGCCGTGACGAGGCCTTGCAGCTTTCACATGCGTTTGCAAATGTGTGCTAACTAAACCCCTGCTTTTAACAGACGGTTAGACAGGTAAATTTGGTTGGTCATCAGACTGGCTGGTGAGTTGAGCTATGGAATTGTTTTTTGTCAGACACCTGTTGATGTCTGCTGACTCCCACAGACACCTGTTGATGTCTGCTGAAGCCTGCTGAGACCTGCTGATTACTGCTGACAACTATTGACTTTTGATATGACCTGCTGGCACCTGTTGATGTGCTGGCACTTGCTGTCTCCAACTGACACTTGTTGATGCACAGGCACCTGTTGATGTCTGCTGACACCCGCTGACTCCCACAGACAACCTGTTGATGCCCATTGACACCTGTTGATGTCTGCTGACTCTTATGCCGCGTAGACACGAAGGGACTATCCCGCGGGATTATCCACTGGACTCGAGTCCAGCGGACAATCCCCTCGTGTGTGGGCCTTCAACTGACTTTTTTTCCAAAAAGTCTGGCGGACTAGGTTTTAAGTTTTGTTTTAAAATTATCCGCTGGACTTGGCAGTCCGGCGGACAATACGGTCGTCTGTAGTATGGTCCGGCGGACCAAAAAGGACGCATGCTCAGTAGCAAGTATTTTTCTAGTATTTTTCTTTTTCTAGTCCCGTCGTACGTGCTGTACGTCATCGCGTGAACCGCCGGACTTTTATCGTGATCGTGTGTGGTCAAGTCTGTTCGCTTTCAAGTCCGCCGAAGCCCAGCTGGAAAGTCCGGCGGATTGTCCGCTGGACTAGGTCCGGCGGACAAAGTCCCTTCGTGTGTACGCGGCATAACAGGTACCTGTTGAGGTGCTGACACCTGTTGATGTCTCATGATGCTACCGATACCTGCTGACAACTGTCGATCCCAGATATCACCTGCTGATGCCATTACCATCTCTTGACATGCTGGCACCTGCTGGCTCCAACTGACACCTGTTGATGCGCTAACAGTTGTTGGTGTCCACTAACACCTATTGATGTGCTGGCACCTACTGACTCCAACTGACGCTTGTTGATGTCTGCTGACAGCTACTGATTCCCATTGACAACTGTTCATGTCTGACGACACCTGCTGACTTCCATTGTCATCTGCTGACACCTATTGACACCTTTTGATTCATACTGACAATTGTCCATACCTGATGACACTTGCTGACTCCTGCTGACACCTGTTGATGTGCTGATACCTGTTGACATCTGCTAATTTAGCAACATGCTACACCCAACTGCTCTGCCATGTTACATATGTGATAATCCTGAGCTGAAGCATCATATAACCCGCAGTCAGAACTGTCTTTCTAGCACCCATTAAACCTTGTTAAAATGTCCTGCTTTGCCTGACCCCCCCACATAACCCTACCCATAGGAGGGTGTATATGAGAACCAGGTAGGGCTTGTTGTACATACAGGCTGTGAGTGTAAGCTCTCTAGGCTCCACATATAATGATGCAGTTTCTCAGCAGATGGTGAAATGTTTCCTTCCCCGGATGATGGAGAAGAAGAAGGGGCACGTTGTCACCGTGTCCAGCCATCTGGGACTTGTGGCGGCACCATACCAGGAGGTCAGTGTCTCCTCCATTACCGCTAACTGCACAATGAGAAATCAGGGGGAACCAACATTGTAGTGGTGTAAAAAGTAAGATGGCGCTGTATGTAAATGAGGGGGAGGAGATACTGATACTTTATGTAAATAAGAGGGAGGAGGGAGGAGATATTGACGGCTGATATTATATGTAAATATAGAGGAGGAGATACTGACGGCTGATATTATATGTAAATTTAGAGGAGGAGATACTGACGGCTGATATTATATGTAAATATAGAGGAGGAGATACTGACGGCTGATATTATATGTAAATTTAGAGGAGGAGATACTGACGGCTGATATTATATGTAAATATAGAGGAGGAGATACTGACGGCTGATATTATATGTAAATATAGAGGAGGAGATACTGACGGCTGATATTATATGTAAATATAGGGGAGGAGATACTGACGGCTGATATTATATGTAAATTTAGAGGAGGAGATACTGACGGCTGATATTATATGTAAATTTAGAGGAGGAGATATTGACGGCTGATATTATATGTAAATATAGAGGAGGAGATACTGACGGCTGATATTATATGTAAATATAGAGGAGGAGATACTGACGGCTGATATTATATGTAAATATAGAGGAGGAGATACTGACTGCTGATATGTAAATGAGTGAGAGAAGATGATGACTCCTGAGGCCGTATATGTAAATGAAGGGGAGGAGACAGTGACCCTATCTGTGTGTTTAATTAGTGTTTGTTATGACCATAATGCCGTTTCCATTTCAGGATTTCTGTGCCAGTCAGTTTGCCGCAGTCGGCCTCCATGAATCGCTTAGCCATGCTCTGAAATCCAAGAACATTGACGGAGTGAAGACAACCCTGATCTGCCCATATCTCCCCACCCACACATCTACGAACATCCCCTCAATCAGGTGGGCACGGATCAGGTGACAGGTCCTCTTGTCAGTGAAGATCCCCTGATGTATGGGAAAGCAATATGTATTTTTTTTTTTTCACTCCAGTGTTTTTCTACGCAGGAACAGACCAGTACAGGGGCGGACTGACCATTTGGGCACTCGGGCACTGCCCGAGGGCCCCATGCCACTAAGGGGCCCCATCAGCGTTACCAGCCTCAATAAAACCAGGGACAGTATGTAAAAATCTGTGTTTTTTTAAAAATCCCAAGATTATAGCTGCCCCGCTTCTCCAGTACCTGTTCAGTGTGTGTATGTGTATTCTGTGTGTGTACTGTGTGTGTATAGTGTGTGTGTGTGTGTGTGTGTGTGTGTGTGTGTGTGTGTGTGTGTGTGTGTGTGTGTGTGTGTGTGTGTGTGTGTGTGTGTGTGTGTGTGTGTGTGTGTGTATACTGTGTGGCCCCATAATCTATTGCCTGGGGGCCCCATAATATCCTATTACCTGGGGGCCCCATAATCTTCTCCTATTGCCCGGGGGCCCCATGAGTTGTCAGTCCGCCCCTGGTCCAGTATGTTTGATTGTACAACTCAGATATTAGGGCCAGTTCACACCAGAACGTGGTGCGGGAAACCCGCGTTCCGTGCGCATTTCCTGCACCATGTTCAAAATGCACTGCACTTACGATCTGCAAATGATCACCTCTACGGTTTTTATTTTTTGCTAAACAAATAAAAAAAGACCGAAAACTTTGTAAATAAGTACGTTTTCTCCTTCACTGATGGGGCTGCACTGACGGGCACTGATAAGGCGGCATTGATGGGCACCGATGAGGTGGCACCGATGAGGTGGCATTGATGGGCGCTGATATGTGACACTAATGGGCGACACGGATGGGCACTGATGGGTGGCACAGATGGGCGGCATAGATAGGCGGCACGGATGAGCATGGATGGGCTAGGTGGCACGGATAGGCACTGATAGGCGGCATTGTAGTGTATTTGTTATGTACTGATGGATGCCAATCTGTGCTAAACAATAATGCATGCCAATCAGTGATGCCCATTGTGGGCACCGATTGGCATCCCTGGTGGTCTAGGGTGGCATACTTGGTGCTGGGCATTCCTGGTGGACTGGTGGCGTCCCTGGTGGTCCAGTGTGGGCATCCTCGGGGGGGGGGGGGGGCCTGCGCTGATAATCGATCAGCACAGACCCCCCCTGTCAGAGGAGCAGCCGATCGGCTCTCCTCTACTCGCGTCTGACAGACGCGAGTGAGGAAAAGCCGATCAACGGCTCTTCCTATTTACACTGTGATTGGACACGGCTGATCACGTGGTAAAGAGTCTCCGTCGGACTGACACCTCGCAACAATGATCGCTGCAATGCGCGCCCCCGGGGTGCGCAGTGGCTCAATATCTTGAGGACGTCATATGACGCCCGGTCAGGATTTTGAAACCACTTTGCCGCCGTCGTTCTGCTATATGGCGGGCGGCAAGTGGTTAAAACACCTAAACATTTTCAAAAAATATGGGGATTTGGTCACACCATATTGCTATACTGGACTACGGGGTACTTTGTCATAGTAAGTGGACTTAAGCCCCATATAGCAATATGGTGTGACCAAATCCCCATATTTTTTGAAAATGTTTAGGTGTTTTAAATAGCCTTGCAGGAGGTAAATGTCTTTTTTGCATGTGTACATCGCATATAAATCGCACAGGGATTGCACCACATTCCTGTGCAAATATCATGCAATGTCTGCGCAGTGCGATTTGAGCCATTCATTTTGCATGGCTCAAATCACACCGCATCCGCACCAAAATGGTGAAAGACCCTTTCTTTTTTTTTGCAGCACCTGAATCGGATTCTGGCAATCGCACTGTAGTTTGCGAGCTGTTTCAGGGTGTCGCTAATTTAACATTGACATCGGCAGCAGATCGCATTAATGGCGTGTAATTTCAATTCCATTTCAAACACTCAGGATTCGCTACATTTCCCACATCGCATCAGTGTGATCCTAGGCTTAAAGCGGAGCTCCACCCAAAAGCAGACGCTCCGCATATCTGTCCTCCCCCCCCCCCCACCTTTCGGGGGGTGAGCGTGCGTTCCTGGCGTGAACAAGTTCTTAGAGTGTAAGCTCCTCTGGTGCAGAGACTGATGTGACTGGCTCAGTGTTCTCTGTACAGCACTGCAGCATATGTCAGAGATATAAAAATGTATAATAGTGTGTGACTGTGGCGGGATATTAGACTCCTTAAACAACTCCTTAGATTAACCTCTAGAGATCCGCACTATAGCCAAATGACGGCTACAGCGCGGATCTACATTGCCGGGACTGTCGTCCCGTGCACGAGCCCCTGAAGGGTGCACGCGGCGCGCTCTGTGATCAGTGAGACCCAATGGATCACAGATCCGAGTAAGGGGTCGATCCCGACCCCTTACCACGTGATCAGCTGTCAGCCAATGACAAGTGATCATGTGATGACAACATAGCCGGTAATCGGCTATTTTTCCGATCACCGGCGGCAGTGAGAGGGACATTAGACTGCGATGTGCCCCGGCTCCTCTGTGCCCACCTGTGCCCCCTACAAGTGCCGCCTACCAGTACCCACCAGCTCCACCTGTCAGTTCCCACAGTGCCATCTGCCAGTGCCCACAGTGCCACCTGTCATTGCCCACAGTGCCACCTGTCAGTGTCCACAATAAGTGCCTGAACAGTGCTGCACATCAGTGTTACCTACCAGTGCCCATCAGTGTCACCTATCAGTGCCATCTATCAGTGCCCATCCGTGCCACCCATCCGGGCCCATCAGTGCCATCTTATCTGTGCCCATCAGTGCCATCTTATCTGTGCCCATCAGTACAGACTTATCTGTCCCCGTCAGTGCCACCTTATCTGTGCCCATCAGTGCAGCCTATCAGTGCCCACCAGTGCTGTCTCATCAGCGCATATCAATGAAGCAGAAAAATTACCTGCTTGCAAAATTTTATAACAAACAATTAAACATGATTTTTTTTCCAAATTTTTTGTCATTCAAGGTGCTTCAGCGCTGAAAGCTGAAAATTCATCTGGGCAGGAAGGGGGTTTAAGTGCCCAGTAAGCAAGTGGTTAAAAGATTAATGTAACTGGTTCAGTGTTCTCTGTACAGGACTACAGAATATGTCAGAGCTATATAATTGTATAATTATAATAGTGTGTGTCATTAGAATGTGAGCTCCTCTGGTGCAGAGACTAATGTGATTGGCTCAGTATCCTCCGCAGAACACTGTGGACTGATGTCAAAGCTATATAAATAATATTAGTGACGAGACATTAGAGTGTAAGCTCCTCAGGTGCAGAGACTGGTTTGAATGGCCGTGTTTGCCGTACATCGCTGTGGAATATGACAGAGATATATAAATGTATCCTAATAATATGAATAGTTTGTGACTGTGGATGGACAGTATAATATTAGCTCCTCTACTACAAAGACTGACCCGACTGGCTCACCAATCTCTGTACAGCACTATGGAATATGTCAGCGCTATTTAAATATGGGAGTAAATGTGACAAGTGTGTCTCTGCCTTGTTTTTTTTTTTTTGTCATTAGACCGGAATTAGAAGCTTTTTTTTCATCGGCATCTCAGGAGAGAGATATCAGGAAGGCTGTCGGAGGGATTCTTAGTGAACAGGACGTGGTCTGCACTCCCAGAATTCTCTATTTTGTTGCTCTTCTCAAACAGTGAGTAGACATAAACCCCTCTACAATGGAAGATGAGTGTCAGTGTCAGTTTGTTCCTACACTGGGGCTCTGAATTGTGAGCTCTGGGGTCCAGGAACACAAACGGCCAATAAGGCTTGATTCACAATAATGCGTTTTTTGATGCATTTTTCAAAAATGCAGGGAAATTTTTTAACTATGGAACATGTTCACATCAATGCATTTTTGTGCCTCTGCGTTTTTGGAAAGGGTCGGGGACTTTTTTTTTCATGCAAAATGCAGCATTTTGCATGTAATAGAAGTCAATGGACCTGCATCCAAAACGCAAGTACCACGTTTTTACCGCAATTTGCATTTTCTTTTTTTTTTTTTTTTTTACACTTTAACCCTTTCATGACTAAACCTATTTCCGAAATTTGGTGTTTACAAGTTAAAATTCATATTTTTTGCTAGAAAATTACTTAGAACCCCCAAACATTATATATATATATATTTTTTTTTTTTTTAGCAGAGACTCTAGAACAGGGGTCTCAAACTGGCAGCCCTCCAGCTGTTGCAAAACTACAAGTCCCATGAGGCATTGCAAGGCTGACAGTTACAAGCATGACTCCCACAGGCAGAGGCATGATGGGACTTGTACTTTTGCAACAGCTGGAGGGCCACCAGTTTGAGACCCCTGCTCTAGCGAATAAAATGGCGATTGTTGCAATTTTTTATGTCACACAGTATTTGTGCAGCAGTGTTTTAAGCGCAACTTTTTGGGAAATAAAAACTTTTGTGAATTAAAAAAAATAAATAAAACAGTAAAATTAGCCCAATTTTTTTGTATAATATAAAAGATGATGTTACGCCAAGTAAATAGATACCAAACATGTCCCGCTTTATAATTGCACGCACTAGTGGAATGGTGACAAACTACGGCACCTAAAAATCTCCATAGGCAACGCTTTCAAAATGTTTTATGGTTACCAGGTTAGAGTTATGGAGGAGGTCTAGTGCTAGAATTATTGCTCTCGCTCTGACGATCGTGGCGATACCTCACGTGTGATTTGAACACCGTTTACATATGCAGGCGCGACTTCCGTATGCATTTTCTTTGCTGCGAGAGCTCGCAGGGAAGGGGGCGCTTTAAAAAAAAAAAATGTTTATTTAGTTTTAGATAATTAAATTGTGTTTTTTTTTTTTTTTTTTTTATGCGATCACTTTTATTGCTGTCACAAGGAATGTAAACATCCCTTGTGACAGTAATAGGTGGTGACAGGTACTCTTTATGGAGGGATCTGGGGGTCTAAAAGACCCCAAATCCCTCCTTTACACTTCAGAGTATTCAGATCACCGAAAACGGTGTATCTGAATACCGTATATTTTTTTTAAAAATCCTGCGCCATTGGCAGGAAGTGAAGTGAAGCCAGAATGTTTTGGCTCTGAGGAACAGGGGGCCTACCCTCAAAACACGCTTGCAGAGGAAGTAAAACCCTGATGGGTTTTACTTCCTCTTTATTCCCCTGCAAAGTAAAAGCATAATAAGCAAGTATGCATCGCATAGTAGCCCATTATGTGCCCGTTACCTGCAAACGAAGTCCACAATGTCCCCGCTGGTGGAAGCATCCATCTTCACCCCTCTTCCTTCCGGGGTCGCGGACTCCGGCTCTGTGACTGGCCGGAGTCACGCGACGTCACTCCCGCACATGCGCGCGGAAGCCAACAGTCACGGCACGGGCCCTATAAAAACGTCACGATCTAAAGTCGGCGCAAGCATATATGGTAAATATCTCCTAAACCTTGCATGTTTAGGAGATATTTCCAGTACCTACAGGTAAGCCTTATTATAGGCTTACCTGTAGGGAAAAGTGGTCTGTAAGGGTTTACAACTACTTTAAAGGTGAAGTCCAGCCAACGTTCGTTTGGTTGTACTTCTATGGATCACAAGAGTGCAATTCGTTTTTCAGTCTCTGCTGATGTCACCAAATGTCAATCCAGGTACCACGTCATCCCAACCACAGAGTCTGGACTGACACCTGGCGCAGCCTCTAAGTGAGCCGCTGAGATGGTTTTTCCATCCCCTCCACAGCTCATCGCTCCAATGAGTGAGGAGGAAGATGAGCAGAGAGCTGTAACTGACAGTCTGTAGCTCTCTGCTCACGGAGCTGTGAAAACCGAGTGATCGGCGGTGTTCAATCGCTCGGCTCTCAGTGCATTGGTGCCAGGGGACAGATGCAGCATCAAACCCATGCTGCATCCACCTAGGTAAGTATTAATAGAGGGAAAAAAAAAATCCTTTACTTCGCTTTTAATACTATATGCCGCTTGCGAACGGTTTTATTTCTTCAATAAAAGGTTTGATAAAAGGTAATGGTTGGCTGGTGCATCCTCTGTTCTTGTTGTGCTAGTGTTTCTATTGGACTCCCTCCAGTTCCTAGGGGGCTGCAAGGTCTTGCCTAGTATCAAGCTGCTGAAGATTAGGTTCACCATTGCCAGTATAGAGATCTAGAGTGCAGGAGGGAAGTTGTTTCGTTTGCATATAGTTCTCTGTGCCGGGGGGGGGGGGGGGTGCAGAAGCTTGGTGGCAAGTACGTGACCCCCCCACTCTACACACTGGGGGAGATTTACTAAAGCTGTAGTGTGCAAAATCTGGTGCAGCTCTGCAGAGAAACCAATCAGCTTCCAGGTTTTATAGTCAAAGCTGAACTGAATAATCTGATTGGCTACCATACACAGCTGCACCAGATTTTGCACTCTCCAGTTTTAGTAAATTAATATCACTGTCCTCTCTAAGGTGAGACTGAGATCACACAGACTAGCAAAACGATCATATGATGCCTAGTGAGCACTCTCAGGGTAGAGGTGACCAGTTCTCTATGGCAGCAAATCCCAGGACATGCAGACATAATGTGGGTGCAGTGTGAAAAGATATGATGTAGGAATATCTATGATCTGTGTTTTCTCTCCCCAGTGTTGTGCCCTGGGAGGTGCAGCTCCTCTGCTACAAGTTTCTAGAAGGAGAGAAAAGGACAAAATGACTCCATCAATACCTTTTCCAGATGTTTCCACCCAAGCTCACCCCGTTACTCAAAATATGAATTTCACCCTCTATTGCGGTATCCACGATCACATCTTATTTTATGTTTTGTAGACACTAAAAAGCTGATTATCTACCATTTCTGTACTGTGAACATATAATAAAAGATGTAGGGGAATATAGGTGTGGATCCGTCCCAGAGCAGAAGTGAACATGTCAGATGCATGGAGATGTCCCAGAGCTGAACATGGCATTTGTATGGATCTGTCCCATAACAGAGGTGAACATGTCGTGTGTGTGGATCTGTCCCAGAACAGAGGTGAACATGTCGTGTGTGTGTGTGGATCTGTCCCAGAACAGAGGTGAACATGTCGTGTGTGTGTGTGTGGATCTGTCCCAGAACAGAGGTGAACATGTCGTGTGTGTGTGTGGATCTGTCCCAGAACAGAGGTGAACATGTCGTGTGTGTGTGTGTGGATCTGTCCCAGAGCAGTGGTGAACATGTCAGGTGCATAGATCTGTCCCAGAACAGAGGTGAACATCTCGTGTGTGTGTGTGGATCTGTCCCAGAACAGAGGTGAACATGTCGTGTGTGTGTGTGTGGATCTGTCCCAGAGCAGTGGTGAACATGTCAGGTGCATAGATCTGTCCCAGAACAGAGGTGAACATCTCGTGTGCCTGGATCTGTCCCAGAACAGAGGTGTACATGTCAGGTTTGTGAATGTTGGGTTTTTGGATCTGTCACAGAACAGAGGTGAATAGGTTGTGTTTTTGGATCTGTCCCAGAACAAAAAGGTGAACATGTCAGGTTTGTGGATCCGTCCCAGAACAGAGGTGAACATGTAATCTGCGTGGATCCATCCCAGAACAAAAGGTGAACATGTTAGGTGCGTGGATCCATCCCAGAACAGAGGTGAACGTGTGTTTGGACCTGTCCCAGAATAAAGGTGAACATGTCAGGTGTGTGGATCTGTCCCAGAACAGAGGCGAACATGTCAGGTGTGTGGATCTGTCCCAGAGCAGAGGTGAACATGTCAGGTGTGTGTGGATCTGTCCCACAGCAGAGGTGAACATGTCAGGTGTGTGGATCTGTCCCAGAGCAGAGGTGAACATGTCAGGTGTGTGTGGATCTGTCCCACAGCAGAGGTGAACATGTCAGGTGTGTGTGGATCTGTCCCACAGCAGAGGTGAACATGTCAGGTGTGTGTGGATCTGTCCCACAGCAGAGGTGAACATGTCAGGTGTGTGTGGATCTGTCCCACAGCAGAGGTGAACATGTCGTGTGTATGTGTGGATCTGTCCCACAGCAGAGGTGAACATGTCGTGTGTATGTGTGGATCTGTCCCAGAGCAGAGGTGAACATGTCAGGTGAGTGAATCCGTCGCAGAGTAGAGGTGAATGCGCCAGGTGTGCAGATCCATCGCGGAGTAGTGAGGTGACCGTGTCGTCTCTGCATCCATTCTGGATCTCTTATGTGCTGCCATAAAGGAGAAACTCAGGCTCTGGGCTGCATCATGAGGTTTTTGGGGGGGGGGATGGGCTGACACTATCCAGAACACAGTGAAGCTTGATAGACTCAGCAATAATGATTATAAATTGAGTGGACCTCCAGACTTGTCATATTAGCAGTTCTCTAACCAACTTCACATATTTGGAAAATATCGACCCACATGAAAGTCCTCAACATGACTAATGCAAGATCAAGGCCAATTCCAGACACCTTGGTACAGCAGTGTCAAACAAAACTCTCCGCCAAGCTGGTTCATTTTTTTTTGTTTTATCTATTTATTTTTTTGTATTTTTTTTTTTCTCTTTTTCTTGTGACAAACACTAGTTACATTCCATGGGGAGAAAAAATTCCGGGTAAACAATGACCTGAAGCGATACTGAACTTGGCGACGCATGATGCGTTTTAAATAGACAATATGCAAAATGTACTGCAGGTGTCGCGGGCACGCTACCAACACACCTAAAGCAACACGACTCATACACGGACGAAGGCATTTTTTCAGCCCAACATGGAAATGTAAATCCACGGGATAAAGCACACAAAGAAAATCAAATGAGCTGGTGGCACGCCGGTCGGATCATATCCTGTGATGCAGTGATATAGGCTGCACACCTTTCACATACTTCATGTTAAACTCCTTAATACAAACACAAAAGTAAAACACTCAAATGATTGAACACTGTCTATCGCTAATAATAAAATAAAAAAAATTCATAGATTTATTCCTACAATGGTTAGTTCATCGCTACCTGGCAGAACTGGCATTTAGCGGTAGCGCATTTTACAACTGAAATCAAAACTTCATCGCCACTAATGCCTCATTAAAAAAGAAAGAAAAAAAATAATCCATCCATATATGACTACATGTAAGGATATGATCAATTCATGAAATGTTTCAAAAAGTGATGGAACCGATACAAAAACTATAAAAATCATCATTTGAAATTACAGGCGGGAAAGAGACGTGGGAAGAGAAGACGGGACTCGTCGCAGCGGTTCAAGTACAAAAACAAAAAAAAAAACATTTTGATTTTCTCTGGTGCTTTGGAGTTCCGTCTGCGGCAGTCATCAGGCTGTATTGTCCAGTGTTTGTCCCAAAGTGTTTGAGCTAGCTGGTTTGAGGAGAGAGTCGCTTTCCATTTCGGGTTTGACACACCTGAGGGGATAGGAGAAATAGCAACAACACAGAGCATTAGATGGCATCTGGCCGTCATTATGTCTTATGTCCATCTCTACAACATACATAGTGGATCATTAGTCAGAGGGCTGCGGATTCAGCTGGATGGTTCAGCATCCAACAAAAGGGTTAAAAGGTGGGGGGGGGGGGGGGGGTAGGGAGGAAGGATGAACAGTACTTGAGGACAGGAATGAGCGAGTCTCTGATCAGTATGATAGGAAAACAATAGGCAAGTCTCTTTGGTCAGTGGGGCAGGAGAGAGATTGGTGGGTGTCTACGATTGGCAGGGTAAAAAAAAAAAAAAAAGAAAAAAAAAAAAAAGATGAGTGGGTCTCTATGGTCGGCAGGATAAAAGAGGAATGGGCAGGTCTGTGGACAGCAGGGGAAGGACCAAGTCCCTATAGTCAGCAGGGACCAAGTCCCTATAGTCAGCAGGGACCAAGTCCCTATAGTCAGCAGGGACCAAGTCCCTATAGTCAGCAGGGACCAAGTCCCTATAGTCAGCAGGGACCAAGTCCCTATAGTCAGCAGGGACCAAGTCCCTATAGTCAGCAGGGACCAAGTCCCTATAGTCAGCAGGGACCAAGTCCCTATAGTCAGCAGGGACCAAGTCCCTATAGTCAGCAGGGACCAAGTCCCTATAGTCAGCAGGGTAGAAGAGGAATGACCAAGTCTCTATAGTCAGCAGGGTAGGACGGGAATAAGCTAGTCTCAGGGCAGCAGAAGGATAGGAATAGACAGGTCTCTGTAGTCAGCGGGGTAGGAGAGGAATAAACAAGCCCCTATGGTAGGCAGGGTAGGGGAGAAATGACCAAGCCCCTATAGTCAGCAGGGTAGTAGAGGAATTACCAAGTCTCTATAGTCAGCAGGGTAGGAGCGGAATTACCAAGCCCCTATAGTCAGTAGGGTAGGAGAGGAATAAACAAACCCCTATGGTAGGCAGGGTAGGGGAGATATGACCAAGCCCCTATAGTCAGCAGGGTAGGAGAGGAATTACCAAGTCTATACAGTGAGCAGAGTAGAAATGGAATTACCAAGTAAGGATGAGCTCGGGCGTGTTCGCACACTCCACGTGTAGCTGCGCATCGGGAAATGTCTCACTGCCTGTGATTAGCGCAGCAAAGTGCCGACTTCCTGGCGGGCTCTGCACGTGGAGTGTGCGGACACGCCGGAGCTCATCCTTATTACCAAGTCTCTAAAGTGAGCAGGGTCGGAGAGGAATGACCAAGTCCCAGGTCAGCAGGATAGGAATGGATGCTTCTCTGATCGGCAGGGTTAGGATATGAATGGGCAAATCTATTGGGTTGTCAGGGTAGAAGAGTGATTGGTGGACCTCTGTGGTCAGCAGAGTATACAGTAGATGGGCAGCAATGTGGGCAGAGCGGCTCCTGAACTTACACCGACATTGGTCCATTCCCCGTCCTCAGCCCCTCAGGACTTTGTTGGTCCATCTCAGAGAGCAGCTTCAAGATATTCAAAGCAGCCTAAAGCAGAGAAAAAAAAAAAAGAGTCAGCTTCTTCTTTAACCAATACTATAAATGAAAGTCGTCATGACTCCGCCTACTGCATGCCCTCTGTAGAGCCAGCAGCCATCTTACCATATCATGGCAGGACTCCACCTCTTTCCCCACACCGTGGCTGATTAGTGGTGGTTGGAAGGAACAATTTATTAGAGATACAAACTCGTTTTTGTTGTTTTTTGGAAAGTCTTTATATTCGACCTGCAAAACAAAAAGTTACACATCAAACCAGCTCCATCTTTCACCGAAAACCGCATTGTCCAATCACATCCCATCATCTACAAAACCGCATTGTCCAATTGCATTCCGTCATTTACTAAATTGCAGTATCCAAATTCCACATCAGAACAGCACAAACCACATTCTTTCATTTACTAAAAAGCACAGAATCCAATCACCCTGCGACTGGCTGTCCTCACCTCAATTCCCTGCACGCTGGACAGGTACTCTAACTGTTCCGAGGGCCGAGTGAGCGGACCGTGCAGCGTGTGGGCGGGGCCATGGTTATTCTTCATAATTGTGTCTGCCGTCTGGGAGGTTCCAGCATACAGCAGTTCTCGTGCAATCATTGCGGTTACAGTGGCCACGGCGGGATTTGCAGCCACCCTATTAAATTCTTTGGTGTGAAGTCCTTGGTTGGCCCCTACAGCTTGTGCTACTTCAGGGACCATGGGTAGAATTCCGGCTGGCAGCTGCTGATGGCTGTGATAGGGCATTCGAAACTCGTCTTCTTTATTGTCTGAAGTAAACAAAATTTTTATGCTCATTGTTTTGATGAAACAACTCAGTTTACACAATTAAAATCACAATTTCTTTTTTTATCATTTTTTAAATTATTTTATCAATTAAGAACATATCCATAAAAGTTGCTGTATATATTACACAACGTTGTAGTACAGTAAACTATTAAGGCATACAATATATTGTTTAAACCTTGATGGCCTAGTCCAGTGATGGCGAACCTATGGCACGCGTGCCACAGCTGGCACGCAGAGCCATCTCTGTGGGCACACAAGATGGTCCAAGACAGAGCTAGAGGTCTCCCTCTCTCTCAGCATCTCTCTGTACCTCTTCTCTCTCTGTCCCCCCTCCCTCTCTCTGTGTCCCCCCTCCCTCTCTCTGTGTCCCCCCTCCCTCTCTCTGTGTCCCCCCTCCCTCTCTCTCTGTCCCCCCTCCCTCTCTCTCTCTGCCCCCCCTCCCTCTCTGCCCCCCCTCCCTCTCTCTCTGCCCCCCCTCCCTCTCTCTCTGCTGCCCCCCTCCCTCTCTCTCTGTCCCCCCTCCCTCTCTCTGTGTCCCCCCTCCTCTCTCTCTTCCCCCCTCCCTCTCTCTCTGTCCCCCTCCCTCTCTCTGTCCCCCCTGCCCTCTCTCTGTCCCCCCTCCCTCCCTCTGTCCCCCCTCCCTCTCTCTGTCCCCCCTCTCCTCTCTCTCACTGTCCCCCCTCCCTCTGTCCCCCACCCCCTCTCTGTACCTCCCCTCCCTCTCTCTCAGCTCACCCCTCTCTCTGAATTTCTCACACCCCTCTCTCTCTGGGCCCCTCCCCCACCCCCTGCCCTCCCCCCCTCTCTCAGCCAACCTCCCTCTCTCTGTTCCCCCTCTCTCTCTCTCTGCATGGGCGCTCTCTCGCCGCCCCTCTCTCTCTCTCTCTCTGCCCCTCCTCTCTCTGCCGCCTCTTCTCTGGCGCCCCCTGGGCGTGGCGGCCTCTGCGGCCTCTCTGCACCTGGGCCCGCCTACTTCTGCGCGCCGTGGCTGCCCTTCCTGGCTCTCTCTCAGTGCTCTCTGGCTGCGCCCCGCTCTCTGCCCGTCCTCTGCTGCCTTGCCCGCTCTTTGCCCCCTCTCTCTCTGCTGCTTCTCTGCGTTGCCCTCTCTGCGCCTGCCGCCGCCCCTCCCTCTTGGCTGAACACCTCTCTCTCAGCCCCTGCGGCCGGGCCGCGCGGGGGCTGCGCGCCTGGCTGCCTGGTGCCCCGGCCTGCGCTGCCTCTCTCGCCCCGTCTCTCGGGCGGGTGCGGGGTCGCGCGCTGGCCTTCTGCGCGGGCTCTCTGCCCCTGGCCCTGCCGCTGTCTGGGCGCTGGGCCGTCGGCTGCTCAGCTCCGCGGCCACGCGCGTGCGGGCGGGGCGCTCTGGGCCCCGTGCGTCTCTGGCACTGGGCCTCTCTGGGCGCTCTCTCTCTGGCCCTGCCTCTGCTGTGCCTGTTTTCCCTCTTCTGGGCATTGAGTAGGGCCCTTCTGCGGCTGCTGCCCTGGCCCTCCTGGCCGGGGGGCCCTCTCAGGCCCGCTCTGCTGCTGCCGCCTGCCGTGGGACTGGCCCGGCCCCGGACTGTCGCGTGGCCGTGGCTGGGCCCTCTCTGCTGCTGCCTGCGGTCTGGAGGGCGCAACTCTGTTGCGGCCCGGCCGCCCTGGTCTGGGCCTCTGGCCCCTGCGGCGCTCTCTGCCCTCAGGCGGGGCGCCGGCGCGCGGCGGGGGCCGGGGGGCCGCGCGCGGCCTGGCTGCTGGGCGTCTCACTGCACTCTGCCTGCGCCGCCCTCTGGCGCCTCTTGCCTCTCTCTGGCTGGCTCGTTCTGCCTAGGGGGGCTTCCTCCTGGTGGCTGGCGATCTTGCCCGCGGCGGCGGCCTGGGCCCCCGCGTCTGCCTCTCTGCCTGGCCGCCTCGGGCCCTCTGCTGCTGCCCTAGGCCTGCGCGCGGCCCTGGGTGTGTTGCGGCGTCTCTCTGGCTGGGCGCGTCTCACTGTCTGGCGGGCGCCCCCTCTCTGGCGCTCTCTGGGGCGTGCGCACCTGCCCCTGGCCCGGGCTGCTTGGTCTGCGGGCGCTGGCGGCCCGGGCCCCTCTGGGTCTGCGCCAGACTCCTGCTGCGGTGCCTGCTGCATGCGTCTCTGCTGGGGCTAGCCTGGTCCTGGCCTCTTCGGCCCCACTCTGGGCCGTGCGCTGGGCCTGGCGGTTCTGCTCTGGGCTGCTGGCTCTGCTGCGCCCGCCCTCCCGGCTCTTCTCATGCGCCCTCTGCCTCTGCCTGGGCGGCCTGGTGGCGCTGCCTGCTGCGTCCCTCACTCTTTCCGGGGCCGTGCCCTCTCTGGGGCGCCTTGCCCGCCGGCTCTGGCCCTGGCTCTGCCTCTCTGCCGCTGCGACTCTCTGGCCCCCCGCTCTCTCTGCCGTGGGCGGGGCTGGGGGGGGCGGGCTGCCTGGCTTGCTGGGCTGGGCCCTCTGCCTCTGGTCCCCCCGGCCCCTGCCTGTCTCTCTGGCCTGCTGCCTCCAGGCCCTCTGGGGCCCGCACGTCTGCCGCCGTGGGACAGGCCTGCCCCTCAGGCCCACTCTGGCCGCCTTCCCCTCTGCCCGCCGCGGCTTGCACCCGCCCTGGCGCCTGCCTGCCCTGCCGCGGCAGCGTCTGGGGCGGCGCCTCTTCTGCTGGCCCCGGTGCAGTCCCTGCTGCCGCCGCCGGCTCTGCCTGCTCTGCGCGCAGGGGGGCGCGCCCGCGCCGCGCCTCCGCTGCCCTCTGGCCCTCTGCGCTCTGCTTCTGGCTCTCTGGCTGGCGGCCTGCCCCGGCCCGCCGTGCTTCCCGCTGGCGGCTCCTCTGGCCTGCTCTCTGTCGTCCTCTGTGCCCTGGGTCGCCGCCCCCTCTCTGAGGGCGCTGCGGGGCAGCCCTGCGGCGGCCTTTCCTTCTGGCGCCTGCGACACTCACTCTGCGGGCGCGCGCCCGTGGCCTGGCCTCTGCTCTCTGGGGCGACCCCCCCTGGCCCCCTGGCCTCTCAGCATGAGCGTCACTCTCATCTTCCTCTGCCCGCCCTGCCCTGGCCCTCTGCTGCTCTGCCCTGACTGCCCTGCCCCTGTCTGGTGGCCTCTGGGGGTTGGCTGCGGCCGGCCCCTGCCCCTCTGCTCCTGCGCTGGTGGCTGCTGGCCTCAGCCGGGCCCTGCGCCCCGGGCCCGGCGCCGCGGTGGCGCGGCCCCTTGAGCGCCTCTAGTGTGCCTGCAGTCGGCCTGGGCTGCTGCTGTCTCTCTCTGCTGTCTCGGCTGCCTGGGGGGCCCCTGGCGCCTCTCTGCGCGCGCCGGGGCCTGCCCTCTGCTTGGGCTGCCCTGGGCGGGTCGCTGGCTGCCTGCCTCTTCTCTGCGCGGGGGTACTGGGGCTGGGGGCCCCCCTCTGCCCCGTCCCCTCTTCCTGGCCCCTCTCCTCTCGCTGGCCTGCCTGGGGCCTGGGCCGCTGCTCTGGTGCCTCTGGGGGGCGTGCCCGCGCTGCCCCGCCGTCTCTGTCTCTCTGCGGGGGCCCGCCACCGCTCTGCGGCCCTTGTGCGTGGGCCCGGCCTGCGCGCGCGCGCCCCCCCCGGGGGGGGGCTGCTCTGCGCTTGGGGCTCTGGCCTCTGCCGGCGGGTGGGCCGTGGCCTCTCTCTCGGCGGCCTCTCCTCTCTGTGCGCGCTCCAGCGGCTTGGCGCGCGGGGCGGGCCTGCTCTGGGCTGGCTCTGCCCCTCTCTGGCCGCAAGCGGCCACAGCGCTCTCTGCTGGGCTCCCGCCGCCGGCGGCCCTCTTGCGCCTCTCTGCCTTGGGGGCTCTCTCTCTCTGGGGCTTCTGCCCGCGCGCGCCCCCTCTCTCTGCTCTCCTGGGCGGCCCTGGGCGGGGGCGGCCCTGGGGGCTGCACTGGGCGGCCCCGCCGGTTTGGGGGCCTCTGGGCTAGCTCCTGGGCTGCTCTCTCTGGCCGGGCCTGGCGCTCTGCCCTCTGCCCTCTGGCTGGCCCGGGGGCGCCCGCTGCGGGGCGGCCGGCGCTGCGGGCGTGCGGCCCTGGCCGGCGCCTGCCTGGGTGCTGGGCCTGGCCCCCTGACTCCTCTGGCCGGCGGCCTCTTGCTGCTGGCGCGCCGCGTGCCCGCGGGGCGCTGCTCCGCCCTGCGCCCGCCGGCCTCTGCTGCCTGCCGGCCCTGTGCGCGCTGGCCCGGGGCTGCTCTCTGGGCTCTGCCCCTCTGCCCCCGCTGGCGCCTGCGGACTGCTGGCGCGACCCGCTGTCCCCGGCTCGCCCCGCCGGGCGGCGCCGCCTCTGTGCCCCCGGCGCGGCTCAGTCTGCCTGCCCCGAGTAGGGCTGGGGCCGGCCGCCTCTCTGGCCCTGGGGGCCGTCTCGGGTGCTGTGCCCCTCGGTGCAGGGCGCGACTCTGCCTGCGCGGCCCCCCTGCGGGGCCCTGCCCTGGGGCCGGGCTGCACTGCCCGGCCGGACCCGGGCGCCACCGCCTGCTCTGCGGCCGGCCTGCTGCTCTCTCCTCTGCCTGTGCGGGGCCCCCCCGGGCCTCTGACCCGGGGCCCTGCGCTCTCTGCGGCCGCTCTTGATCTCTCTGCGTCGGCGCGGCCTCTGGGGCCGCGCGGTGCTGGCGCGGGCCCCGCTCTGCTGCGCGCCTGCCGCCCTCGCTGCTCTGGGGGCCCTGTCTGGCTGGCGCCCCGCGGCGCCGCGCCTGCGCTCCTGCCCGATCTCTCTGAGGTGGGCCTGTCTGCGGCTGGCCGGCTCTCGCCGCTGGCGGCGGCTGGCTCTGGGGCCGGGGCGACATCTGCGCCCGTCTGCGCTGGCCTCTCTCTCTGGGGCGCCTCTGCGGTGCGCTGGCTCTGGCTGCCCGCCCCTCTCTGCGGGTGCACCTGCCCTCTCTGCCGGGCCTGGCGCCGTTCATGGGCGTGCCCGCGCGGTGGCGGGCTCTGCCCGCTGCCCGGCACTCTCTGGCCAGGCGCCTCTGGGGACGCTCTGCTCTGTATGCCTCGCTCTTGTTGCCTCTGCGGCTTGACGCTTCTGGGCTCCTGCTGCTGTATTCTCTCTGCCGCCGGGGCGGCAGCGGGGCTCTGCCGCGCGGCTGCCCCTGGGCGCCGCTGCCTCTGGCCCCCTCTCTGTGGCTCTGCGGCCTGCGGGGCCTGGGGCCGCCCCGGGGCTGCGCCGGCCGCTGCCCGGGCCCTGCCCTTGCGGTCTCTGGCCCTCTCTCTCTGGCTGCTGCGGCGCGCTGCGGGAGCTCAGCTGCGGCCTGCTGAGCCTGTCGGCGGGGGGGACCTCGGGCTCTCTGTCTCTCTGTGGTGCGGCGCGGGCCTCTGCGGGCACTGGGGCGCTCTGTGCCGGGCGCTCTCTGGGGCGCTCTGGGCTGCCCCGCCCTGCGGCCTCTCCCTGGCGCCTGGCGGCCGTCTCTGGTGCCCGGGGGCGTGCGCGGCCCCTCTGCCCCGCTCTGCGGCTTGCGGCCTGGTGTGCTGGCTGCAGGCGGCGGGGGCCTGGCGCCGCTCTCTCTGCAGCTGCCCTTGTGCGCGGGCTCTGGCTGTCTATCTGTGGCCCTGGGGCGCCGCGGCCCGCTGGGCCGCCCTCTCGCTGCTGACTCAGCTGCTGTGGCCTGCGGGCCCCGCTCTGCGCGGGCTCTGCGGGGGGCGGGCCATAGGCGTCTCCTGCCTCTCTGCCTCTCCGGCCCGCCGGCGCTGCGTCTCTCTCTCTGCCCGGCGCGCTCTGAGGCGCGGCCGAGACGGGCCGCCCCGGCGCGGCGCCCTGGGCGCGGCGCGGCCTCCTCTGCCACCCCTGGGCTCTGCGGCGCCGCAGGCGTGCGCGCTCCGCGCTCTGCTCCGCTGCCCGGCGCTCTGACTGCTCGCCTCTCTGCTGCGGCCAGGGCCGCTGCCTCTGGAGCCTGGCGTCTTCTCTGCGGCTCTGCCCGGCGCCCTGGGGGCCCCCTCTGCCCCTCTGGGTCTGCGCTCACCTCTCTCTCAGCATCTCTCTCTCTCACACCCCTCTCTGTCCCCCCTCCCTCTCTCTCTCTCTCAGCCCACCACCCACTCTGTTCCCCCTCTCTCTCTCAGCATCTCTCGCACCCCTCTCTCTGTACCACCTCTCTCTCTCAGCCTCTCTTCCTCTCTCTCAGCATCACTCACACCCCTCGCTCTCTGCTCCCCTCTCTCTCAGCATCTCTCTCACACCCTAACTCTCTCTGCCCCCCTCTCTCTCTCTCTCACATACCCCTCACTCTCACACAACCCCTCTCTTTTGCTCAGCCCCCCTCTCTTGCAAATTGCCATGGTGGCACTTTGCAACACATAACTAACCAATGTCTTTATTTCAATTTGGGCACTCAGGCTCAAAAAGGTTCGCTATCACTGGCCTAGTCCAATCTACCCCAAATGGGTACTAGCTGTAGTCCTGGAAGGTCACCGCTTTAACTATGCCTCAGTAAATACAAACTTTAAGTATAGAAATTATAATGGGGAGGGGATTAAAATCACAATTTCAACCATTTTCTATAATTACAGAGGACACTGTAATAGAGCTGCATAATTAATCGTTAAAAAATCGTGATCTCGATTCAACCCCCCTGACAATCTCTATTGCAGATTCTTTCATATAACAAGTTGAGAGACTTATCTGCTCACTCAGCTGTCAAAAAGAAAACATCGGGCAGTCTGCCAAGTTTTTAAAATGAAACATTGTAACTAACTCTTCCTTCTTGGATCAAAAGGGATACACTTCTGTTTGTAAAGAAAAAAAATCTGGGCAGTCTGCCAAGTTTTCAACAACCTGTAAATGCAGGAAGTTTAACCACTTAAAGTCTAAATCTTTTTCTGACACTTCTTTATTAAGTTAAAATCAATATTGTTTGCTAGAAAATAACTTGGAACCCCCAAACATAATATATATTTTAGCAGAGACTGGTTTGCCTCAATGGACTCTGAAAAAATGACTTTACAAGGAATACAAAAATCCTATATTCTTTTTTGTCCACGAAAGGACAAAGTTTTGGGATGTCCAAAAGCAGCCCAACTTAGGGCTTGGCAACACAGCAAACAAACTCGTACAGAAGTGGGGGCTGCCTGCTTCTCAGAACTGTCTGAAGGACCCCCATGTCTGAAGCTGGTGTAAGATGAGGCCCGAACATCCATGTGGTAGAACGTGTGTATAGGAGATCAGGGGTAGCCTTACAAATCTAGGAAACAGATTCCGATTCTTAAATACCTATGAGGCACTCGCAGCTCTAGTAGAATGAGCCTCAACGGGAAAGAGGGGGACCCGGTCCTCGAGGCTATAAGCTTGAATGATGGTCTGCCAGAGACACCTAGAGATGGTAGACTGAGAAGCCGATGCACCCTTCCGGATTCCATCTGGGATAACAAAAAGAGAACCAGTCTTTCTGAAAGAAGCAGTGGCTGAAAAAAGGATCGCACCACGTGAACCACATCCCGACAGTGAATGGAAGTTTCCTTTTAATGAACTGAAATAAGGGACAGGAGAACAATGTCCTGATTGAAGTGAAAGGCAGAAACTACATTAGGTCAGAAGGAAATCCTGGACCTCAAAAGCATCTTGTACTTATCTTGCAAAGCCAGAAAGGGTTCTTTGAATGATAAGTCCACCCAGTTCAGACACTCACCTCGCAGAGGTGGTGGCCACAAGAAAAGCAACTTACAGGGAGAATAGAGAGAGAGGAACATTTATAATGGGTTCAAACAAGTTTCTGAAGCACAGGGAAAGCCAGGTTCGGAGTCACTGAGGAGCCACATGGGAGACTGCCTGTATAAAAGTCATAACCAAGCTGCAAGGAGGAAAAGATCCATCCCATGGAAAAACTCCTTGGGTGGCAGCCCTGAGATTTACACCAAGTATGTCTTTCATTTCTGATGACAGATCTTGTAGGAAAGTAGACTTCCTAGATTTCAACATCATAGGATTTACAGGTTTGGAGATGCCTCTGTCCCTTGAAACAGGATGGCAAAAATGGCCTTTAGATCAATTGATCCAGATGGTATGGCAGGGCCCACAGTGCAACTACCATGTGCCTTATCAGGTTGACCTACCACATCCGCTTGATACAATCCCGAGTAATGGTAATCATTTAGATGGTCTCCATCCCATCTCAATCCTGCCGAGCAAATGAGGAAGAACTTTCAGGGGAGGAAAACTAAGCTGAGTGTACTGATCCCACAGAGCATCTAATGCTTCCGCCAGGGGATGCCTGCACACTTGGGTACAAACCTGTCCAGTTTGTTGTTGACCTGGAGGTCCACATCCTGCATCTCCTACCTGTGACACAGGTCCTAGAATACTTCTGACTGTAGGGATCACTGTCCCGGGAATCTGCCTGCCAACTGTTTATGCCTTACTATGTGCACAAATGAAAAAGGCTGAAACATGCAGTTCTGCCTAAAACAGGATCTGTTCTACCTTTCTTGCCACAGAGAGACTTCTGGTTTCGCTCTGATGGCTTATGTACACCACCGCAGTGGCATTGTCCAACTGAACCCGGATTGGATGACCCTCCAGAAGGTTAGCCCAACACTGCAAAGACAGCCAATTTGCCTGAAGCTGAATGTTTATCAGAAGGCGGGATTCTGCCGATGACCCAGGACTACTTCCCTGCCTCGGGAGCCACCAGGGATAGCCTGGACTTTGGTCTCAATGGAATTAGCCAGTCCAGAGACAGAACTAATTTGTCCCAAGCACTCGTCCCTTGTCCAACAGGAGACCACCTCCTTCACCCACAGATCTGGAATGCTAGCACCTTCGTGTAAAGGAAGGCTTGTTTGAGGACTTGGTAGACTCAGTAAGGCAGAGATCAGTTTGATCAAATGCTGTACAAGTCGGTAATGGCTTGTTAAACAAACATGAAGTGCTGAGATATTCACTGATTCTGGTTTCTGGCGTCACAGAAGAGGGGGTGGGAATGTCCGTGGGGGTGGGGGGTTGGTGAGTTAAATAGTACACCGCTCAAAGTAGTCACCCTTATGTGTTCCACCTCCACTGCACCAACAAGAGGGTGCTGACCTTACATGTAGCAGATGATATGAAGAACGGTCTGGATGGCCGCTCTCCAATAAAATCACCTTCATTGAATCAAAAACATACGAAAATCCATAAAGCAAGCTCTATGATTAAGATGATTAAGCACCAAGCATGGTGAGAAACATGTTAGCCATACTGTATGCTGTATCATCTTCCCTCACTTGCTGTATGTTTTTGATTCAATAAAAGTGATTTTATTAGAGTGTGGTCATCCAGACATTTCTTCATACCAGATAGCCACTGAACCTCTAAAGACGTCATATAATGTCCTACAGGTGCCAAGTGGTTACTGCCCAGTTTGTGTACAGACCATCATGGGAGGGGGGGGCAATCAAACTATGGCACAGTTCAGTTCAACCCTGCCCAGTGCAAGTGCACCCATAGAGACCCAAGGCTTGAGATGGCACTGATAGAAGCAACAGGATGGTCCTTAAGATCCTCACTTGAATTCAGGAGTGATAGACTGACTCCTCAGGGATAAGCTCAAACATTTGAGCAACTCAGAATCAGATTGTCTGCGGTTGATGCCTCTGAAGCCATTAAGGTCATAGGTAAATCAAATACAGAATCTGCTGGAGAAGGTGTAGGAGTGCGTTTGTGGCCTCTTCCAGTGTCTAGCTGACAGTGCAAAAAAACCTAAGGTGAAAGGGCAGAGGACCAAGCCACACCCCAAGGGAGCTAAGAAGGCTTCCTTGGAGAGACTAACAGCAAAGGACAGAATTATCCAAGGCTCCAGACATTGGCACCATCTGTAGGTGCCCTGCACACCTAAGTAATGCTTTAGAACCTGGACACGGAAAGCAATCTAGAGCGGATTTAACAGATAAAGCACTTCAAGGAAACCAGTTCACTTCCAGGCTAGCCCTGCAACATCCAGTCCAGTGAGGTTTGAATGCGGAGCGGTCCAAAGCTAGGTTGAAGCAATTGTGCTAGGTCACTGAGAATCGGAGGAGGAGCCTCCAGCAGCGGGGTAGAGAATAGTTTTCATTGGAGAAATAGTGGGAGGGGTTATCCTGGGTTATCTACAGGTATTTTTTCCCTTTGCTAGTGTCCAGTCTCTTTGTAGGTGGCAGTAGAGCCTGAAAGTTTAGGACTTCTTGTGTCCCTCAATGGAAAGAAATACATTTAATGATGTCATCTTGAAGACGAAAAGGAAAATTAAAAAAAAGGAAAAATCAGCACGAGGTCTCAAATTCAAACAGCTGTGTTGATATGAGGATTTTTATATCCTGAAGAGCAGTGTCCATCCTGATACGGTAACATTTTATCTATACAGTGTGACTCCCCGATCTGCTGAAGATTATGGAAAAATCAGTGTGGTGCCACAATATTCCAGTGATTGGTAGAAGGAAAAACAGATTTGCCAGCATACACCCAGAAAGCAGAGAGGTAACAACTTACTATTCGTAGTCTCCTCTCCAGATCCAGGCTCGAAGAATGTCACCTTCCGCCCGTCCACTGGTTTCTTCATCGGAGCCTAAAAACATACACAGTGAGCACATTGTGTACAGCTGGAACTGTGGGTGTGTAAGGGTAAACCTGGCTACATGTAGCACAATTCATCTGACTATGTAGTAGTAGCAACACTGTGCAAGACCTAGCTAGAGGGTGAGAAGTGTTAGCTGTAACTCAAATCCAAATGTCTTTCACATTTAATGATTAACATTACACCAGGGAGCAGTCATGTCAAATCACTGATCTCTATGCTATACACAAATTACAAAAGTGGCATCACCATATACATTATGTTACAAGAATGATGTCAAACTATCCATACACTTCATTTATGTTACCCCCTTGCCGTCTGTATAATTTACTTGATGGCAAGGTGGCACTACTGTGCTGGATCATGTATCTAGTACGTGAACAGACACTTCAAGGACTAGGTCGTGCATGCACGCTGCCGGTGACCTGCTCCCCTTGTGATTATACACAGCGGGTACCGCAGACTATGTCTGCTGGTACCCACCGAGGGTAGGCATAGATCCTGCGTTACTGCAAAGCAGAGACAAGGATCCATGTCTCCATGTAAAAGCACCTCCCACAGTTAACCTTTTGATCGCCCCCGATGTTAACCCCTTCCCAGCCAGTGTCATTAGTACAGCGTCAGCAACAGTGCATATCTTTAGCACTGATCAGTGTAATAGGGTCATTGGTCCCCAAAAGTGTCAGGGTCCATCACAATATCGCAGTCGTGCTATAAGTTGCTAATATTACTAGTAAAAAAAAAAAAATATTTACTGTATATACTCGAGTATAAGCCGACCCGTATATAAGCTGAGGCACCTAATTTTACCACAAAAAAATGTGAAACATATTGACTCGAGTATAAGCCTAGGGTGAGAAATGCGCAGCTACTGAAAGTGGAAAAGAGGGTCAACAATGCCCATTTGTAGCCTCACTGTGCCCATTTGCAGCCATAGGTCTCCTGAACTTCAAACTTGGTAGTTAAGGGTTCCTAGATGCCCCCTAGCTGCAGCCAAAATTTGGGGTCTCTGGACCCAAGGGGTCCCGAAATGACATTGCTGCAGATGGACACAGTTGGTCGACTTTGGGGCCCTGTATCTCGGGGCCACTTGGTGCTAGGAAAATGTCATTCTCTGCTGCAGAAAAGTGCTTGACTCAAGTATAAGCCGAGGGGGGCACTTTCAGCACAAAAAAAATGTGCTGAAAAACTTGAGTATATAAGATATATAGATATATAATTTTGCGGAATACATATTGGCCTAAATTCATAAAGATGCGCAAAAAATTAAAAAAAACGCAGGAGGCGAACAAATAGCACCAAAAGAAAGCTCTATTTGTGGGAAAAGGACAAATTGTATTTGGGTACAACGTTGCATGACCCCGCAACTGTCTGTGACAGTAACAGTGCCGTATTGCAAAAAATGGCCTGATAATGAAGGGGGGGGGAGGGGAGTAGGTTAAATCTTCCGGAGCTGAAGTGGTTAAAGGAGTGACACTACTGCTGAACCCCCCAATTCCAGGGAATAACCTCCAAGATAACCAGTAAGAACATGAATGGCAGTAGTGCATACACTATATTATCCTTGCACGCCGGGCATCGGTTTTACTCACCTTCTCGTCATTCTTCAGGGCCGGTTTGGCAGGTGCTGGAGGAACTTTAAACCCCAGGAGCTCCAACATGTTCTCAGCAGCTTTGCGTTTGGCCACTTTCTTGTTAGTGCCCATTCCCTCTGCTGTCTGATTCCCAACCTTCACCTAAAAAAAGAGGAATTCAGAAAGGTCAAATTAAAAAAGTCTGCAAACACAGTAAAAAACACCAAATCTTTAAAAAAGGTGGCCTGTTCCACACACACCTGCATGACAAACTCCCGGCGCCGGGGTAGGCCTCGTTCAGTGATGAGGGTGTATTCAGGTTCTTTGTCCTTCTTAGCTTGTTGTATTTGAGCTAGCCTACTGATGGGGTTCATGCCCTGCCCATACTCCGGACTGGTAGGAAGCTACAAGACAAGGAAAGACCATCAATGACACATTCTGGAGCAGGAAATCCCTATGGAGGGTGGGGGTATGGGAGCCGGTTCATCTCACCTTCACAATGGACTTAGTTTTCTTTTTGATTCGTGGTTTCATTTTCTCTACTGTGGGAAGAGGAGGCAGTTTCTTCAGCTCAGCAAGGACGGCCATGGCAGCATTCTTTTTCGAAATCTTTTTACTCTTCCCTTCTCCTTCCCCGACAAACTCTCCAACGGACACCTTTGTGGCAAAGCTCTTCATGTGAGGAGGACCTGTCTCCTTGGTCACCTGAGAAAGACCACAGTCATGTCAATTGTGCTGCGACTTGCCACTCCAGGAACTTTGCTCTAATTATGAAAACTTTTCTTTTATTGGTTTTAGCCTGGTTCACACCCAGTGCGGCTTTGAAATTGTGCTACTACGATTTCAAAGTCGCAGATCAGTGCGATTTGCACCTCTGATTTCATAGCAACTTCATTTAACAGAAGTCTTTGCAAGTCACAATGAAATCATAAACAAAAAAAAAAAAAAAAAAAATCAAAAAAAAAGAGAAGAAGAAGAAGAAGAAGAAGAAGAAGAAGAAGAAGAAGAAGAAGAAGAAGAAGAAGAAGAAGAAGAAGAAGAAGAAGAAGAAGAAGAAGAAGAAGAAGAAGAAGAAGAAGAAGAAGAAGAAGAAGAAGAAGAAGAAGAAGAAGAAGAAGAAGAAGAAGAAGAAGAAGGAAAAGGAGAAAGAAGAAGAAAGAAGAAGAAAAAGGAGAAAGGAGAAAGAGAAGAAAGAAGAAGAAAAAGGAGAAAGAGAAGAAAGAAGAAGAAAAAGAGGAGAAAGAAAGAGGAGAAAGAAGGAAGAAGGTAGAAGGACTTTTTCTGAGTCGTGGCAATTTGAACGGTTCCATTGTCAGCAACAGGGTGTGACTTGTCATGTGATTTGGAATGGTCAAATATGCAAACTTGACTATTATAATGAAACAAAACAATGTAGCAATTGTAAAAAAAAAATAACACAACTCACCACCATTACAGTGCTCTGACCCATAAATACCCATCACTCCAGTGCCCTAATAGGCACCACATAACAGCCCCAACACTCGCTACATAGTGTCCCCTGAAGCCACTTCAGTGCCCCGACACCAACCCCATATTGACCCTGAAATATAACAGCATCCAACATGCTACCATCCTAGCTCCCTAAATGGCTCTATCCCTCCCCACAGGCACAATGACCTCCATACTATGGATGGGTTTTGGGGAGACTATTTAGTAAATTAGATTCAGTTCAGAAATAACCCCAGTGCAGATAACAAAATGACAGCCATCGGCACACAGACACCGACTCCCCAATTGTAGGTGAACAAAACGAGCAAAGATGGCTTCAGCTCCTGTTCTCCAACTGTACAACTGACGCATTTCGCCCTTTTCAGGCCTCTACGATAAAGCCCCAAAAAGGGAAAACCACGTTTGAGTTCTCTACAGGTAGAGAACAGGAGCTGAAGCCATCTTTTATTTACATTCATACAATAGGAGTTGGGGCATGTGCAGACAGCTGCCATTTTGTTGAAGTCTACTAGAGCGTGACAAGCTGGTCCCATCGTTGAACCAGACTATTCACATGCTGATCTAGGTTTATAGGGCATTTGAGATGTACTATTTTCATTGTTTTGGGCCAGTGCAGACATTGTTATAGAGCAGAACATGACCCAGGCTGAGATCCAACACACAGAACCCGACCAAGCAAGACAGTACACCACAGCCATTCCCTCCACGCGAGCCAGGCCTCACCTCAAAATTCACAGGTAAGTTCCTTTTGAGTGCAATTTCAAACACCTGGCTTATTTCTGACTTGTTTAGATTTTCTTCATCCGATGCTTTTCCATTCATCTGCCAAAAAAAAAAAAAAAAAAAAAAAACAATAAAAATATGATGGACACACATACACAGTGGCCGAAAAGTAGAAACACTATTCACTGAGCCAGCAGCTGGCACACATCATAAAAGCAAAATTGAATGCTCTGCCTGATACGGATGGTACAAGCTGGTCTCCTCAACCTGTTTACCCTACAGGGCAAGGTCCTCAGAAATCTCTGTACATGACCACTTAAAGCGGTTCTGCACACACTTTTTAAAGTTAATCTCATTGCTTTTCAAATCGTGCAAAGAGTGCTCAATGGACGTTTATTTTTTTCTCCTACCTTTAGATAGATGTCCGGGTTTGTTGTCACAGTGTTCTGTCAATGCGGCCGTGGGCGGGGTTTGTGCGGGTATCCACATCATTTCCGGTGATCGGCGCACTGTCTCCTGGGATCTTGTGTAATTCATCCCAGGAGTCAGTGCGCAGAGCCGAAGCGAAATCTCACGTGATTTCAACGACGTGACATCATCACGACGTGAGCTTCACATCACATCGGGGACAGGAACTTCCGAAGACGCCACCCGTTGTGATGGCAACATAGAGGTTTACGCCGCTCGGCCAGTGAGCATGCGCGGGAACCGGCAATGAATGCTGGTAGTTCCAATGGAATGGAACAAGGAAGTGATTGCTTGTGGGCTTCAAATGCCCACAAGAAAAATGAAAACTTAGGTGAAAGCTATTTATAAGTGCCGATTTGAACTAAAAAACGGACCAGTATACCAGAAAGCAATCTAAACGGAGCTAAAAGAGCAATGTACAGGTACGTTAATATGCCTGTATGTACCCTTCTGCCGGCATATCGGCGTGAGCCGGTCGGCAAGCGGTTAAGGGTGGACCCTTGTCTAGTGTGCCTACTTGCCCACCAAGTATATAAAAGGTTGTACCTACATACACACATTATATATATATATATATATGTGTGTGTCTGTAGGTGTATGTGTGTGTCTGTAGGTGTATGTGTGTGTCTGTAGGTGTATGTGTGTGTCTGTAGGTGTATGTGTGTGTCTGTAGGTGTATGTGTGTGTATATGTGTGTGTGTCTGTAGGTGTGTATATGTGTGTGTCTGTAGGTGTGTATATGTGTGTGTCTGTAGGTGTGTATATGTGTGTGTCTGTAGGTGTGTATATGTGTGTGTCTGTAGGTGTGTATATGTGTGTGTCTGTAGGTGTGTATATGTGTGTGTCTGTAGGTGTGTATATGTGTGTGTCTGTAGGTGTGTATATGTGTGTGTCTGTAGGTGTGTATATGTGTGTGTCTGTAGGTATATATATATATATATATATATATATATATATATATATATATATATATATATATATATATATATATATATATATATATATATATATATATATAGGTGTGTGTGTGTGTGTGTGTGTGTGTGTGTGTGTGTGTGTGTGTGTGTGTGTGTGTGTATACAGCTCTTACCTCGGGTTTGCTGGGTAGGGGTTCATGCTGTAAGTACTTCAGAGCTTTAGCAGCTGCGTCGTGCTTGGCGGCCTGCCGCGTTCTACCTTTACCAGGAAATTGTTGCCCGCCTATACAAAGCTCTACTTGGTACAGCATAGGAGCCATGGGGAATGGATAGAAGTACCTTGGGGAGAAGAGAAATAAGTGTTATAAGCTGCTCTAACAGTCTGCTAGCACATACAGAGAAGAACCTGCCAAGACGTACCGCGGGGAATAACCGCCACCCCGCATGTTGTAGTTGTACGAGGAACGTATTCCTGTATAAGGGTCCAGGGGTTTATAGGTGGGTTTCCGGCCCAGTTTCATACACAACGCGTTCAGTTCCACAGTGGGGGTTATACTGTCTGTGAAGTACAAACACACATTAAACAACGTCACAAAACAATGTGTAAAATACATTAATCCTGCCAGAAGGAATGAGTAGCACAGTGGAAAACCTCTCTGGGTGACATGAGGCAGTTGGAGCTCCATGAAAAGAACAGATAAAGGACATCTAATGTTATCCTTAAAGCATATCTATGGTCAAAATTTAAATTCATGAATCCATTTCCACACTATATTTAAATTTATATATACACGCAATTCTGCGCAGGGCGGCCGATCTGTAGCAGTAAAGCTACATGGGCTGGTTGTTAGCTGGATACTTTATGAATCCACTAGAATTCTGTGACATGCATGCCCTGTGAGTAGGCACTACTGTGCTACACATTTCACAGGGCCTGCCTTATGAACTACAGAGGTGCTGAGAGGAGGAGTCAGTACAGGAATCACAGCTTGCAGGCAGAAGGTACCATGGGACATGTAGTCCTTAGAAATTTAAAGTAAACAGCAGAGGACAGGCTGTAAAGCATGCAGGCAACCCAGGAAGTTGTGGAAAGATGGCCAGGAGAAAGGAAGAATTCACAACAAGATGTCAGGAAAAACTAACATTTCTGAATTCTGTCAGACTCTTATTTTGGGCTATGAGCCATTGGGAGATTTCTAGAAGTTCCGACCCTTCCCTGCTCCGTAAAATATGGTTTTGTTTATGTGCTCATCCTGCCCTGAGGGGGAGGAATCGTCCTCCCAACAGAGGCACAGACAAATCAAAGTCAAATGTTGGGGCTGGGGTTGGGCTTTAGCACTTGTTCACACCAGCTTTGCTCTCTCTGAAGAGCGATCTGCTGTGCATCAGAACTGGTGAACAGATTAAAAGTGCAGGATACCATCGCTTCCATTTGAGCAGTAAAAGACTTGCAGGATGAATATATTATGGGATGGATTGTGCTGCTGCATGCGGACCAAAGTCTGGGACACACCAACATACACCCAGCCTTGATAGAGGTCTCTCCTGATCTCTGGTGTACCCAACATAAGATCAGCAGAAAGGGAGAAGGGATTTCCAGCTCCTCTAGAAGTCTCAGCATGCCCCTGGAATTCTCTATCACAATGGCAGAAACTGGACCTGGTAGCGGGTATTAGGTCTGTAAATGGTCAGATTGTAAACACACCTTACCCACTAGGGAAACATCCACATTTACCCTGTTCTCACAGCCTCTGAAATGGTCACAAAATGTGTTTGGGGTACCTACATTATCCCCAGGGATATATCCACACAGTACATACTGCAAAAGATGATTTCACTGTTGCAGTGACCCCCCCCCCCCAAAAGCCTGAATTCTGTTTTTTTTTACAGAAATCTCCACCCATCAGCAGTGAGATTAACCACTTAAAGTGGTTGTAAACCTAGTCACACCACTTGTACCTACAGGTAAACCTATAATAAAGGCTTACCTGTATGTACTGTAAATATCTCCTAAACCTGTATGGTTTAGGAGATATTTACCATATACGCCTGCGCCGTCATTGGCGCATGCGCACTGAACGGCCTGCCGAGCCGTTTCTTCACTAGCAAGTGCCGTGTCCGATGGCTCCCGACACCGGCCAGTCACAGAGCCGGAGTCCAGGGCCCTGGAAGGAAGAGGGGCGAAGATGGATGCGGTCACCAGTGGGAACAACAAGGGCTTCGTTTGCAGGTAAGTGTCACATGATAGGCTAGTATAAGATGCATACTAGCCCATTATGCTTTTACTTTACAGGAAAAAAAAAGAGAGAAGAGAGGACGTAAAACCCATCAGGGTTTTACTTCCTCTTTAAGGACCAGACCTTTTTCTGAAACTTTTTGTTTACAAGTAAAAATCTCAATTTTTTCTAATAAACTACTTAGAACCTATATATAGGCGATGCTTTAAAAGCTTTTACAGGTTACCACTTTAAAGCTACGGGGGAGGTCTAGTGCTAGGATTACTGCCCATGATTGGATGCTCCTCACATGTTTTGGACGATCACTGTTTGCGTGCGCGGAGGGACTGACGCACGCTTTCGCCTTTGCGTGCTAGCAAGGGGGACTTTAAATTTTTTTATTTTTTTTTATTTTTAAATTGTTATTTTTTTTTTACACTGTTGTTTCAAATTTTGTTTTTAATTGCTTTTATTGCTGTCACAAGGAATGTTAACATCCTTGCGACAATAGGGACGTGACGGGTATTCTTTATGGAGAGATCTGGGGTCAAAAAGACCCCAATTCCCTCTTTTGCACTTGAAAGCATTCAAAACGCCAAAGATATTTTCAAAAAATGCCACCGATGACAGCCAGGTAAACCGGAAGTGATGTCATGTGATAACTTCCAGGTTACCATAGCAGAGACCCGATTCCGGCTTTGTATGGGTCTTTGGCCAGCCGGATGGTAGCTCGGGTCTGCTGGTGGGACGGGAGAGTCGTGGAAGGTGGTGGGCATTACCAACCACTAAACTGTGCAATTGGCTCTTTGAAATCTTTTCATGTGGTGATGAGTGACCTCTCACTATTATAGGGTTGGTGTGAGTCCTCAATGACGAAGTCCTATGGGCAAAACTCATCAGTGCGTCTTAGGAGGAGTTAGTCTGAGACTGCTATCACTTCTGTCACGGACGGGTTTGTACGGTGTGCAGCATCTGAGATATCCTTAATGCCGTGTGTTGTCCTGTGCTACTCTCACAATTCAGCTGCACGTGACACGCTACAGTACACGTGTACATGCCATAGAGGTATAAACCTGTACCTGGGTTTTTTCCCTCACCGCGAGATGGGCGGGCAGTAGGTTTCGGGTATTTAGTCCCCTCCAAAGCTTTGGCGGCAGCAGCATGTTGAGCTTTTTTAATACTCGTCCCTTCGGCCTCCCAGTTCTGGTCTCCCAGTGTGAGCTGTACGGTGAAGGTCTGCAGAGAAAGCACCAAACATCACCACTAGAGGGAGCAGCTATAGACAGCACAGGACAAGACAGGGCAAAAACAAGAAAGGAAGAGTCCAAATCAGAAAAGTGTGTTTTGTGGGGGCCAAAAAACAGTAGTCAGGTTGTCACAGTGACAGGAAAAGCTGACAAATGACATCTAAGCAAGCCCTCTCCACCCCCTTCCCATAAACCTGCTAGTGATGAATCAAAGAGATGGTTGCCGCTCATCATCTGAGAACCTATGTAGGTGGAGAGAGATCACATAACTGTAAAAGTTTACCAACAACATAGTGGAAATTACTTCAAGCCTCATCAGAGGTGATAGTCTGCTAGGAAAAAACTTTCAAAATGTTTCCATTAAAGTAATGAGGTAGAAAGCCAGACACCTGTGTAAAAAGCCTCTGGTGGAAGTTGCCATTCTTCAATCCCAGGGCTACGAATTAAACGAGAAGTGCGGGATATGAAAAAAATAAACATACTTGCCTAGGTGGGTGCAGCAGTCTGATCTGTCGCCTAGAAGACCAAGAACTGAGCGATCAAAGACCGCTGATCACTCAGTGAGCAGATGACTGGTTCTCTGTTCTGCCCCTCCAGTGCTCACTGGAGTGCCAGGCTGTGGAGGGGACGGCAGCGGCTGGTTCAGTCTCCCAGCGAGAGTCAGCCATCGGTCTAGGCCTCTGGGTGGATCCTGACATTAAAGTCGGGATCTCTCCAAAGCCTGGATTGGCCAAGTGATGATAGCCGACAGCAGACTTTAGCATGCTGTTGGCTGAAAACAGGTCACAGGAGTACAGAACAAAGCGCACTCCTGTGACCTACAGGAAAAGTAGGGTTTAAAAGAGCTTTGGCCATACTTCCTTAAAAATAGTCTGCTTCATTATAACAGGTCACTTCTCCAAAACAAGTTTTCTTCCTAGGAGAATCAGCTTCCATCGGAGGCTTCTTATACGGGTGTTTTCTGTTCTGACAGATCTGCAATAATTTAAGCTTTATCCCCATTCCCTCGTAGTAAAATACTTATCCTGATCTGAAGATCTTCACCAGGTGGCCCTGCCTGGTGCCTCAACACCCTCTGCTGACCACAGCCCCAAATGGGCCCTGTGCTGCGGCCTCATTCATTCCCATGGTTGGACAAATTCTTCCAGATGCCCAACCACGAGTACAAACAGTTATGGGAATGAATGAGGATGTGCTAGAGGGCCCATTCGGGATTTTGGTCCTACAGAGCAGTGGTCATCAACTCCTGTCCTCAGGACCCACTAAAGCTGGCCATACACCTATAGATTATCTGCAGATTTTCTATGGTTAGATGGAAAAAAATGGGAGATTCCTCCATCCACAGTTTAGCAAACATGGAGAAATCTCCATCTAACCATAGAAAATCTGCATATAATCTATAGGTGTATGGGCAGCTTAACAGGCCAGGTTTGCAAGATAACTGAAATACATTGCAGGTGATATAATTTGCTGCTCAGTGATTGCAGTATTCTAGTCCTGCATCTCCCCAAGGCAATACATAAAACCTGGCCTGTTAGTGGGTCCTGAGGACAGGGTTGATGACCACTGCTATAGAGAGTGTGAGGCACTAGGCAGGGCCACATGGTGGCCAAGGGAAGTATTCTGCTAGGTGAGGATGGACGCTCCGGGATAAAGCGGAACTAAACTGTTAAAAATAAAATAAAAAAAGTGTTAAACATTGCTGGGATTGCTAACTGTCACATCTGCTTGTGCCAAACTGTCAAATGGGCAGAGTCATTACTGATCACATGTACAGCATCATTGCTGTTGTAGATCAAACAGGAGGCCAAGATGGAAGCTTTCTTGGCTGAAGCGTTAGGAGGGTGTAAATACACTTTAAAAGTGGAAGTAAACGCTCCTATCGTTTTCAGCCCAGGAAGCCGCCATCTTGGCCTCCGTTTATTCTTCAACTGCCATAATGCAGCACATGTGATCAGCAATAGCACCAGCTATTTGATGGTTTGACAGTTTGGTTGAGAGCACAACCAAATGTGACAGTTACATTCCCAGCATGTGCCGGAAATTTCACTATTTTTGAAACTGTTCAATCAATGGGTTTAAGCTGTCCTTTAAAACTCGTTCCATAACAAGAATTCTGGAAAGGCAGCCTACAAATTTAGTACCATTGCCATGGTTGATATTTACTTAAGGCCCCTTTCACACTTATAAGACTTGTCCCACGATTTGGGACTGCAAAGTAGCATGACAAGTCGTTCCCCATGATTTCCAATGACAGCCATTCATATTAGTACGACTTCAAGTCGTTCCGACTTCAAAGTAGTCCCTGCACTACTTTGGTCCGATTTTGATGCCACTTACACAGGCATTCCTTGAAATTGCGGCAAAATTGGGCGACTTTGAAGTCGCACAAGTGTGAAAGGGGCATAAAGCTGAAGTAAACCCATAGATTTAACTGTTAAAAAAAAAAAACAGTTAAATGTAACTGTCACATTGGATTTGCTCTCAACCAAACTGTCAAACCATCAAATGGCTGGTGTCATAACTGATCACATGTGCTGCATCACGACAGTTAAAGCGGAAGTAAACCCTTTGATTTAATAGTTTAAAAAAAATGGCATGCCGGAAATGCTAACTGTCACATTGACTATGCTTTCAACCAAACTGTCAAACCATCCAATGTCTGGTTTCATAACTGATCACATGTGCAGCATCATGGCAGTTGAGGCTTGAACAGAGGCCAAGATAGCAGCTTCCTTGTCTGAAAACAATGGAAGGGTTTACTTCCACTTTGAGAAATTTATATTTCCTTGACCTTTAAAGTGGAAGTAAGCCCTCCCATCGTTTTCAGCCAAGGAAGCTGCCATCTTGGCCTCCGTTTAATCTTAAACTGCCATGAAGCTGCACATGTGATCAGTTATGACACCAGCCATTGGATGGTTTGACAGTTTGGTTGAGAGTACAACCAATGTGACAGTTAGTTACATTTCCGGCATGCCGGGAATGTAACTGTTTTTTCAAACTGTTAGATTGATGGGTTTACTTCCGCTTTAACTGGAGTTTTCATATAAATCAGGGCTATGCAATTAGCGGACCTCCAGCTGTTGCAAAACTACAAGTCCCATCATGCCTCTGGGTGTCATGGTTGTGACTGTCAGAGTCTTGCTATGCCTCATGGGACAACAGCTGGAGGTCCGCTAATTACATATCCCTGGTATAAAAGGTTACGTTTCTTATCTCCACCCACAGCAGCTCCACATAAATGACGAGACCAATATTGAGTCTGGAGTATTAGTGAAATGAATAGACGGTGACCCCAAAAGAAAAGGAGAGGTGACAACTACTAACAGATTCTTGTAAAGAGGGGACAGAAGGCCCAAAGAGAACAGGACAGAAAAATTGTCATAGAAGAGCGAGTAGAAGAGACGGATACCCACTTGGTTTGGGCGATCTTCTCCCACTCTCTCAAGAAGGCTGTAATCCTGCCAGCGTCCTGGCCGTATCACCTGGGGGGGTGCGAGAGAACAACCCTCCGTCATGATCAATACTGCAAATTCTCACTGACAGCAGGCCCCTCCCAACAGTGCCCTCCCCTCCCCCGCCCTACACAGAATTAACATACCCACAGGACCCGCTGACGGCTGTGTCAGGAAAATTATATATCAGTTCTATATCACACCCCTCCATAACTGTATGTATAGTACAATCTATCAGTTCCATGGTATACCAATTCCCCTCTATCCCCCCCCCCCCCCGCCCATAATATTCCCGTACAAAACCAGACTCTGTTATACAATCCCCAAACACACGGAATGTTGCATTTCTGGTGCTCGAATATCACACTCATGTGCCTAAAAATTAAATTAAATTTTAGAATTCCAATAAAAGAAAATGTTGTTAATTTCCAGCAGGAAGATGCAGCCACATACAGTGGGCATAGAAAGGAATCACCCCCTTTAAAGAAATAAAAAATTGTTGCTTTGCAGCCTGAAATCAAGACAGTTTTTGTTTTATGCAGCTGCATTTACTAGAGCAACCTATAACATCCAAGATATAACACCAACATGTCAGGAAAAAAAAAAATCCAAAAAGAATCACTGAGTTGGAAAAAGGATCACCCCCTTATGTCAATATGTTGTTGAAACACCTTTTGCTTAATTCCAGTCTTTAGTCTGTTGGGATTTGTCTCCTCTACTAACTTTGCACATCTAGACTTTGCAATATTTGCCCCTCTTCTTTGCAGAACTGCTCAAGTTCAGTTAAATTTGATGGTGACCGCTTGTGGGCGGCAGTCTTCAACTCATTCCACTGATTTTCAATGGGGTTGAAGTCTCGGCTCTGACTAGGCCATGCAAAGACAGTCACTTTTTCCTCCTTCAACCATTATTGCTGTGTGCTTTGGGTCATTGTCATGCTGGAAGGTAAACCTTCCCATTGACAACTTTCTGGCAGAGGGCAGCAGATTTTCCGCAAAAATTTGACGGCATTTTGCTCCGTCCATTTTCCTTCTATCCCGACAAGTGCTCCGGCCCCTGCTGCAGAGAAACACCCCCCATAACGGAATATTACCCCCCCCCCCCACACTCCTAACCGGATATTCCCCCCCCCCACACTCCTAACCGGATATTCCCCCCCCCCACACTCCTAACCGGATATTCCCCCCCCCCACACTCCTAACCGGATATCCCCCCCCCCACACTCCTAACCGGATATCCCCCCCCCACACTCCTAACCGGATATTACCCCCCCCCCCCCCCCACACTCCTAACCGGATATTCCCCCCCCCCCCCACACTCCTAACCGGATATTCTCCCCCCCCCCACACTCCTAACCGGATATCCCCCCCCCCCACACTCCTAACCGGATATCCCCCCCCCCACACTCCTAACCGGATATTACCCCCCCCCACACTCCTAACCGGATATTACCCCCCCCCCACACTCCTAACCGTATATTACCCCCCCCCACACTCCTAACCGGATATTACCCCCCCCCACACTCCTAACCGGATATTACCCCCCCCCACACTCCTAACCGGATATTACCCCCCCCCCCCACACTCCTAACCGGATATTACCCCCCCCCCACACTCCTAACCGGATATTACCCCCCCCCCACACTCCTAACCGGATAGTACCCCCCCCCCACTCCTAACCGGATAGTACCCCCCCCCCACTCCTAACCGGATAGTACCCCCCCCCCCCCACACTCCTAACCGGATAGTACCCCCCCCCCCCACTCCTAACCGGATAGTACCCCCCCCCCACTCCTAACCGGATAGTACCCCCCCCCCACTCCTAACCGGATAGTACCCCCCCCCCCACTCCTAACCGGATAGTACCCCCCCCCCACTCCTAACCGGATAGTACCCCCCCCCTCCTAACCGGATAGTACCCCCCCCCCACTCCTAACCGGATAGTACCCCCCCACTCCTAACCGGATAGTACCCCCCCACTCCTAACCGGATAGTACCCCCCCACTCCTAACCGGATAGTACCCCCCCCACTCCTAACCGGATAGTACCCCCCCCCCCCCACTCCTAACCGGATAGTACCCCCCCACTCCACTCCTAACCGGATATTATTACCCCCCCCCACTCCTAACCGGATATTACCCCCCCCTCCTAACCGGATATTACCCCCCCCCCCCCTCCTAACAGGATATTACCACCCCTCCTAACAGGATATTACCGCCCCCCCCTCCAATAACAGGATATTACCACCCCCATGCTTTACTGTAGGAATTGTGTTATTTGGATAATGAGCTGTATTGGATTTCCGCCAGACATATCGTTTGGTGTTGAGGCCAAATAATAACATTTTTGTCTCATCTGACCAGAAGACCTTTTTCCATGTGGCCTCAATCTCCAAGGTGAGTTTTGGCAAAGCTCAGTGGTGACTGCATGTGGCCTTTCTTGAGGAGTCATTTTCTTCTTGCATCCCTCCCATACAAGCCACATTTGTGGAGAATTTGTGATATTGTTGTCACATGCACACAACGACCACGCTTTGTCAAATTCCGGAAACTTCTTCCGAGTTGCTGTAGGCCTCTTGGTGGCCTCTCTGACCAGTTTTCTCCTGTATCTTTCATCCAGTTTGGAGCGACGTCCTGATTCAAGGAGGGTCTCTGTTGTACCAAATACCTTCCACTTCCTAATAATAGATTTCGCTGTGCTTCTAGGCATGGATAATACATTTTTTTTTTGTATCCATCTCCTGACTTGTGCCTGTCCACAGCTTTATCCAGGAGATCTCTTGACAGTACTTTGCCACCCATAGTTGATGGTTTGCTTCAGTTGCACTACCAGGGACCGAAATGCTCCAGCAAAGCTCTTTTCATGCCGAGCCAATCAAAATGATCATAGCTGATCATAGTTGAAAGTGAAATGGTTTTGTGTGCCATTGAGGTGGTGATCCTTTTTCCAGCTCAGTGATTTCCGTTTTTGAATTTGTTTATGTTGGGTTGTTTATATCCCTCACTTAAAAAGTAAATGCAGCTGGATAAATCAAATCTGTGTGTCTTCAGGCCGCAAAGCAACAAAACGTGATTATTTTCTTTTCTATACTCCCTGTACAGCAAGGCAAGTTCTCACCGATACAAGCCTCCCTCCACCCCATTTCCCAGCCAAGCACCACTTCTCAAATGCTTAAAACAGGGCAAAAAAAAAAAAAAAAAAGAATAATAAAACATTTGCCATACATCTCTGCAGTACATGCACATTTACTGTGTTTTACCCATTGCAAATACAAAAAAAGACCTGTTGGCCCTGCCAAAAATGTATTCTATTGTGGGCTGACAAGCATTACTGTGGATTGAGTGGTGTCAGCCCTGCCCAGTTGTTTTTTCTCAAACTACTGAAATCCACTCCCACAACATAAAGGTCAATCATTTTGTAGCCCAATCTAAGAACTAGAAGGGACATTCTATAATTACAACTTAGAGGTGTTACAAGGGCACAAGAGAGCTCTAAATTTCTGGCAGCTCTCTTTAAATCTGCAGAAAACAGAACAGAGGTAGGCGCTGAATTATTTCAGGCAAGTATTGTCATGGTAAAGAGAACCTGTCATCTGCACAGTACATTATACAAAAGCACTTTGTCCGGTGTGAAGAGAAGCCATGGACCTGGCTGCAATTGCTCCACTCTCATATGAACCTCCTTACAAAACTAGAGATGTACCGAAATTTCGGCGGACGAAACATATTGGCCAAATATTACCGTATATACTTGAGTATAAGCCGAGTTTTTCAGCACTTTTTTTGTGCTGGAAATGCCCCCCTCGGCTTATACTCGAGTTAAAGAGGAGTGCCCACAAATTTTTTTTTTTTTTAAAGTCAGCAGCTACAAATACTGCAGCTGCTGACTTTAAAAAAAAAAATCGGACACTTACCTGTCCCAGGGTCCAGCGATGCGGGGGAACGAGGCCCCCCCTCGTTCCCAGAGCCGCTCGCGGCGCCGGCATTCTTAATGTGGGAACCCGGCTGTGGCTTCACGCATGTCGCTCAGTCATCTGGGACACGTGACAGGTCCCAGATAACTGTGCGGCGCCGAGGGGAAGTGACGTTTAGCCCGGGCAAATGAAGGTGGCAGACTACGAGGGACCCCCTAACAAGCATTTAGAGGGGAGTAAAACATTTTTTTTTTTTTTCCAATTATTTTTTTTTTATGATTTTTAAGCTAATTTTATTTTTTGGGTGGCAACACCACTTTAAGCACTTTTCTGCAGCAGAGAATTACATTTTCCGACTTCGGGGCCACTTGGTGTTAGGAACCCCCAAATTTGGTGTGCAAACCCAGTGGAACCAGCACTACAACATATGCAGCAGAGAATGACATTTTCCAAACCGACTTTGTGGCCCCGTATCTCTGGGCCACTTGGTGATAGGAACCCCATCTTTGGATATGTTGTAGTGTCCAGAGACCCCAAATTTTGGCTGCAGCTAGGGGGCCTCTAGGAACCCTTAACTGCCAAGTTTAAAGTTCAGGGCACCTATGGCTGTAAATGGGCACAGTGAGGCTGCAAATGGGCATTGTTGACCCTCTTTTCCACTTACAGTAGCTGCGCAATTCTCACCCTAGGCTTATACTCGAATCAATACGTTTTCCCAGTTTCTTGTGGTAAAATTAGGTGCCTCGGCTTATATTCGGGTCGGCTTATACTTCAGTATATATGGTATGTTTTCTGCATTTTGCCGACAGAAAAAGGCGCCATTAATGGCAATGAAAACGCACTTGATTTTGACGCAATTTTACTGTGCTCATGGTGTGTTTTTCATAGGTCAAGTGACTCAAAAATCGCATCAAAAACGGGTGTGTTATCGATGCATTTTCAATCCGAGGTTCATTTTTCATGCAATGTTTTTTTTAACTGATCAAAAATGCAGCAATCAAGATTTTTAAACATCACAGCGGAAGCAGACCGGTGTGAAGACATACATAGAATTTAAAGTCTGACAATGTGAGATAATGTCTGACAATAAATTCATGGTTATTTAAATTTAATAATTAAAAAGTTAAACACCATTATATATAAAAATAGATATAATTTTTTGGGCAAAATGCATCCTGAATTTTCGGTACCCAAATTTCCATTCGGTGCCCCTCTACTACAAACCCGAAGGATAACTGTATAATTTTAACCGGTACCTTGGCAGGATCAATCACACTGTGCTCCACTATATATACCTGTACGGAACTCCCAGCATGCATCACAGAATACCCTTCCCATTCCCCGCACACAGCTTCAAAATGGGGGAAGAACAAAATCCTTATGTACAATACATTCCCCTAAAAAAAAGTAACCTTTTTCCTTTGAACCCCCCCCAGAAACTGCAATCAGATGACTAAGCAAATTCAAATTCGCGAAACGCGTTGATCTCTGCCAGGTCTGCAGTGATGTCATGTCGTCTACGATGTTGTCTGATGATTTTTATCTTCAATAACGTTTTCATTTTTGCTTCAAACCTGTGAGTGCCATCAAACCTTTTCCTGTTCCAGTAGGACTTGTTACTTCTTTGCACAGCGCCCCCTACTGACCAATCACAGGTCAGCTTTCCACAGCTCATAGCTAAAAGAGTAAGGAAAGCTACTTTCTGATTAGTGATCTCCCTCCATTATAGCGATGATATGTATGAACCCCCGGGAAGGTCACTTACCTTGGAGTGCGCCGGGCCTTGTTCACTCAGAAGTTTGTACTCAGGCTGAACTTTATTGAAACGGGCCAATTCATTCACTAGACACATGGGGGTTTTCTCTTTGGGGTTTGCCATGTTAGAAGAGACTGTGAGAGAGAGAGAGAGAGAGATATGATCAGGAATCCAGGGGTCATCTACATCAATGTCTTTCAACTGCAGGCCCAGTATCCCCAACAGGTCATGATTTCAGGATTTCTCTCAGGTGGTACTTGCTAAGGCAGTGCAACTGATCAAATCAATCAATGCAAAATAATGGAAAGCCTGAAAACATGACCTGTTGGGGATACTTGGACTGGAGTTGAGAAACAGATCTACATCCCAGGACCCAGATATTACACAGGCGATACATTTATGGTGTGTATAATTTTATATATCTCAGGGGTCTCAAACTTGCGGCCCTACAGCTGTTGCAAAACTACAAGTCCCATCATGCCTGTAACGGTCAGCCTTGCAATGGCTCATGGGACTTGTAGTTTTCACAACAGCTGGAGGGCCGCCAGTTTGAGACCCCTGATCCACATATATTATATATATATATATATATATAATATATATATATATATATATATATATATATATATATATAATATATATATATATATATATATATATATATATATATATATATATATATATATAAATATATACACATACACATACATACATACACACACACACATACATACATACATATACGTCAAATGTATTGGGACACCTGCCTTTACACACACACGAACTTTAATGGCATCCCAGTCTTAGTCCGTAGGGTTCAATATTGAGTTGGCCCCGCCCTTTGCAGCTATAAACAGCTTCAACTCTTCTGGGAAGGCCATCCACAAGGTTTAGGAGTGTGTCTATGGGAATGTTTGACCATTCTTCCAGAAACACATTTGTGAGGTCAGGCACTGATGTTGGACAAGAAGGCCTGGCTCGCAGTCTTCATTCTAATTTATCCTAAAAGGTGTTCTGTTGGGTTGAGATCAGGACTCTGTGCAGGCCAGTCAAGTTCCTCCACCCCAAACTGGCTCATCCATGTCTTTATGGACCTTGCTTTGTGCACTGGTCCAAATCATTTGGTGGAGGGCGGATATTATGGTGTGGGGTTGTTTTACAGGGGTTGGGATTGCCCCCTTAGTTCTAGTGAGGGGAACTCTTAAAGTGGGGTGCCCCTTAAAAAAAAAAAAAAAAATTAAGTCAGCAGCTACAAATACTGCAGCTGCTGACTTTTAATAATCGGACACTTACCTGTCCTAGGGTCCAGCGATGCGGGGGATCGAAGCCTCCCCTTCCCCCACTCTGCCGGCATTCTTACTGTGGGCACAGCCAGGCACCCACTGCGCATGCGCAAGCGGCGCCATGCACCGTGATACGCCACGCAATCATCTGGGACCTGTCACGTGTCCCAGATGACTGACTGCACCGAGGGGGAAGTGATGTCAGTGCCCGGGCACTGAAGGAGGCAGACTACGAGGGACCCCCTAGCAACAGGCATTTAGAGGTGAGCAAAATAAAGAAAAAAAAAAAAGATTCCACTTTTTTTTTTTTAATGAATTTTAAGCTATTTTTTTTTGGTGGAAACACCACTTTAAGGCGTCAGCATACCAAGGCATTTTGGACAATTTCATGATCCCAACTTTGTGATAACAGTTTGGGGACGGCCCCTTCCTGTTCCAACATGACTGCTGAATTTCTATGTAGAGCCAAACAGGGAGCTCCCTCAGGGCTATGGACTATTTCCTGTCCCCATGGGACAGTGCTGGGCCAATCACAAAGCACCTAGGGCGGTCACATTAAAGAATGGAAGGAAATCACATGCTCACGTGCTACGACTGCTGAAAGCCGAAACTCATTTGCATATTTTATCCTGTACTGACAATTCAGCTAATAAAAAGTGCCCTATTTTGGGAGATACCTGGTTGCCGGCTATCCTATTACATATGCCAAATCACAAGCGCACCCTAGACCAGTGATGGCGAACCTTGGCACCCCAGATTTTTTGGAACTACATTTCCCATGATGCTCAGTTACATTGCAGAGTCCATGGGCATTATGGAAAATGTAGTTCCAAAACATCTGGGGTGCCAAGGTTTGTCATTACTGCCCTAGAGTGTCCGGTATTAATGGAGCAGTAGGAAAAAGGCGAGACTGTGCCAAGGTGGAGGGAAGTGCCTGGGGAGGGAAGTGCCTGGGGAGGGAAGTGCCTGGGGAGGGAAGTGCCTGGGGAGGGAAGTGCCTGGGGAGGGAAGTGCCTGGGGAGGGAAGTGCCTGGGGAGGGAAGTGCCTGGGGAGGGAAGTGCCTGGGGAGGGAAGTGCCTGGGGAGGGAAGTGCCTGGGAAGGGAAGTGCCTGGGGAGGGAAGTGCCTGGGGAGGGAAGTGCCTGGGGAGGGAAGTGCCTGGGAAGGGAAGTATCAGTATTGGGAAGCCACCCACTAAGGAGCTCCTTTCACACACTGCGGCTGCTGATCTCTTGGACCTCCTGGGGTCTATCTGGTCTTTCCTCTTCTGTTCATATCCTGGTCACAACCAGTTTGCCCTTTTCTCTTAGGACAGTAATGAACAAAAAGGAAATAAAGTTTGTCCCTCGGGTAGAAAAGAAAATCTATGAATAAAGAATATGGTGATCACATAATTAATTTGCTCCAACTGCTACACAGAGTACCCACCATGGCTGCCAAGTCAATGGAGACCATAGTACAGTAACCTCTTAATGTGGCCAAGATGGCGGCCCTTAAACGATACCTGCAAACTCTGTAAATCGCAAAAATGTTAATATAGTTAAAGTGTTACTAAAGCCACAACGGTAAACAGTCGCTGTGGAACTTAAGGGGTTAATCCACTGCATTATGTAAAAAGGCTGTTTGATCCTGTCTTCTCTGATGCTCCCCTTCTTCCACTGTCCTCAATCCATCTCCTCATAGAACAGAGCCGTGGGGGCACGCTACACATGCTCAGTTTGGTTTGAATTGCTAGAGGTTTTTTTTTCTTGGGAGAGTGCATGTGATCAGCACAGGGCCAATCAGCACTGTCCAGACAGAGGGTCAGGGGTCCTGCATCCTCATAGGTCAGAGTGAATGAAAACTCCTCTCACAAGCTTTAACCAGTGCACTGCTGGACACTGATAGAAGTCACAAGACTGCTATATACTGCTGATGAGAAAAGGGATTTAGCAGTTTATATTTACAAAAACAATTGCATTTCCATGTTCGGTGGGAGACCAGATATAGTGACTGCAGATTCCCGGGTTTAGTAACACTTTAATGTCCCTGTAAACAGTGTGCAGACAGGTGTCCAGGTGACCATATAAAAAAAGGCCTTACCTGCAGCAGCATTGCCAGAGGTGACAGACGAAGGCGGCAGGGCGGAGCTCTGGTGTGGTCTTCCTGCATGTTCAGAGGGCAGGGGGCCGGCAGTGGGCGGGATCCCCAGAGACTGAGGGGGGGCAGAGTGCGGCTTCTTGCTCAGCAGGCTCCCTGAGAGGGCGGCAGGTGCGTTCTGGACTTGTGACATGATGGCGTCTATCAGAGATGGCTGCTGGCAGGAAACGGTGTTCAGTGCAGAGTGAAGCTGAGTGCAGACTGGAGTCAAGGGATTATCTGCAAGAAATAAACATTTCCTATCAGGTGAACCCAGCAGACTGGCTGGACATCCCCTGCACTGTACTCTAGCGCCACCTAGTACAGCTCAGGTGGAGCCTGAACATGACAGCTATAGATAAATGAACAGAGGGGGTTCCATACAGTCATAGGGAGGGCACCCCCCTCTGTACAGGATGAGAACATTGGATAATAAAGAACTACCAATTCTTATGTAAAAGTGAAGTCTAAGAGTCTAAACACACAACAGTAAACCAGTGCAGCCAATATCGCACAGTTCTCCACTACATGTTGCCAGGGGATTGTTAATTGTTGATGGACTGATCTCCCAACTATGACAGCCGCCATACTTTATTCGGCAGAGGAGCAATACTGATAGACATTTTTCTTTCCTGTCTTAGGAAAGTAGCCAACGCCACCAATGACCTTCTCATATGTCTGCAGGTGGACCAAGCCCCCCACTGAGCACTGACATAAGGGCTTCCCCCCGTCTCCCCCTGGCAGAAGAGGGCGGGGCCCCCCTGGCAACAAGGGGGGGCCCCCCTCATCTCCCCCCTGGCAGCAAAGGGGGGGCCCCCTCATCTTCCCCCCTGGCAGCAAAGGGTGGGGCCCCCCTCATCTCCCCCCCTGGCAGCAAAGGGGGGGCCCCCCCTCATCTCCCCCCCTGGCAGCAAAGGGGGGGCCCCCCTCATCTCCCCCCCCTGGCAGCAAAGGGGGGGCCCCCCCTCATCTCCCCCCCCTGGCAGCAAAGGGGGGGCCCCCCCTCATCTCCCCCCCTGGCAGCAAAGGGGGGGGCCCCCCCTCATCTCCCCCCCCCTGGCAGCAAAGGGGGGGGCCCCCCCATCTCCCCCCCTGGCAGCAAAGGGGGGGCCCCCCTCATCCCCCCCCCCTGGGGGGGGCCCCCCATCTCCCCCCCTGGCAGCAAAGGGGGGCCCCCTCATCTCCCCCCCCTGGCAGCAAAGGGGGGCGCCCCCTCATCTCCCCCCCCTGGCAGCAAAGGGGGGGGCCCCCTCATCTCCCCCCCGGCAGCAAAGGGGGGGCCCCCCCCCCCCCCCCGGCAGCAAAGGGGGGGCCCCTCTCATCTCCCCCCCCTGGCAGCAAAGGGGCGGCCCCTCTCATCTCCCCCCCCCCCCCCCGCCCCCCCCCCCTGGCAGCAAAGGGGGGCCCCCCTCATCTCCCCCCCCCTGGCAGCAAAGGGGGGCCCTCCCTCATCTCCCCCCCCCTGGCAGCAAAGGGGGGCCCCCCCTCATCTCCCCGCCCCTGGCAGCAAAGGGGGGCCCCCCTCATCTCCCCGCCCCTGGCAGCAAAGGGGGCCCCCCCTCATCTCCCCCGCCCTGGCAGCAAAGGTTGCCCCCCATCATCTCCCCCGCCCTTGCAGCAAAGGGGGGCCCCCCCTCATCTCCCCCCCCCTGGCAGCAAAGGGGGGCCCCCCTCATCTCCCCCGCCCCTGGCAGCAAAGGGGGGCCCCCCTCATCTCCCCCGCCCCTGGCAGCAAAGGGGGGCCCCCCTCATCTCCCCCGACCCTGGCAGCAAAGGGGGGCCCCCCTCATCTCCCCTGACCCTGGCAGCAAAGGGGGGCCCCCTCATCTCCCCCCCCCCCTGGCAGCAAAGGGGGGGCCCCCTCATCTCCCCCCCTGGCAGCAAAGGGGGGGCCCCCCTCATCTCCCCCCGGCTGAAGCCCACAAAACACAGGAAGGAAGACCAGGTGAAGATGGAAGCACTGGCAGCGGTATGCAGTATGCAGTATGCAGCTGGGGAGGGGGCAGCTTTATAGGCAAGTCTCTCATAATGTGCTAGTACAGGGGTGTCAAACTCAATTTCATTGTGGGCCGCATCAGTATTATGATTGTCCTCAAAAGGGCCGGTTGTATCTGTAAGATTAGATGTCCAGCGCATCCCCTCCACTTACATTAGATGTCAAGAGCCACCCCACCATCAGAAGTTGAGTCCCCCACTCTCCCTAACATCACAGTGCACCCCCTTTCCTTATGCTACTGCTGGAAAGAAGCTGGGTGCATTACTTGAAAGCATAAAGTAGGGGTCTGGAGGAGGACCAGAGGAGGGCTGGAGCTCTCCTGCAGCTGCATAAGAGGTGCGAGGGCCACATGAAATGGCCCGGAGGGTCGGATTTGGCCCGCGGGCCCTGTGTTTGACACCTGTGTGCTAGTAAGTGATAATAGCACAATATGTCATTAGCTTGCAGGCGATTTTTTTTTATTTTAAGACTTAAAAAGGAGCTCCAGGCTCACTCTAAAAAAAAATAAAAAAAAAAAAAATTTGAAAAGTGAGCAGCTACAAATACTGTAGCTGCTGACTTTTCTGGTACAATCATTTTTATTGTAATAATAAAAAGGACAACCACCTTTTGGCAAGTAGTCCCCCGTGCAGGGGTATAGTGCAGTAAGGAAAACAATAATGTAACTGTAATTTAATATTACCTATCCACCGGGCGACCACATGGGCTAACCAAGGGGTCCAGCTTAAATCCAGAGTCTAAGGGCCATCTTACTGAGTCCCTAGATTCGGGTGCACAGAATATCAACAAAGGGAGTTGCATGTATTGGTCCCTTGGATACCCCCGACACAAGTCGATGCAAACATTCGATCATGGGATACAGAAAATGTGCGGCATAGCAACTGAAGGCAAAATTCAGTCCAGGGTAATCCCAAAGCAAAAAAGGACCAAGAGCGGCCCAAGGCATAATCCCTGGTAGCAAGAAGAAGGGAAGAGGAAAAAAGGAAAAAAGAGAGGAGAGAGAAAAAAGGAAAAAAGAGAGGAGAGAGAAAAAAGGAAAAAAGAGAGGAGAGAGAAAAAAGGAAAAAAGAGAGGAGAGAGAAAAAAGGAAAAAAAGAGAGAGAGAAGAAGAAAAGGAAAAAAGAGAGAGAGAGAAAAGGAAAAAAGAGAGAAGAGGAAAAAAGAGAGAAGAGAGAAAAGGGAAAAAGGAGAGGAAAGGGAAAAAGGAGAGGAAAGGGAAAAAGGAGAGGAAAGGGAAAAAGGAGAGGAAAGGGAAAAAGGAGAGGAAAGGGAAAAAGGAGAGGAAAGGGAAAAAGGAGAGGAAAGGGAAAAAGGAGAGGAAAGGGAAAAAGGAGAGAGGAGAGAGGAAAAAAAAGAGAGAAGGAAAAAGAGAGGAGAAAGGAAAAGGAAAAGGGGAGAGAGGAGAGAGAAAAAAAAATTGTGATCAGTTCGCTCTCAGGAGAGGCCCAGACTGTCCGGCTGCAAAGTGGGAAGAGCAGAGGACCACCCAGGTGACCATATCTTCAGGAATTTGGAGTGGGAATCATTTAAGATACTTGACATTTCCTCGTTAATCATAAGGTCGGTTAGGGGGCTCTTCACCATTGCAAACAGAACCGAGGGCCTCTTCTGGCTATAACTTTTTAGCTGCAATGATTAGATAAGATGCCAGTTTTGGTTGGTATGGGAACAGGCTCATAATTGGGCAGTGCAGCAAAGCAATTTTAGCATCGCTGCCTATGGGTATGTGAAATAGGGAGTGTAGGAGCCCAAACACCCTGGACCAAAACCCGATGAGGCACGGACAAGCCCACCAAGTGTGTACCACGTCACCCCGTTGGCCGCATCCCCTAAAGCGCCAATCGCTATAAGCTGAGTTCAAACTCGCGATCTGGGCCGGGACCCGGTACCATCGTAGAGCGACTTTGCATGCAGCTTCCAGAGTAGCCGTGTTGAAGGAGCACTTTGCCACAGACGACCAAGCTTTGTTCCAGTCCTTGGGCTCAATAGGAGTCTCCAAATGCTGTTGCCATCACGCCTGGTAAGACGCGGCCCCAGGCAAGTCAATAGCATTAAGGGATGAAAAGATAAGCAAAATGGCACCAGGAGCACCGGGGAATGAAGGAATAAGTGTTCAAAAAACGTCTTTTGAAAAGCATAGGAAGAGTTGTGCCACAATGAGGAAACCCAGAGGTGTATTTGTGCAATTCCACCGGCTTTTACCATTAAACGGAGCTTATATCATGAAACACAGTATTTAGAAGTCAGGGACACTGTTTTCATGTTGAATTTTAAAAGCAGGGGCAACCCTGCAGATCTCAAAGGTTTGCTAATCTGACAGAACACCGCTGCTTTTATAATTCAACATCAAAACAGTCACACAGAGTTCTTAAATAGTGTATTTCACGATATAATCTCAGTTTACTGGTAAATACAAGCGTGAAATGTCAGACTCCGGTGGGTGTAAAAAGATGTCCGCTTGGCAACTTTAAACAGAGCACACACCTCCAGCACCGTCACCGGAAGGGACCAGAAAGCTCACGATGCATACTTCCAATTGGGAGCTTTCTGATCATGTGACAGTCAATCACAGGGGTCACATGACCCAAATACCCGCCTCCTGGTATTTAGAAGCTCTTAAAGGGCTGGGGAGGTGCCCAGCACCATCAACTTGGATATGGGAGCCGGCAGCGGCTTCCAGAGGGGACCCCAGGCCGCTTCCCCCACTGCGGCTTCCAGAGGGAACCCCCCGGCCGCTTCCCCCCACTGCGGCTTCCAGAGGGAACCCCGGGCCGCTTCCCCCCACTGCGGCTTCCAGAGGGAACCCCGGGCCGCTTCCCCCCACTGCGGCTTCCAGAGGGAACCCCGGGCCGCTTCCCCCCACTGCGGCTTCCAGAGGGAACCCCGGGCCGCTTCCCCCCACTGCGGCTTCCAGAGGGAACCCCGGGCCGCTTCCCCCCACTGCGGCTTCCAGAGGGAACCCCGGGCCGCTTCCCCCCACTGCGGCTTCCAGAGGGGACCCCCGGGCCGCTTCCCCCCACTGCGGCTTCCAGAGGGGACCCCCGGGCCGCTTCCCCCACTGCGGCTTCCAGAGGGAACCCCGGGCAGCTCCCCCTCCGCGGCTTCCAGAGGGATCCCGGGCCGCTTCCCCACTGCGCATATGTGAGCTCACACAGCACTTTGTGAATGGTCCTGCTTGCGGCCTCCCAAGACATGTTCAGAGGGAACCCCGGGCCGCCTCCCCCGCTGCGGCTTCCAGAGGGAACCCCGGGCCGCCTCCCCCGCTGCGGCTTCCAGAGGGAACCCCGGGCCGCTTCCCCCGCTGGGGCTTCCAGAGGGAACCCCGGGCCGCTTCCCCCGCTGGGGCTTCCAGAGGGAACCCCGGGCCGCTTCCCCCGCTGGGGCTTCCAGAGGGAACCCCGGGCCGCTTCCCCCGCTGGGGCTTCCAGAGGGAACCCCGGGCCGCTTCCCCCGCTGGGGCTTCCAGAGGGAACCCCGGGCCGCTTCCCCCGCTGGGGCTTCCAGAGGGAACCCCGGGCCGCTTCCCCCGCTGGGGCTTCCAGAGGGAACCCCGGGCCGCTTCCCCCGCTGGGGCTTCCAGAGGGAACCCCGGGCCGCTTCCCCCACCGGGGCTTCCAGAGGGAACCCCGGGCCGCTTCCCCCACCGGGGTTTCCAGAGGGAACCCCCGGGCCGCTTCCCCCACTGCGGCTTCCAGAGGGATCCCGGGCCGCTTCCCCACTGCGCATATGTGAGCTCACACAGCACTTTGTGAATGGTCCTGCTTGCGGCCTCCCAAGACATGTTCAGTGTCCCAGGAGGCTGAGGGGCCAGGGGCCCCATCACCTATACAAAAAGACTGCGAGAAGTTGCAGCAGGAAAAATAAAAAATTAATTGGTACTTGGAGAGAATTGTCAGCTCCTAGTGTCAGTACACTGAATGGGAATACAGGGTGGGGGTGTATATATTATATATGAAGAGAGGAGTGGAGTGTCAGCTCTTGGGGTCGGTGTATATATGGAGAGAGGAGTGTCAGCGTACATATTATATACAAGGAGGAGAGTGGAGCGTCAGCTTCTGGGTTCAGTACACTGAATGGGAATACAGGGCGGTGGGGGGTATATATTATATATACACAAAGAGAGCAGTGTCAGCTCTTGGGGTCGGGAGAAAGACTGGGAATATAGGTATGTATATTATAGATGGAGTGAAGTGTCAGCTCTTGGGGTCGGCATATAATATATAAGGGGGAGAGTTGAGTGTCAGCTCCTGGGGTCAGTACACTGAATGGGAATACAAGGGGGGGGGGTGTATATATTATATATGAAGAGAGGAGTGTCAGCTCCTGGGGTCAGTACACTGAATGGGAAAACTGAGGGGCTATACATCATATACAGGGGGGGGGGGTATATATTATATATGAAGAGAGGAGTGTCAGCTCTTGGGATCAGTACAATAAAGGAGATGTGTATGGGGGAAGGGGAGGTCTAGTAGTGGTTGCCATGGTGACATGAGGTGTTGCCCCTGGTAACCCTGCAATGTCCGGTTGTAGGCCGGTCTCCGCTCTCACCTGTCGGTGTCCATACACAGAGCGGCGCGGTGTCGGTGAAGGATCCGGTTAGGGCGGTGGAGGAGGGGAACACGGCAAACACTAAAGAGAAGAGCAGCCTGACCTTCCGGAAGTGACGTCACCCGGCACTGCGGAGGAGGTGGGACCTGTACATCTAGCTTCGGCGTCCTCCCGACACCTCCCCTCCATGGCTTCGCCACACACCCCTTTCTGGGTGTTCCTCCCCTTTGCGCTTAGCCACACCCCTAGTCTGAAACCGCCCATGTGGGCGCGGAGGCCCGCCTCTTGGAGTACAGCTTCCAGCAGCGCAGACACCCGGGGAGTGTCCTCCTTTCCCTGCATCTTCCTCCATATCAACCCAGAGCACCCCAAAGTACCCCACTGGCCCGCCCCGCCCAGGGAAAACCCAGTGTACCTCCCATCATAACCCTGTGCTCCTTCCCCCAGAGCTCCCCATGGCCCACCTCCCCCCTGAGTCAGCCCCATGTCAACTCTGTGCCCCCCCCCCACCATGTCAGCCCACAGCACCCCAATATATCCCTTCAGTTCCGTCCAGCCAAATGTACCCCATTGATAACCTGAGCTCCTCCCCCCAGAGCACCCCATGACCCTCTTCCCCCAGATCAGCCCCATGTCAACTCTGTCCCTGCTCCCCCAGGTTAGCCCAAAGCACCCCCACGAACCCCCCCCCCCCCCCCAAGGTCAGCCCAGAGCACCCCCATGAACCCCCCCCCCCCAAGGTCAGCCCAGAGCACGCCCATGAACCCCCCCCCCCCAGGTCAGCCCAGAGCACCCCCATGATCCCCCCCCAAGGTCAGCCCAGAGCACCCCCATGAACCCCCCCCACCACAGGTCAGCCCAGGGCAGGCCCATGAACCCCCCCCCAGGTCAGCCCAGAGCACCCCCATGAACCCCCCTCCACAGGTCAGCCCAGAGCATGCCCATGAACCCCCCCCCCCAGGTCAGCCCAAAGCACCCCATTAACCCCCCCAGGTCAGCCCAGAGCACCTCAGGTCAGCCCAATGTACCCTTCATGATGATCCTGTGCTCCCCCACCCAAAAAACACCCCACGGCCATCCTAGGTAAGCCCTATGTCAACTCTGTGCTTCCCCCACCATGTCAGCTCAGAGCACCCCATGAACCCCTCATTTCAGCCTGTGCTCCATCCATGTCAGCTCTGTGTACCCCTTCATTTCAGCCTGGTGCTCCCTATCAAGTCAGCCCAGAGCACCCCAATGTACCCCTCCAGGTTAGCCCAGAGCACTCCAGGTCGGCTCAATGTACCCTCTGTGATAATCCAGTGCTCTTTACCCCAAGATTTCCCTATCAACCCCCCTCCCCCTTCCTCAAAGGTCAGCCCCATTATCAACCATGAGTCTCAGCCTCCAAAGGTCAGCTCGGAGCACCACATGCCCATCCTCCACAGGTAAGCCGAGGAGCACCTCATACCCCCATATCAGCCTTGTGCACCCCAGACGTGGTTCCTGGGGGCGACAGTGGTCATGTACGGAGGGTCACCCTTTAGGAGCAGAAGAATGTCACTTACCACTGCTGTCATGTAAAGGTCATCAGAACTTGGGGTTCACCCTGAAGACAACAGCTGCTGGTGTATGCCACGAGGGACGCTGTATTTCACATGGACTCTACCTTTGCAGGTATGCCAGGGCAGCACATAGCCTGACTTAGGGTTAGGGATGTAGGAAAGAATAAGGTCTCTGCATACTGGACTTTGTAAAGGCTTTTTCAAGTAAAGTTTTGAAGCCTTGTTCCTGTCTGGTCTGAAGTTACTAAAGGGGTGTAATCTAAGTAACTGGTCCCATCCCATGGTTCAGGCCCCTAAGGTACTTGGATACCAGTGCAGGACACAAGGGTTACCTAGGGCAATGGAAGGTTCTCAAGCAGCCTGTCGGTAGAGTCTACCTGTTACAGGCGGTATAGCCTCTAGCAGCAAGGGCGATGTTGTCGGCACTCCTTCCGCCTTCCATAGCAATGGGAGTGGTTGTGCCCTGCAGATTTGGACTGGGCCCACTCTCTTGCCTCAGGCCCTCCTGGCCTGGGGTCGTGCTGCTGAAGTGAGCTCTGCAATAAGGCCCAGAAGCATGTCTGGGGCCTACTAATCCTGAGGTGGTCCTTAGACTGTCTTGCCCAGCGTGGAAGAAGCCAAGCCAAATTGAAAAGAGGACCCTTGCTGGAGACGGCCATGATGAAGACTGGTCTCTCAGGAGGGCCTGGTGGCTTGTTTGGAGGATGCATCTACAACGTGCTTACAGTGTTGCCAGGTCTGCTTGAAGGTTCCGACACTGTGAAGCTGAATCTTGCTCTACAATCGGAAAAAGTGTTTTCAGTGTTGGCCTAAAGGTTCTGGTACTGTGAAGCTGCACTTTTTCTGGATCCGAAGAGTCTGTAAGTGATCTGCTACTGGTATCTGAGACCCCCAACCCCCTCTCCTACTACCTCCTTTCAAGTTCTGCATTAAAGCTTTGAAAAGACCAAAAGTGACTGGCGCCCAATATTTGTTCAAAACTCCCCATTATAGCCATGGACTCAGCCCCGGGGTAAATGCTAGCTCGCCCTCTACCTCTGGAGGTCACACCCTGCCTTCAGTAGACCCAGGGGGGCGCTACAGTTAGGCTGGATTCACACAAAAATTCGGACCTGAATTGGTGAACAGGGACGCACCGGACCCTATGCTGTGAGGCCTGGCCGTAGTATATGTGAACAGAGCCTTACAGTGCAAGTGTACACCATGTTCATTCATCTCTAAGGCCCCTTTCACACTGGGGCGGTTTTCAGGCGGTACAGCGCTAAAAATAGCGCCTGTATACCGCCTGAAAAAACCGGCCCCATTCACTCCAGTGTGAAAGCCGGCGGGCTTTCACACTGGAGCGGTGCGCTAGCAGGACCGCAACAAAAGTCCTGCTAGCAGCATCTTTGGAGCGGTAAAAGAGCGGTGTATTTACCGCTCCTATACCGCTCCTTCCCATTGAAATCAATGGGAAACCGCGGGGATACCGCCCGCAAACCGCCTCTGCAGCGGCGCTTTGCGGAGGTTTTTAACCCTTTTGCGGCCGCTAGCGGGGGTTAAAACCACCCCGCTAGCGGCCGCATACCGCGGGTAAAACGATGGTAAAGCAGCGCTAAATATAGCGCTGCTTTACCGTCGCCGCCCCGCACCGCCCCAGTGTGAAGCCAGCCTAAGAGTAGAGGCCCACGTTAATGTTAAGTATTCCCCCACAGCAGCCTCAGCCTTCTCCCAGGGCATTGATGGAAAGAGTAAAAGGTACCCCATGTATAGTCAAAGTCAACCCTGTTACAGGTGCCTAGCATAGGCCCGATGAACCAACCCTGGGGTAGCCCTCTCATGTGACCCTCGCTTGGCACCTAACGAGGAGGGAAACATGTAGGGCACGATGACCACCACAGCATCCTACCCTTACAAGCCTAACCCATTCCTGCTATAATAAGGAGGAGCCTGGAAAACTGAAAATTCTCTCAATTACATAATTTCCTTTCCTAACTTCTCTGTGGCAACATACTAATGAGTAGGTCATGTAGAACTACACGAGGACCCGTGCCTAGATAATTCTGATGAACACGCTCACCCACCTATAAGAACAGGTGGAAATTATGGCGACAAGTCTGGCAAGGAAAATGATGGTATAAAGTATTGATGGACTTTCCCATTTTCCTGACTCCTTTATGGCAGTATACTGATGGAAAATTTGTAGTGCCAACAACAGGAGGCATTGGATGATGTGATGAGCGAGAGCAGAAGAAACAAATGTTCCACCAAAAGTCATCAGTAGAGAAGGCTGCTGGCTCAGTCTACTAATGCACTATAAGGCCCCATGCAACCGGGCGTTAAAAATGACAGTAAATACTCCTCTATATTAGCCTATACATCCTTGCACACATAGGCATTTACAAGCGTTCATGGCCAAACCCCTCCCCCCATATAGCCAGTGCCTTTAGGAGAGGAGATTTCGCATGTAAACATGACTTTATTTATTCCAATGGTTAGATTAAATTAATAACCTTGCCAATAGAATGAACAGCCAGATGCTTGACATGTCCAAATGTTTTTGTAGCTTTAGGCATATTGGTAACCCTGCTTTTTTTCCTCCGCAAAGGAGGAGCAAAGGCGTCCAGAAGATGAAGGAAAAAAAAAAACATCCTGTGGGCAGGAGGCCTAAAGGTGGGCAGAGAAACCAATGGTGGAGTTCTGCAAATAACTACAGGTGAAACCACAGATATGGCAATCCCAGAAGAAGACACAGTCCTAGTCCAATGTGTGGTCACCACACTGGGAAGTAGAAGGTCTTTATCCATGTAGATCTTAGGGATAGTCTTCACAACCTACCCTGTGATAACGCCAGTGGAGGCTGCTTTTCCACAACTGTTCTATGGAGGGATAACAAAGATGTTTTGATGGAGGATTTGGCTTCAAGAGGCAGAGAAAACCTTTCCTACAACTAGAGCAATGGTCTCCAAACTTTCAAAGGGCCAGTTTACTGAGGGCTGGGATTAGGGCCAGCGGGAGTAGAAAATGTCCAGACATCCAGCGGGAGTAAACAATGCCCCATCATTGGTTGCAGTAGAAGGAATAGTTCCCCATCGTTGGTGTCAGTGGAAGGAATTCTGCCCCATTGTTGGTGTCAGTGGGAAGAATTGTGCACTTTTATTGGTGTCAGTCAGAGGAATGGTGCCCTATTGTTGGTGTCAGTGGGAGCAATAGTGGCCCATGGTTGGTATCAATGGGAGGAATTATGCCCCATCGTTGGTGTCAATGGAAGGAACTGTGCCCCTCCCTTGGTGTCAATGGAAGGCATTATTGGTGTCAGTGGGAGTAGTAGTGCCCCATTGTTGGTGTCATAGCGCTCCAAGGGCCAGATAAAGACAAGCAAAGGGCCACATCCGGCCCTCAGGCTGCAGTTTGGAAACCGCTGCACTAGAGGATCAACGTGATCAGGATTGGTTCAGAGAGCAGAATGTAGGAAGAGACCACTCTTAGTTGATGCAAGAGGAGACTTCCACTTGGGAGGAACAAAAACATTATGAAGGCAGAAACGCTGTCCAAGTGGGGAGAAAGTTAAAATGGGTTCCTTACAAACGCAGAACTCTAGTTTATGAGATCATTCTTGTTGCAATGGCAACAAGGGATGTGGCTTTGTCAAAAGAGAAAAATGAGGATTTTGGAACTTGCTGTACCTGTCTAGAGGAAAGATAGCCATCAACAGCTGCAGAGCCTGGGCAATGACGTCACCCATAGGCTTACTATGGGGCAGCCATTGTTGGCTGCCCCTCCTTTACATTGAAGCCAGCACTGGTTCCCAGATCATGTGACCAGACCAGAGTGACTTCAGAATAGGTACGTATAGGCATCTTTCCTTTTACAGGGTAGATAGAATAGGCTTAAATGGGGGTGAAGTAGATTTAAACTTAGGTTTTGACTTCTCTTCCACAAACAAGCACTTCCCTCCATATGCCTCAAGTTTTGTGGCAAAACCTCTAAAACCTTTAAGGAAAGGGTCCCTCCTTTTTCCAGGTGATTTACATATCATGCACTAGCCTGAGACAGGCACATCCAGTGTAAAAAGTTCACATCCCTCTCCCCTCCAGCTTTACTGTGTTTTGACTGAATGTTTCTCATCATGGGATGCAGTGAACAGTCAGCAGACTATAGACAGACAAGTGATTTAGGGGACATGTCTGTAGTCAGAGCTGGGCAGAGTAGAACATCCAGTGATCTGATGATAACCTGTCTCAGGCTAGTGCATGAGATATGTAAATCGCCTGTCGCTCACAGCAAGGGGGTGTTCTTGACAAAGTTTTCAAGACTTTGTCAAGATTTCTCTAACTGAACAATAAAAGAGGATTGCTCAGGCCTCAAGTAAATCTGTGTGGCAAGACTGAATGGAAATCTTATTCTCTACATTATGACATCAAAAAAAAAACAGGAAATTGTGGTTTGCCTTTATGGGGACCATCCAGGATGACAAAGATAGTCTTTCTGAAGGAAGCAGTGGCTGTTAGATAAATGTCCAGGCAATGGAGGGAAAGCTTTTGTTAAACCTGGAGTCGGACTGAGGGACAGAAGAACAATGTTGGGGCGCTTTCAGAAAGTGCAACACACCTGCAAAATATAATAGAAGTCTATGTAAAGCACAACTAACCCACATGTGCAATGCACTGCTCCCTTTGCTCATTGCGGAAGCAGACTAATTATTGTTAACCTTTTTATAGGTGCTAATATGCCCCTTGCAAAATACCTTTTTTTGTCCTCTTCCAGCTTCTGCTGGTATCTCTGTGCAGGCTTCTAGAATGCACCCAGGTGAAGTGCCCTTGGTATAACGCTACCTGGGACAGGAGCCAGTGCTTACAATGGAAGCTTGATGCACTCTAATGCTCTGGAATGGCGGGTAAGCAAGAAGGTTGTCGAGCCCTGGGCCCCTTTATGCAGAACATAATTTGTCAGAAGATTTTTCGACCTGGAATTTCAGATCTTGTGGTAGGACCGGGAGCTGAGGTAGGAGAGTAACGTAATGGACTTTTCTTAACCTCCAGCGAGGGATAGGCCTTCCTCGAATGAGCCTCTGGCTTCTGCAGCTTATTAAGATGGGCACTTTTTCCACCAAGGGCATCTTTGATGGCATATAGAGCAGACCCAAACAGATGTCAGATGCTGTGTGGAACAGAAGAGGACTTTACAAAGCTAAGGAAAGGCCAATCGGGATAGTTGGAGATCAACTTAAGGAGCGGTGTAATGAAAAGTCTCGACTAGAGAACAAAAAAGACGATACTTCCCCTGCGAAGTTGAAGAAAAGACATTCATCCTCCTAGGACACTATAAAAAAAAAAAAAACTGAGGCTGGCTGGTAGTAGGAATTATCCAGGGCTAACCTACAGTATTTTGGTTTGCAAGCCCCCTGTAGGCAGCAGTATAACTTGACAGTTTATAGCGTGCGGTGTCCCTCAATGGACAAGAAATACCATTTCAGGAACAGAGCTCCCTTATACAGTGGATATAAAAAGTCTACACACCCCTGCTAAAATGTTAGGTTTCTGTGATGTAAAAAAAAAATGAGACAAAGATAAATAAATAATTTCAGAACTTTTTCCACCTTTAATGTGACCTATAAACTGTACAACTCAACTGAACAACAAACTGAAATCTTTTAACCACTTTCAGACCGTCGCACGCCGATGTACGTCCCTACTTTGGAGGACGGATATCGTTATGGCAGCAGCTAGCTGCCATAACCCCAGTATCGCCGCGTTCGGCCGACGGTCCGGTACAAGATAAAATTGGTCTCTGCGGCGGATTCGCCACAAGATCACTTTTAATCGCCGGTGGGAGAGGGGGGGCACCCCCCTCTTGCCGTAGTCCGGTGCCCTCCACCGCTTACCGGAGCCGACGGCAGCGGCGGAGGCGATCAGATCCTTCATGTGGCTGTGCATGGAGACGAGTGAGGGGAAGATGACCCCCACCCATCTCCATAACATTGCAGGGCGGAAGCGACGTCAAAACGTCACTTCCACCCATAGCTCTTAACCGCTTCCCGACCGCCTCATGTAGATATACGTCTACAGAATGGCACGGGCAGGCAAAAGCACTTACGGGTACGTCCCCTTTAATTTGCCTGCCGGGGGGGCGCACGCGCGCCGCCAGCGGCGCGGTCGGGAGCTCCGTGACCACGGCCGCGGGACCAACGGACCCGATCGCTGCTGGTATCCCGCGATCGGGTTACGGAGCTGAAGAACGGGGAGAGCTTTGTGTAAACAAACCTCTCCCCGCGCTTCCTACACTGACTGTCAGTGATCGGCGGTTCCCTGTCATCGGGAACGCCGATCAATGACAGTCAGACGTACAGCCACGCCCCGCCCCCCCCCCCCCCCCTACTGTAAAAAACCACAACACGTCACTGACTCCTCCCCGCCCCCTAGTGGTTAACCCCTTCACTACAACTGTCATTTACATAGGAATCAGTGCTATTTAAATAGCACCGATTTCTGTATAAATGACAAATGTCCCAAAAATGTGTCAAAAATGTCCGATGTGTCCGCCATAATGTCGCAGTCACAATAAAAATCGCTGATCGCCGCCATTACTAATAAAAAAAAATATTAATAAAAATGCTATGAAACTATCCCCTATTTTGTAAACGCTATAACTTTTGCGCAAACGAATCAATAAATCGCTAATTGCGATTTTTTTTACCAAAAATATGTAGAAGAATACGTATCGGCCTAAACTGAGGAAAAAAAATGTTTTTTTATATATTTTTTGGGGATATTTATTATAGCAAAAAGTAAAAAATATTGCATTTTTTTCAAAATTGTCGCTCTATTTTTGTTTATAGCGCAAAACATAAAAAAACGCAGGGGCGATCAAATACCACCAAAAGAAAGCTCTATTTGTGGGAAAAAAAGGACGCCAATTTTGTTTGGGAGCCACGTCGCACGACCGTGCAATTGTCAGTTAAAGCGACGCAGTGCCGAATCGCAAAAAGGGGCCTGGTCCTTTGGCTGCCAATTGGTCCGGGGCTGAAGTGGTTAAAAGGGCCTTTTTTTTTTTAAATGACAAATTTTTCTTTTTTTATTGCATGTTAGTGTAAATATGAGATGTGAGATCTTTTTGACCCCAGATCTCATATTTAAGAGGTCCTGTCATGCTTTTTTTTTTTATATGACAAGGGATGTTTACATAGGAATAAAAGCGACACAATTAAAAAAAAAAAACAAACAGTGTAAAAAGGTAAAATAAATAATAAAAAAAAAATATATATATTTTTTAAACGCGCCCCGTCCCGCCGAGCTTGCGTGCAGAAGTGAACACATATGCGAGTAGCGCCCGCATATGAAAACGTGTTCAAACCACACACGTGAGGTATCACCGCGATCGGTAGAGCGAGAGCAATAATTCTAGCCCTAGACCTCCTCTGTAACGCGAAACATGCAACCATTTTTTAAATGTCGCCAATGGAGATTTTAAAGAGTAACCATTTGTCGCCATTCCACAAGTGGGCGCAATTTGGAAGCGTGACATGTTGGGTATCAATTTACTTGGTGTAATATTATCTTTCACAATATAAAAAAAAAAATTGGGCTAACTTTACTGTTGTCTTATTTTTTAATTCAAAAAAGTGTATTTAAAAAAAAAAAAAAGTGCGCTTGTAAGACCGCTGCGCAAATACCGTGTGACAGAAAGTATTGCAATGACTACCATTTTATTCTCTAGGGTGTTAAACACCAAAAGAGGCCCGGTCTTAAAGTCGTTAAGGGGGGGGGGGGATTATTTTTTGCGATACGGAGCTGCGTTATTTTACCTAAAAATTGCGCGGTCATGCGACGCTGTTCCCAAATAAAATTGCAGTCCTTTTTTCCACACAAATAGAGCTTTCTTTTGATGTTATTTGATCACCTCTGCGGTTTTTATTTTTTGCGCTATAAACAAAGAGCACCAATTTTGAATAAAAAAAAACAATATTCCTTACTTTCTGCTATAAAACATTCCCAGTTAAAATTAAAAAAAAAATAATAATTTCTTCATCAGTTTAGGTCAATATGTATTCAGCTACATATTTTTGGTAAAACAAAAAAAATCACAATAAGCGTTTATTGATTGGTTTACACAAAAGTAACTGCGTCTATAAACTATGGGTTCTATTTATGGCATTTTTATTTATTATTTTTTATTAGTAATGGCGGTGATCAGCAGTTTTTAGCGGGACTGACATTGTGGCGGACAAACGTGACCCTAAGTGACACTTTTTGGGGACCAGTGACTCCAATATAGTATATATGATCAGTGCTTTAAAAAATAAAAAAATGCTCTGATCCCTGTATAAATGACAGTGGCAGGAAAGAGGTTAACAGTAGGGGGCGATCAAGGGGTTAAGTGTGTCCTAGGGAGTGCTGTCTAACTGTGGGAAGCAGTGTTACACTGGAGGAAAACAGAGATTGTGTTACAGCTTAGCTTTTCCACACTGATACATCAGTGGTGTGTCTTGTTTACATAGGCACAGCGCTGCTCCGTGTCTCCTGTGAACAATCAGTGGGTTGCGGCCACCGGACCCGCTGATTGTCTCCCGCCGCACGCGCGCACTCCCTACACCCAGTGCACAAAATCACATACAGGTGTGTGATTTTGCGCAGCCAGGCCAACCTGCCGATGTATATGTACTGTGGACAGTCCGGAAGCTGTTAAAGGAGCTGCAGGAATATCTGGCAAGTACTGGCTGTGTGGTACATGTGACAACAATCTCCTGTATTCTTCATATGTCTGGGCTATAGGGGTTGAGTGGCAAGACGGAAGCCTTTTCTTACCAAGAAAAACACCCAAGCCCGGCTAAATTTTGGAAAAACACATCTGAAGTCTCCCAAAAGGATGTGGGAAAATTTGTTATGGTCTGATGAAACCAAGGTTGAACTTTTTGGCCATAATTCCAAAAGATATATTTGGCGCAACAACAACACTGCACATCAAAAGAACACCATACCCACCGTGAAGCATGGTGGTGGCAGCATCATGCTTTGGTGCCGTTTTTCTTCACCTGGAACAGGGGCCTTAGTACAGGTAGAGGGATTAATGAACAGTTCCAAATACCAGTCAATATTGGCACAAAACCTTCAGGCTTCTGCTAGAAAGCTGAACATGAAGAGGAACTTCATCTTTCAGCATGACAACGACCCAAAGCAGACATCCAAATCACCAAAGGAATGGCTTCACCAGAAGAAGATTAAAGTTTTGGAATAGCCCACCTAGAGCCCAGACCTGAATCCCATTGAAAATCTGTGGGGTGATCTGAAGAGGGCTGTGCACAGGACACGCCCTTGCAATCTGACAGATTTGGAGTGTTTTTGCAAAGAAGAGTGGGCAGATATTGGCAAGTCAAGATGTGCCATGCTGATAGACTCATACCCAAAAAGACTGAGTGCTGTAATAAAATCAAAAAGGTACTTATATGATATGGTGGAAATCTGGGTCTTCGGGGAGCCGGGGCTAAAGTCTTTATCTAACCCTGCTGGAAGTAGTGCAGCACATAACGAATCTCAAGATTCAGACAAAGATGTCTTTCCTGGCCTGTTTGCTGAACCTTGCCTTGCCCAAATTTTCATGTAGGTCTTGTTGGCACTCACTGCTCTGGAAACCAACTTACCCGAATATCAAAAAAACGTGTTATCAATTGCCTTTCAGCAGCCATGCCACTTATGTCAGTTGGCTGCACGTGAATGAAGTACTGGCCCCCTGGGGTCAGATATTCAAGAGGATCATCACTGTATCGGAGCACCAAAAACACAATTTCATACATTTCTTAACCACTTCAGCCCCGGAAGATTTGGCTGCTGAATGACCAGGCCATTTTTTGCGATTCGGCACTGCGTCACTTTAACTGACAATTGCGTGCGACGTTGCACCCAAACAAAATTTATGTTCTTTTTTCCCCACAAATAGAGCTTTCTTTTGGTGGTATTTGATCATCTCTGCGGTTCTTATAAACAAAAAAAGAGCGACAACTTAACACAATATTTTGTACTTTTTGCTATAATAAAATATGCCCATTTTTTTTTTTTAAAAAGCAAATTTTTTCTCAGTTTAGGCCGATTTGAACTCTTCTACATATTTTTGGTAATAAAAATTGCACTAAACGTATATTGATTGGTTTGCGCAAAAGTTATATCGTCTACAAAATATGAAATAGACTTATAGCATTTTTTTTTTTTTTTTACACTAGTTTACTTAATGCCGGCGATCTGAGTTTTTTATCGGGACTGCGACATTATGGCGGACACTTGACACATTTTTGGGACCATTGGCATTTATACAACGATCAGTGCTATAAAAAATGCACTGATTACTGTAAAAATGTCACTGGCAGGGAAGGGGGTTAACACTAGGGGGCGATCAAGGGGTTAAGTGTGTTCCCTGTGTGTGTGTGTGTGTGTGTTTGTTTCCAACTGTGGTGGGAGGGTACTGACCTAGAGGAAATGACAGATCATGATTCCTAGCTTAACACTAGGGGGCAATCAAGGGGTTAAGTGTGTTCCCTGTGTGTGTTTCTAACTGTGGTGGGAGGGTACTGACCTAGAGGAAATGACAGATCATGATTCCTAGCTTAACACTAGGGGGCAATCAAGGGGTTAAGTGTGTTCCCTGTGTGTGTGTGTGTGTGTGTTTCTAACTGTGGTGGGAGGGTACTGACCTAGAGGAAATGACAGATCATGATTCCTAGCTTAACACTAGGGGGCGATCAAGGGGTTAAGTGTGTTCCCTGTGTGTGTGTGTTTCTAACTGTGGTGGGAGGGTACTGACCTAGAGGAAATGACAGATCATGATTCCTAGCTATTAAGAACTCATGATCTGCCTCTCCTCACAGAACAGAGATTTGTGCGTTTACATACACACACACACACGTCCCTGTTCTGCTTCTCGTGCCCGCGATCGCTCGTGGCCAGTGTCATCACGACCGCTGGTCACGAGCATCGGCACCCTTGCGATGCAGCGGGCGCGCGCCTGCTATCCCGCTTAAAATGGACCGACGTATAGCTACGACGGTTCGCGGGATCGTGCTGACCTGCCGCAGTAGGACGACAGCGGCTGGTCGCCAAGTGTTTAATATTCAACGCAAACTCCCCCACCCATCCATGTCTCCTTGCTTTATTTTGTTGAGAATTCACTTTGAAAAACAACCCCCTAAGCATTTCTGGCTGTTGCCATCTTGAGTAAGGTCAAACGATTCATAGCATTTACTTCCTGGACTCCATCTGCCCTTAGCTGAGCACATTCTCCTGCATGCTTGAGCTAAGAAAACCCCTCCTGAAGACTCCAGGAATAGGACATAATTTTCCTAGGCAGGAAACCAGGAAGTAACTATAAAATAAAAAATAAATAAAAAAACAAGTAAAAAGTTTAAAACAGGTAAACATATTACTTTTTTATTTACTAATGCTAGCAGCATAAGTATTACAAATAAGTAGCGTCAGTAGATTACGTAGAGTCGGTAGATTACATAGAGTCGGTAGATTACATAGAGTCGGTAGATTACATAGAGTCGGTAGATCACGTAGAGTCGGTAGATCACGTAGAGTCGGTAGATCACGTAGAGTCGGTAGATCACATAGAGTCGGTAGATCACATAGAGTCGGTAGATCACATAGAGTCGGTAGATCACGTAGAGTCGGTAGATTACGTAGAGTCGGTAGATTACGTAGAGTCTGTAGATTACATAGAGTCGGTAGATTACATAGAGTCGGTAGATTACATAGAGTCGGTAGATTACATAGAGTCGGTAGATTACATAGAGTCGGTAGATCACGTAGAGTCGGTAGATCACGTAGAGTCGGTAGATCACGTAGAGTCGGTAGATTACGTAGAGTCGGTAGATTACGTAGAGTCGGTAGATTACGTAGAGTCGGTAGATTACGTAGAGTCGGTAGATTACGTAGAGTCGGTAGATTACGTAGAGTCTGTAGAGTCAGTAGATTATGTAGATTCTGTAGAGTCAGTAGATTATGTAGTCAGCTTCCACAAAAAGGGGAAACCAGGGCCTATGTAGCCAAAATGGAATTATTGCGATAACTGATCTCGTTTTGTTGCCTTGGCTATTAATGGGACTATAGGGAACATTTGCGCAAGGCAAAGGAGACATTAGGGAGATCTGAGCATCTGTTACATGTCGGCAAGAAAATGGCAGATTGTGGTTTATGCTGGAAGCAAACAAATCCCCTTTGGGATCCCCATCATCTCTTGTCAGACTCACAAAAACCTCTAGGAGAATTGTCTAGAAAGGTGGCCTTCTTCCACGGTCCGGATCTCTGGGATACACACTGCTGTTACATAGGCAGTGTTATGCCCAGATTATTATGGGATTCGGTTTCCAAAAAAAGACTGGCTACCACCTTTGTCGATCTGTAACGATTGCCTTTTCTCTGAGATATATATGTAGCGGTGACACCTTTTCAAGGTGTCCGCCAAGTGTAAATTTAGTTATTTTTGTCTCTCAGAACAGTTAATGGGTTCTGAGACTTAATTGGATAGGGAAGCTTTGGCATCAGTCTAGCTGGGCTGTGTTGGGGTTCTGCCTGATCATGTGTGCAGTAAGGTAAACACGACAGGCCCAGAACCAGGCCTGGTTGGACGTTTGGGTACCGGCATTCCTCTGAGCCAATCAGTGGGTGCGTTTGGCCCCGCTGAGGAGTCTGGGGAAGGGTACTTAAGATGCTGGAGTCACGTGTTCGGGGTTCGTTCGGCCATAGCTGCCTGTTCCTGGATCTGGACTGGGGTAGCCCCGCGACATGGTTGGTTTGACAAGCCCCACAGACCTGCTTGGTCTGGGGCAAGGATCCATCTGTTCCCGAGTCTCAGAACCGGCTGGTCCGAGGCGCAGTAACTGAGGGAGAATTCAAGGCTTCCAGGTGCGCTCTCAACTTGAAGGGGTAAGCGACCGGGGGAGGACTCTTCGGAGGAGGGCCAACAAGCTGGCATCCTGAGAAGTGCCTGGTTGCTGGGTTGTCAAGGACACTAGAGAATCCACGCTTCCCCAATACTGCCAAGGAGACGGATAACGTTCCAGGTACTGAGGAAAGGTTCCCGTTTTGTTTCTGAGTGCTACTTTGATTCAAGGTCAGAGACTTTGCAAATTCCGTAATTCAAGTGCTGACTGCCATAATCTCTGGCTAGAGATTTGTTCAGCTTTGAAGCACCCAGCTGCGAGTGGCTACTCTCTGGGTTGGCAAATAGAGACTTTCATATACTTATACTTCATGTTTCGGTCTTCTGTCCCATCAATAAAAACCAATGACCCAGTGCCACTATTAGCCATGCATGCCCATGCCATCACACTGCCTCCATCATGTTTTACATAGGATGTTGTGTTCTTTGGATCATGAGCTGTTCCAAGCCTTCTCTACACTTTTTTCTTCCCGTCATTCTGGTACAGATTAATCTTAGTTCCAACGAATGCTTTTCCAGAACTGGTTTGGCTTTTTTTGATGTTTTTTGGCAACGTCTAATCTGGCTTTTCTATTCTTCAGGCTTATGAATGGTTTGTACCTTGTGGTGAACCCTCTGTATTTGCTCTCGTGAAATCTTCTCTTGATTGTAGACTTTGACAATGAAACGCCCTCCTCCTGGAGCGTCCTTCACTTGTCTGGATGTTGTGAATGGGTTTTTCTTTACCATAGAGAAGATCCTGCGATCATCCACCACTGTTGTCTTCTTTGGACGTCCAGGCCTTTTTATGTTGCTGAGCTCACCAGTGCGTTCTTCTTTCCTCAGAATGTACCAAACTGTTGATTTGGCCACTCCTAATGTTGCTGCTATTTCTCTGGTGGATTTTTTTTCGTTTTTGAAGCCTTACAATGTTCTGTTTTATTTACATGGACAGCTTCTTTGGAAGCATGATGTAGGTTCACAGCAATAGATTCCAAATGCAAACACCACACTTAGAATCAACTCCAGACCTTTTACCTGCTTAATTGATGACGAAATTATGAAGGAATATCCCACACCTGGCCATAAAAAAAGCTTTTAATTCAATTGTCCAATTATCTCTGATTTGAATATACATACCCTCAAATTAAACCTGAGTGCACACTTTCAGCCCATCTCCATTATATAACTATAGCTTGGATATGTTTTGGTAAATACCTGAAAAAAAAAATGAATTGTGCCTGTGTCCAAATATATATGGACCTAACTATTTCCATTAGCGGTGTCCAACACCAGAGGTCCTGCTTCATAGCTAAAGCGATCCTGATCCAAATCTGTTGGGGCAAATTCAAAGATAATTGTGAAGAAATCTCACTTATTTTATAGGATTTATATAGCGCCATCTGTTTGCACATCAAATTTACAATATAAAGGGGGACAGTACAATTACAACACAGCTTAATACAGAAGGAAGAGGAGGGCCTGGTTGATGGAGCCTTCTATCTAAAGAGAGATGGTACAAAAGGTAATAGCTGCAAGCGATGATGTGATTGAGATGACTCAAGTACAGATTCTTAGGCGGAGGTGGGGTAGGCCCAGTGGTCATCAACCCTGTCCTCAGGGCCCACTAACAGGCCACGTTTGCAAGATAACTGAAATTACAGGCGATATAATTTGCTGCTCAGTAATTGCAGTATTCTAGTCTGCATCTCCCCAAGGGAATACATAAAACCTGGCCTGTTAGTGGGCCCTGAGGACAGGGTTGATGACCACTGGGGTAGGCTTCCCTTCAAGGATTGCCTAAAGATGGACCATGGTAGGGGCTGACCGGACATACTGGGGTAGGGAGTTCCAGAGGATGGGAGAGGTTCTGGAAAAGTCCTGGAGGAGGTAAGAAGGGAGCTAGAGAGGCTTCATTTGCCACTGCACCCATTTCACCTCAGGGATTGTACATATCAGTGCACTGATGATCTTTAGGCACTGTGAATGTTTCAGATAAATACTAGAACTAGATGGGCTGTGATGATTGGGATTATTTTTTTTCATTGGTTTGGCCAATTCTTGCTCTTGTGTTGTGCTGTGACTGATGATTGCTGAAATGTATCAGCCAGCTGAAGAATGGAGAGTGTCCAGGGCTAAGGGGTCTCGATACGTAATGTGCTCTCTCTCTCTCTCTCTCTCTCTCTCTCCTCTCTGTCTTGGCTCAGTGGAAGAAAGAAATCGAAAAACATTCTCAAACCTTCTTACAAGCCAAGTCTTCCATCCAGCACTGAGGAATCCCCAGAAGAGGTGTTCATTCCAAGCAAGAGCAGTCCCAGGCAGAATCCCGCTTGCAAGACTGGCCAGTGGCAGCTTACTGCGATTTGTTCCTAAAAATTACTTTTTAGTCATACAGGATAAACAACATCATGATGAAAAAGAGATGAACGCTGAGAATAGTAGAGACCTTACAGGGTGGGGGAATTTGGACAGCCAAGACATTTCGCTTCATTGAGGTAATACAATACAGAAATAATAACTGACGGAGGACTGTGGCCCTCAGGGACTCTGTTGGACAGCTGTCCATGTGTCCTTAGTTGTAACTGTGTGAGTTACAGGACAGCCCGCCGCAGGGAAACCACATTGTGCCAAATCACACACATATGTATGTGATTTGCTATGTCTGGGTAGGGGGCACGCCCCCGCCGCCCCGGCTGTGCAGTAATTTGCTGCAGCACAGGCCAATCAGCGGGTCCCAGCTAATGATTTATGGCCAGAAACCGCTGAGCGAATGACAGAAGAGAGCCCTGTGTAGATTAACAACACAGGGCTCTCTACAGACAGCAGCGATGTGCTTATTTTTGTTAAAGCAGGGAATAAGAACCAGCACATTGCTTAGTAAAAACACCACACATTACATATTGTTAGGCACACATTTAACCCCTTGATCGCCCCGGATGTTGGAGTCCTTCCCAGCCAGTGTCATTAGTACAGTGACAGGGAAAATAGAGCTACACTATTAATCGTTATCACAATTTTTTCCCCCCTTCCCCCGATTCTTATTATGCAGAGAATTCTCTCTGCTCTGCTGAAGCGACAGCCCTCAAAAAGGAAAAACAGGCAGTCTGCCAAGAATCACAACATTCTTTAGCAGTGGAACTGAAGTATAAATATTGTAACAATTTGTCCTTTAGGCCCCTTTCACACATGCGGACCGTATGTCAGTTTTTGGATGAAAAACGGACATACATGCATGTCTATGGGATATCGGGTGTCAGCGGATGAGCATCTGCTAACACCCGCTATTGTCCGCCTCCGCTATTGTCCGATTCTGCAGACGGAGGAAAACCCTATTTTTTCATCCGTCTGCAGAGCGGATCGGATGAACAGACAGACGGTCCGTGTTCATCCGATCCCCCATAGAGGAGAGCGGAGAACTGACAGGGCGGTCCGTGTTCATCCGATCCCCCATAGAGGAGAGTGGAGAACTGACAGGGCGGTCCAAGCACAGTGTGCAGGGACCGCCCTGTCATCAGCCGGCTCAGCGGGGATCAGCTGTGCGATCCCCGCTGAGCAGCGGATCTTCACGGGGCGGGTCAATACGGATCCGCCCCGTGTGAAAGGGGCCTTAGATCAAGGGAATACACTGGTGTGTAAATGAGGGAAGTTTAACCACTAAACACTAAGGCCCCATGTACACGGGACGCTGCTAAAACGTATGTTCAGAGGCAGTTGGACGCTTTTTTTTTTTTTTTAACTCAATGTTATTCTATGTGACCGTGTGCAGTCTCGTTTGCCGTTTTTAGCCAGTTACGTTTAACAGCGTTTCTTCTAAAGCAAAAAAATGGGTTCAGACGCCAAAGTTTCCGACGCCAAACACGGCAACCCGCGTTTCGTTTATAGGCGTTTGTCATCATTAAAAAAAACGTAAAAAAAAAACATGGACAATCTGCCAAGAATCACAACATTCTTTAGCAGTGGAACTTAAGTATAAACATTGTAACAATTTGTCCTTTAGATCAAAGGAATGCACTTTGGTGTGTAAATGAGGCCCCATGTACACGGGACGCTGCTAAACGCATGTTCAGAGGCAGTTGGATGCTTTTTTCAACTGCCCCTGAACTCATTCAATATTATCTTATGTGACCATGTGCAGTTTCGTTTATTGCCGTTTTTAGGCAGTCGCGTTTAACAGCGTTTCTTCTAAAGCAAAAAAAATGGGTTCAGACGCCAAAGTTTCCGACGTCAAACACGGCTAAACGCGTTTTTCATCATTTAAAAAAAAAAAACGCTTCTAAGCGCAAACGCGGCAAAAAGCGGCTAAACCCAGCAAAACTGACGTTTTAACTGCTTCCCGACCACCTCATGTAGATATACGTCTACAGAATGGCACGGGCAGGCAAAAGCACGTACGGGTACGTCCCCTTTAAATTGCCTGCCCGTGGGTCGCGCGCTGCCAGCGGCGCGCTCGCGACACGGTCGGGAGCTCCGTGGCCACGGCCGCGGGACCAGTGGACCCGATCGCCGCTGGGATCCCGCGATCGGGTTACGGAGCTGAAGATCGGGGAGAGGTTTGTGTAAACAAACCTCTCCCCGCGCTTCCTACTCTGCCTGTCATTGATCGGCTGTTCCCTGTCATCGGGGAAAGCCGATCAATGACGTCAGATGTACAGCCACACCCCCTAATGTAAAAAAAAAAACCACAACACGTCACACTGACTCCTCCCCGCCCCCTAGTGGTTAACTCCTTCACTGCCACTGTCATTTACATAGGAATCAGTGCTATTTAACCACTTCAATACAGGGCTTTTAAACACCCTTCCTTACCAGAGCACTTTTTGCGATTCGGCACTGCGTCGCTTTAAGTAACAATTGCGCGGTCGTGCGACGTTACACTCAAACAAAATTGACGTCCTTTTTTTCCCCACAAATAGAGCTTTCTTTTGGTGGTATTTGATCGCCCCTGCGGTTTTTATTTTTTGCGCTATAAACAAAAGAAGAGCGACAATTTTGAAAAAAAACACAATATTTTTGACTTTTTGCTATAATAAATATACAATTTTTTTTTAAAAAAAACATTTTTTTCCTCAGTTTAGGCCGATACGTATTCTTCTACATATTTTTGGTAAAAAAAAAAAAAATCGCAATAATCGTATATTGATCGGTTTGCGCAAAAGTTATAGCGTCTACAAAATAGGGGATAGATTTATTGAATTTTTTTTTTTTTTTTTTTTTTTTACTAGTAATGCCGGCGATCTGCGACTTTTTTTTTCGTGACTGCGACATTGCGGCGGACACTTCGGACACTTTTGACACATTTTTGGAACCACATTTACACAGCGATCGTTGCTATAAAATTGCAATGATTACTGTGTAAATGTGACTGGCAGGGAAGGGGTTAACACTAGAGGGCGCTGGAGGGGTTAATGTGTTCCCTGATAGGAGTGATTCTAACTGTAGGGGGAGGGGACTCAAGGGGAGGAGACCGATCATGTGTTCCTCCGTACTGGGATCACATGATCGGTCTCCTCCCCGCTGACAGGACGTGGGGCTGTGTGTTTACACACACAGCTCCACGGTCCCGCCCGGTCCCGTTGTTTTAACGGGCAATCGCGGGTGCCCGGAGGACATCGCGGCTGGGAATCCGAGGACGTCATATGACGCCCACCCAGGATGGTAGATCCACCTTGTGGGCGTCATATGACTATACGCGGGTATTGAAGTGGTTAAATAGCACTGATTTCTGTATAAATGACAAACGTCCCAAAAATGTGTCAAAAATGTCCGATGTGTCCGCCATAATGTCGCAGTCACAATAAAAAAATCGCCGATCGCCGCCATTACTAGTAAAAAAAAAAATATTAATAAAAATGCTATAAAACTATCCCCTATTTTGTAAACGCTATAACTTTTGCGCAAACAAATCAATAATCGCTAATTGCGATTTTTTTTACCAAAAATATGTAGAAGAATACGTATCGGCCTAAACTGAGGAAAAAAAATGTTTTTTTATATATTTTTTGGGGATATTTATTATAGCAAAAAGCAAAAAATATTGCATCGTTTTCAAAATTGTCGCTCTATTTTTGTTTATAGCGCAAAAAATAAAAACCGCAGGGGCGATCAAATACCACCAAAAGAAAGCTCTATTTGTGGGAAAAAAAGGACGCCAATTTTGTTTGGGAGCCACGTCGCACGACCGCGCAATTGTCAGTTAAAGCGACGCAGTGGCGAATCGCAAAAAGGGGCCTGGTCCTTTGGCTGCCAATTGGTCCGGGGCTGAAGTGGTTAAACATGGGTTACTATCTGTGAAGTTAGCTCATTCAGGAGAGGTGGTAAAAACGTCCCGTGTCCTTTTTCTGTCATTTTTTGGTTTCAAGTTAAAATAATTTTTTTTAGAACCCGCAAACATACACACATGGATATATTATATATATATATATATATATATATATATATATATATATATATATATATATATATATATATATATATATATATATATATATATATATATATATATATATATATATATATATATAGATATATATATATATATTTTTTTTTTTTTTTATTAGAGACCCTAGAAAATAAAATGGTGGTTGTTGTAATATTTTGTGTCACACTGTATTTGCACAGCAGTCGTTCAAATGCAATTTTTTGGTGAAAAAAATTACACTTTAACCACTTTCAGCCCTGGACCAATTTGCAGCCAAAGAACCAGGCCCCTTTTTGCGATTCGGCACTGCGTCGCTTTAACTGACAATTGCGCGGTCGTGTGACGTGGCTCCCAAACAAAATTGACGTCCTTTTTTTCCCACAAATAGAGCTTTCTTTTGGTGGCATTTGATCGCCCCTGCGGTTTTTATTTTTTGCGCTATAAACAAAAAAGAGCGACAATTTTGAAAAAAACGCATTATTTTTTGCTATAATAAATATCCCCCAAAAATATATAAAAAAACATTTTTTTCCCTCAGTTTAGGCCGATACGTATTCTTCCCCATTTTTTGGTAAAAAAAAAAATCGCAATAAGCGATTATTGGGGGGCGTGGTCTGACTATGGAGGAGTGAGGACGTGCCCTGCCTGAGCTCCGTCCGGTCCGCAGCAATACAAGCAGCAACAGGGGCAATTATCCCCCGATTTTAAGCTCAGGGTATGTCACAGCGGCGGCGAACACCCTCCCAGCCGAAAAGGACATACCAAACTCGCCAGGGATCGATGGAATCCTTTCTTTTGGACACCCCACGCCAGCAACAGGAGAAGGGGAAATCCAAGATGGCGCCGGAACGAGCGGCCTCGCCGGAACGCCACGAGGCCCGGCCCGCTCAGCATACACAAGCGGCCCTGCCTGCACAGACACCGCTCACAACTCAGCCTGCACAGCCATCGCTAGGATTCCAGCCTACACTGCCACAGCTAACTGCACAGCCTGAACTGCCATCGCCATGTGCATACCCTGCACAACCGCGGCTAACTGAACAGACTGCACAACCTCCTCTGGGGACACAGCCTGCTATGTCTCCCATCCCCTCTCCTAGGGTGGTAAGTGACACTGCTCCCCCTGCCTCCCCTCGCTCCATATCACCTCAGGGCCAGATTGCAGATGCGGCTGACTTAACATGGGACAGGGACATCAGGCAACATCTATGGTCTCTCCCCACAAAGGCTGACTTAGAGCATTTCACCAGCAGAGTGGAAAAAGCATTCAAACAGGACATTGAGCAACTGAAAAATGACACAACCGAGCTGGGCCATAGAATAGAGACATTGGAACAGAAGTTTGAGGACTCTATACCTGAAGTAGCCATGCTAAGAGAAAGGTCATCTGCACATGACCAACAAATTGAAGCTCCAATCTGCCAATTAGACGATATGGAAAATCGCAGCAGACGTGCGAACATCCGCGTACGCGGACTGCCAGAAGCCACTGGGGCCAAAGATATTATCCCCTCACTACAAGGGGTATTCCGTGACATATTAAATCTACCTGCGTCTGTTCCCATAGAGATAGACAGAGCACACAGGGCACTTAGGCCCCCATCAGATGACCCCGAGAGGCCTAGAGATGTCATTTGTAAACTCCACAAGTACTCGCTGAAGGAACGCATAATGCAAAAGATGCGCAACAGACCAACCTTTGATTTTGATGGGGCCTCCCTGTCATTCTTCCAGGACCTCTCCAGAAGAACCCTCATGCAACGCAGAGCCCTGCGACCACTATTGGCTGAGATTCAGGCAGCAGGACTTACATACCGCTGGGGCTTTCCGTTTAGCCTGCAGGCATCTAAGAACGGCAAATGGGCAGTGTTGCGAACCAAAGATGACCTCCCTCGCTTCCTGCATACACTGGAGCTGGAGCAGGTCGACTTTCCAGACTGGCGCAGTTTCCCGAGCATACCGACCCCACAAGCGTCAGAACCATGGATACCCACCTCCGGCAACAGGAGATCCCGGCGTCGTCAAAGGCATGAAAGAGGATACTCTCCAGGGCCCTCTGTGTCTGGGGACTAACCCTTACAGTGATGTCTTTTACTTACGGCCATCGAGCCACAACGCCATAGCTGTGCCTTACCCCCCCTCCTCTGACGGGACTTGACTGAAGGAACTGGCCGAGCACATCCATGATTGAGACGCCAAGTTAAAAGGCCTCACGCATGAGAAGATGTTGGACAGGGGAACATGTGCGGAATTGGTTGATGGTGGATATATGACTATTCCCGTCCTGTTTGTTTTTCGCTGATTCCTACTCAGCAACATTGGCCGACAACTGTCCCTAGGAGTATGAAGCCAATTGGCTCAAGAAAATAACTGTTCACTTTATCGTTACCCTGTAACAAGATTTCATGGACTGGACGGGGCGCGGGCCCCACGTCCCCTCTGTGGTTGCCCACGTTTCCCGTATAGGCCCCACCTACTTAGGTGTTAGTCCCTAGAGGGACACCAGGACGGTTCCCGGGCTCTCAGATTTCTGGGTCCCCCGGGGGCTCGCCCTGTTAGAAAAAGTATACTGTCAGCTAGACCTATTACTATAGGCCTGGCCTGTGATACCATTGCTACTGTTTTTATTTATTTTTGGTCCATTTTTTTATTTTTTATTTTTTCGTTCTCTAGCTTTTCCTATTATCTTGTACACCTCAGTACTTACACACTCCTCCTTTCTTACTTCCCTAATTAACCAACTGACTTTTTCTCACTAGGAAGGAAGAAACCTAAATCCCACCACCACCGGATTCGGCTGCAACGAAAGGGTCGCCTGGACAGTCGCCTCTGCAGCAACATGGCCACGATTAAGGTAGTCTCTTATAATGTCAGAGGCCTATGTTCCCCTAACAAGCGCAATAGGCTGTGGTTAGAATTGAAGAGATTGAGGGCACAGGTGGTGTTTCTACAGGAGACCCACTTTACGGATGCCTCTATTCCCAAGCTGCCCACCCACATGTTCTCGCAATGGTTCATGTGTAACTCTCCTAGACCTAAAGCTAGGGGCACGGCCATAGCCATACACAAGAACTGTCAATTTTCACCCATAGAACACATGATAGACCCCCAAGGTCGCTATGTGTTTTTGAAGGGCACCATACTGGGGCAGACGTACACGTTCGCCACATTATACGCACCTAATTCCCAACAACTTACCTTTATAGACCAAGCCCTTGTAAAGCTAGCTGAATTCCGGGAGGGTAGATTAATCCTGGGAGGAGACTTCAATGTCAGCCCAGACCCCACGCTAGATACCTCAACAAATAGATCGTCCCACTCACTCGCCTTCTTGAGACACTTTCGTAGGTCCCTCCAGAGGTTCACCTTAGTGGACTGCTGGAGAGCACTACACGCCGCTGAAAAGGACTTTAGCTACTACTCCAGTGTGCATAAAATATATACCAGGATCGACTTACTACTGGTTGACCAAAGCTCCCTAGACCTTATACTAGAAGCAACTATTGACCGGATAACAATCTCAGACCATGCCCCTGTGACAATCACTCTCTCACTAGCTCAGGCCATGAATAAAGCGAGGACATGGAAACTTAACGAAAACCTGTTAGACGATATAGGAGTGGTGGCGGGGGTTAGGGAGACCTTGACACATTACTTCGCTGAAAACAATAATGGGGAGGTTAATGAAGGCACCCTATGGGAGGGCCACAAGGCGGTAGTGAGGGGCACTTTTATAGCCATGGGAGCAAAACTCAACAAGGCTAGGCAGGCGGACTTCCAGAGAGTATTGCGGGAGCTCCAGCTAGCAGAGATCAAACATAAACATACGTCAGGTCCCGAAGAGCTCAAGCGACTGACAGAGCTAAGGCAGCTCTTTTCCAAACTACTGGACCGTAGAATAAATCGCAAATTACGCTACTTAGCCCACACTTATTATGAGCACGGGAACAAGTGCGGCAGGTTGCTGGCTCGAGCTCTCCGCAAAAAAAGACTCATGGCACACGTCCATAAATTACACTCCTCCACGGGAGAACCCGCACAACACACCTCCAAAATAGCAGCCTTGTTCCGTGAATACTACGAGAACCTATATAACCTGAACCCCTCCTCCTCGCCCACTGAGATAGAGGCTAAAAGGTCTCGTATTAAAACATACCTTACATCGATTGGTCTCCCCACCCTGACCCCTGAACAGGCGACTGACCTAGAATGCCCGATCACCACTGATGAACTACTGGCCACCATCAAATCTTTACCGACAGGTAAGAGCCCTGGACCGGATGGTCTCACCAGGGCCTACTACCTAAAATTCTTTGATAAAATACAATCTCCACTCTGTGCCCTCCTCAACTCCCTAGCAACTGGAGGCCCCCTTCCAAGGGATACCTCGCTGGCCCACATCACTGTCCTTCCAAAAGAAGGGAAGGACCCCACCCAACCACAAAGTTATCGCCCAATTTCCCTCCTTAACACTGACCTAAAAATCTTCTCCAAAATCATTGCCAACCGCATGAAACATTTGCTGCCTGAGCTGATCCATGCGGACCAGACAGGCTTCATAACTGGTAGGGAGGCCAGAGACAATTCTAACAGAGCCCTCCAGCTTATCCACTGGGCACGTGCTAGCGATCGAATGCCTCCATACCTAATCTTATCAACAGATGCGGAGAAGGCATTCGATCGCGTAGACTGGGATTTTTTGAACACTGTACTCCAGGGCACTGGGCTAGGACCACGTATGTTACGTTGGATCTCTGCTCTGTATGTATCCCCCACAGCACAGGTCAAGGTGAACGGAGGTCTCTCCTCGCCATTCCCCATCCGAAACGGCACGAGACAGGGATGCCCGCTCTCACCCCTCCTGTTCGCGCTGGTCTTGGAACCCCTATTACAGAAGGTTAGAAATAACCAAAATATTAAGGGGGTGCAGGTGGGCTCCACTGAGCATAAGCTCTCTGCTTATGCAGATGACATACTATTTCACGTAGTGGAACCCCAGGTCTCGTTGCCGAATCTGATGGAGGAATTAACTGCATACGGAGAGGTATCCAACTTCCGTATAAATTTCACAAAATCTGAAATACTCCCAGTCACCATCCCACCGTCCATGATAGATACACTAAAAGGATCGTTCCCATTCACTTGGGCCTCCCCCTCCATGAAATATCTCGGCGTCCAGCTTACAGACAGGCCAGACTCCCTGTACACACATAACTACGCACCATTGCTCAAGAAGATCTCACAAGATCTTCTACAATGGGACAGGACGCACTTTACATGGCTGGGTCGGACGAACATTATAAAGATGGCGATATTACCACGCATTCTTTTTATGCTTCAAATGGTGCCAGTACACCTGCCAAAACGCTTCTTTACCGAGCTACGTAGCTCATTCATTAAGTTTGTATGGGGGGGCAAGAAGCCCCGTCTGGCTATGGCAACGCTCCAAAGAAACAAGATGAAGGGGGGTCTGGGAATTCCTAACATCCCCCAGTACTATCAAGTGATCGCTTTACAGCGACTCTTAAACTGGAAATTCCATGCGTCAACTAAACTGTGGGTCCCCCTGGAGAAGACGATGGCAGGCAGAGATTTGGCATGTGCCCCCTGGGTCCCCGCTGGGGATAGAGGATTTTCGGATTGGGTCTCTCCCTTAACTGTTCACTCCCTGCAAATATGGGACAGAGTGAACGCCCGCTTAACTCTAGCCCCACAGATATCTCCATTGACCCCGGTGTGCGGATACCCGTGGTTTTCCCCGGGGGAACAGGCAGCAGCACTGGGCACGTGGACGAGAGATAGTGACGTTAGCCTAACAAAATTACTAGAGGGAGACTCAGTGATGCCACTAGCCACTCTGAGGGAACGCTACGGCAGCTTCCCCTTTGATTTTTGGAGACACCGTCAACTTGTGACCTTTGTAGCTAAACGCCACAGACAAACACCAATCAGAACCACGTTGACGGAATTCGAAAGCATTTGGTCAGCTGCTGACCCAATACCTCACATGATTTCGGTACTGTATAGACTGTTGGAAACAGCGACCCCTAACCCCAAGCCCCTCTACATCAAGGAGTGGGAAAGAGACCTGCAACTTGAATTTACAGAAGAACAACTCAACCACCTTTACCGCTTGACCCACTCGAGCTCCATAGACGCTAAAACACAAGAAAATAACTTTAAAATCCTGTCAAGATGGTATAGGGTCCCCACTACCTTAGCTAGAATTTTCCCCACTGCATCTGACCTCTGCTGGAGGGGATGTGGAATGAAAGGCACATTCCTACACATTTGGTGGGAATGCCCAATACTGAAGCCATTCTGGTCTATGGTGAACAAACATATTTCTGACAGCTTGGGAATAGACGTCCCGGACCTGCCGAAGCACTTCCTCCTAAATGTGCCCCCCATATCTCTGTCTCGCTACAAAAAAAGCGCTCTCCCCCACCTCCTAAACGCAGCTAAACGGCTAATTCCAATACATTGGAAGAGTGCGCAGATCCCTAGCGAACAGGACTGGCTGGGGAAGGTGGGGGAGATCATGGAAGCAGAGAGTTGGCTGGCCACCTGCCGAGACACTCCAGACAAATTTGAGCTTACGTGGGCAGCATGGAGAGCCCACACGCAAGAGACAGACTGGGCCCCCTCTAGCCTAGATATTGCGCTACTTGCACTAGCAGATCCTTCCTTTCAGAGACTTGTCCAGGCGAACCATCCGTCAGCAACCACAAGCTCCACCTAAAGGTGGGCACCAACGAATCCGGTGGGATATGGTAAATATGCTTCCTCTTCGCGCTGGTCCTCCCTTCATTCCTCTTTTTTTTTTTTTCTCTCCCTTTCTTCTTTCGGGGTACATGCCCCAATCTCTACCCCCCTTTTTCCATTGTTGTTAGTTGTTTTATTTAACCTGGTTTTTTTCATATTTGCTTGCATGACTACCAGGGGATACAAAGTTACTTAAGGGGAACACCCATCCACCCCCCTACCCGGGGGTGGCTCGTCTGTCTAAAAGGACCGAATGTCCGAGATGGGCGGGGAGTCTCCCTAAACACTAGAAAAGCTGCACCCCAGCAGTCGTAGACTTAACCACTTACTCTTAGAGCGATAAACTTGCACCCCCCTCCCTTTCTCCTTCCCCTCCCCCCTCCTCCCCCATTTGCCCCCCCTACCCTTCCCAGATGCCCCCCCCCTCTGAATTTTTCATTGATGTGTTGTGTTGTTACCTTGTTAATATTTGAAAATGAAAATAAAAATTATACAATAAGCGATTATTGATTGGTTTGCGGAAGTTATAGCGTTTACAAGATAGGGGATAGTTTGGGACCATTGTCATTTATACAGCAATCAGTGCTATTTAATTGCATTGATTCCTGTATAAATGACACTGGCAGTGAAGGGGTTAACCACAAGGGGGCAGTGTAGGGGTTAAAGCGGTTCTACACTGTGTTTGTCCTTTTTTTTTTGTGTGCGTTATGTGGTGTAATGTGGTTTGCATAAATGTCACTCACCTGTTTGAGTTCTTGGTCTTCTTTCTTCTGTTTTTCGTCCGGAATGTGCACTTTTAAAAACTCTTCATGACGGCTTCCATCTTCAGTGTGGGCACCTGAAACGACTCCGGTCCTTTTCTTCCGGGTTGCTGGCCCACAATCCACCTGTGGATTTTCGCAGATTTCGCGCGTGCGCAGTAACGGCGCCAACAGCTCAGGTTGCCATCACAACGGGCGGCATCGCTAATCCCGCGAGATTTCGCCTCGGGACCCCCGCAAAGTCTCCTGGGATTGATCCCAGGAGACACAGCGAGATAGCCCACAAGACACAGCGCCAGGTCCCAGAAGACATTGCGAAGTAGAAGGAAGCGACGACGATCGACGCAGAGAGCCCGCCCACCGCCGCAGGGAGAAGAACACAGATGAAGCCATCATTCAAGGTAAGCTTAAAAGATGCAGAATTGAACCGTCAATTCTGTCATCTTACAGGATAGGGAAGCCATAGAGACATACTTCTATGGATGGGTGCAGAACCGCTTTAAGTATGCCTAGGGGTGCGTTTCTTACTGTGGGGGGGTGTGGCTGTCAGCTAGTGAATGCTGATCTCTGCTCCAATCACAGGGAGCAGAGATCGGCGTCACTAGTTGCTAGGCAGAACGGGGAGATGCTGTGTACTTCCGCATCTCCCCGTTCAGCCTTCCCGTAAGATCGCGGGTGTCCCCGCGGCGATCGCGTCCGCGGGACCCGCGACCAGCCTCACGGGGGTCCCGACCGGCGCGGGAGCGCGCCGCCCCCGGCGTGCTCCCGATGGCGCGGACGGCATTAAGGAAGGACTTATATATATGCCCTCCTGCCTGTCCGTGCCATTCTGCCGACGTATATCGTTGTGCGCCAGTTGGGAACCGGTTAATGAATAAAAAAAAAAAAAAAAAAAAAAAAAAAAAAAAACAGTAAAGTTAGCCCAATTTTTTTTTTTGTATAATGTGAAAGATTTTACGCCACGAGAATCGTGATCTTTTTATTCTAAGCAAAAAAAAATTGTGATTCTCATTTTGGCCACAATTGTGCAGCTCTACTGTATTATAGTCACTGGTTATATAAGTGGGAGTTAGTCTCCCCCAAAACGTCAGATTGCCCGCCACATTATCGCGCTCCCATTACAAGTTGCAGATCACCGCCATTAGTAGTATACAAAAATAAATAAATATTCCAATACACACTCACCGGCCACTGTATTAGGTACTCCCTGATAGTTTCTCGTTGGACACCCTTTTGCCTCCAGAACGGCCTTCCTTCTTCGTGTTGGAAACATTCCTCAGATTTTGCTCCATAGTGACCTGATAACATTACGCAATTGCTGCAGATTTGTTGGCTGCACATCTATGATGGGAATATCCCATTCCACATCCCAAAGGTGCTCTATTGGATGAGATGTGGTGAGTGTGGAGCTCTATTGGATGAGATGTGGTGACTGTGGCGGCCATTGGAGTACAGAGACCTCATTGTCCAGTGGTGAGATGATTGGAGCTTTGTGACATGGTGCATTATCCTGCTGGGAGGAGCCATCAGAAGATGGGGGCACTGTAGTCATAAAGGGATGGACATTGTGACGGAACGTCCCTACACTCCTCTTGAGTGCGTTCATCATATACAACTTCCTTCCAGTCTGGATATAGATATCAGATATTCCAACCGCTCCCAAGCACTAAACGAGACGACACTTGCTTAGTTGCTCAACACGGACTGATGATTTATTACAAAACTAAAGATGACATTTATATACAGTAGAAGAGGAGATCCCCCCCTCCTGCTCATATTACTCTAACAATACACTTGTAACAACTTAACATAAACTAATCCCTTTAAGCAGCCGATGTGACTAGTAACTAACATAATTAGCATGATCTAATTATCTAATCAACACTGGACTCCTTCATTCAATTTGCAGGGTTAATTAGCACACACAATAGGTGAAACACTCCTACCAGCCAGACTATATTCATTTACACAACAGACCGGCTGACTGGAGTTCATTACATTAGCATCTGACAGCTTGTGTCCCAACAGTCATTCAGTCTCTTGCTAATGCCAAATACATATACAGAGTGTGTCTTGGGGGGCCAGCATGGACCTGAATCCAAGTAAAACCAGCTCAGCGGTCCCCAGGCATGCAGCTCACAAAGAGCACCGTTCCCCCAAATGCCAGGGCCCGTAATCAGTTGGCAGGAGGCTCGCATTTAGTCCTCTCAAAAAGCCTGTGTCCCGGCTAGGTCTGTCACAGACATGGTCAGCAACAATACTCAGGTAGGCCCGTGGTGTGTAAATGATGCTCAATTGGTACTAAGGGGCCCAAAGTGTGCCAAGAAAATATCCCCCACACCATTACACCACCAGCCTGAACCGGTGATACAAGGTGGGATGGATCCATGGCTTTCATGATGTTTACACCAAATTATGACCCGACCATCTGAATGCCGCAGCTGAAATCGAGACTCATCAGACCAGGCAATGTTTTTCCAATCTTCTATAGTCCAATTTTGTGTATATCAGTTTGTAGACGATAAAACTTTCACACAAACCAACAAATATACAGTATACTTATTGTGATTTTTTTTTTTTTTTTAACCAAAGACATGTAGCAAAATGCATTTTGCTCAAAATTTGTGAAGAAATGTGATTTTTTTTTAATATATATTTAGATACGTCTTATAGCAAAAAGTAAAAAAGTTTTTTTTTCCAACGTTTTTGGTCTTTTTTCGTTTATAATCGCAAAAACGAAACAAAAAAAAACCCAGTGGTGATCAAATATCACCAACAGAAAGTTCTACTTGTGTGAAAAAGTTTATATAAATTTCGTACAGAGTTGCACGACCGAACAATTGCCATTTAAAGTAGTGCAGTGCTGAATAGCAAAAAAAAATAAAAAATGCCCTCGTCATGAAGGGGGTAAAAATCTTCTGGAGTTGAAGTGGTTATACCAGCAGCAAAATCGAGATGTACAGCCAAGTACCGTCACTATTATGTGTCAGGGCAGTACAGATAAGGAAAGTCACACAATAATTCATAGTGGGTGACCATTGCGCAGGAAAGAATGACACGTCGCCAAACCGATTTAAGCAAATGCTTCTCATTTATTCACAGTTCAGAGAAGAAAAAAAAAAAACAAAACAAACACAAACATAGACTGAAAATAGAAAAGTTCCGGCACCCTGGGACAGGGTCAGACATTACAAGTGTTTTGTTAATAAGTGCAGCAAATGAGGAAAAAAAAAAAAAAAAAGACTCAAAACGGTTAAACTGTACAATAAATTAACAGCTATGTCATGGGAACGAGTCCAATTCATGCTCATCACTACAGTAACAGCATGACCACATCTGAAGTCCCCGACTGTCCGCGTCTGGCTCCTCATACAAACCAGTGACAAAGCCATCAGACTAGGGTAACGCTGGCCGCCTGCAGGTAGCCCTGAAGGAACTGGAGAGCATCAGCGTTCAAACTTGTGCTTATCATCGAAGGGACCTGAGAAAGGAAAGAAGACCAGGATATAAATCAATGATTTTTTAACTTAAATCGTATTTTGTTTACCGTATATATACTCGAGTATAAGCCGAGTTTTTCAGCACATTTTTTTGTGCTGAAAATGCCCCCCTCGGCTTATACTCGAATCAATCACTTTTCTGCAGCAGAGAATGACATTTTCTCCGACCCGACTTTGGGGTCCTGTATCTCGGGGCCACTTGGTGCTAGGAACCCCACATATGATTTGCAAACCCAGTGGAACTAGCACGAGATACGGGGCACCAAAGTCGGTCAACTGTGTCCATCTGCAGCAATGTCATTTCGGGACTCTTTGGGTCCAGAGACCCCAAATTTTGGCTGCAGCTAGGGGGCACCTAGGAACCCTTAACCAAGTTTGAAGTTCGGGGGACCTATAGCTGCAAATGGGCACAGTGAGGCTGCAAATGGGCACTGAGGCTGCAAATGGGCACTGTTGACCCTCTTTTCCACTTACAGTAGCTGCGCATTTCTCACCCTAGGCTTATAATCGATTCAATACGTTTTCCCAGTTTTTTGTGGTAAAATTAGGCGCCTCGGCTTATATTCGGGTCAGCTTATACTCGAGTATATACAGTATTTAAAATAGTTTTTTTTTTTTTCATTTTTAATCAAATTTATTTTAATAAAATGCTTTTGGGAGTAAAAAAATCTAAAGATAGTTTTCTATTTAACTGGTTCCCGAGCAGCACTCGCCGATGTACATCAGCAGAATGGCACGGCTGGGCAAATCTGTATGTCCCTTTGAATTTGCCGGCGTGCCATCACGTGCGCGCTGCTCGGGAGCTCCGCGAGTCGGGTCGCGGGTCCCGTGGACACGATGTCCGTGGGGATACCCGCGATCGTCTCACGGAGAGCAAGAACGGGGAAATGCTAATGTAATCAAGCATCTCCCCGTTCTGCCTAGTGACAGTGTCACTGTTCATAGCTCCCTGTAATCGGAGCGGTGATCAGTGATGTGTCACAGCTAGCCCATCCCCCCTACAGTTAGAACACATCCCTAGGACACAATTAACCCCATACAGCGTCACCTAGTGTTAACCCCTTGACTGCCAGTCACATTTACACAGTAATCAATGCAATTTTAATCGCACTGATCGCTGTATAAAATGGTCCCAAAATCGCAGCAAAATTGTCCGACATGTCCGCCATAATGTCACAGTCACGATTTAAAAAAATTTTTAAAAAATTGCTGATCGCCATTACTAGTAAAAAAAATATATTAAATAAAAATGCCATAAAACTACCCTTTATTTTGTAGGCGCTATAACTTTTGCGCAAACCAATCAATAAAAGCTTATTGCGATTTTCATTACCAAAAATATGTAGAAGAAAATGTATCGGCCTAAACTGAGGAAAAAAATTTTTTTTTTTATATATTTTTGGGGGATATTGTAGCAAAAAGTAAAAAATAATGAATTTTTTTCAAAATTGTCGCTCTTTGTTTATAGCGCAAAAAATAAAAACCGCATGGGCGATCAAATACCACCAAAAGAAAGCTCTATTTGTGGAAAAAAAAGGACGTCAATTTTGTTTGGGAGCCATGTCGCACGACCGCGCAATTGTCAGTTACAGCGACGCAGTGCCGAAACGCAAAAAGTGGTCTGGTCTTAAGCCAGCAAAATGGTCCGGGGCTGAAAGTGGTTAAAACTGTGTACTGTAGGAGACCAGATATAGTGAATGCAGGCTCCTGGGTTTACTAAGACTTTAACAACTATGCAACTATGACAGGAGCAGACGAACGCTTCACTGATCATCACTTACACCCTGGACACAAAGAACTACAATAGCAAACCTGGGCCAACACTAGTCAATAGAAATCTCAGCAGGACCATTCAATGCTAAGTGGCTGCTGAAAAAGTAAATAAAATACTTCGGAACCTATAAAAATGTGAATGAAAGTATGTGGTTCCAAGAAACTCGAAAGAAACCCTGCGCTGTCACTACCTACTTATGTGATCAAAAATATTAGAAATGTGTACCAAATAACACATATTAAAGTGATTGTAAGGGTTCGTTTTTTTTTAAAATGCATAAAGACATCGGGGATATGCAATAGAGCTTCTTACCACCTTACTTCTAGGTTTCACCAAAACCGAGTGTGAAATCGCCTCGCTCCTTCCAACGCGTTGCGTCACAAGATCACGTATCTTCCTCAGGGCAGGTTGTGGTTTAAATTATTAACACTGGGACCGTGTACGTACTTTTACATTTTAGGAAGGTCCGTTTTGTTGCATGGTTATTCTCCGACCAACAGCACTGAGATTGTGGACCCACTTTTCCTTTATTTTTGTTTCTGGATTTATTTTTCTCAGTCATGTGCGTGCATTGGTTATTGGTTTTATGAATATTGGAGTATGCTACTTTGAGAATGAGATTTTTCATTTGTGGTACACTATGATGGTATATGGGTAGTGCGACACAATTTTACATTTATGGTTCTCTTTCTCCTATGTAAGAGGGACAGAGGAAGCCATGCGCCTGTGTGTAAGCTGTGTGCCATGAGTAGCTATTATGTCCTCACGTATTTCTGGATACTCACCCGCCCGGGACAGGCTGTGGACAGCTTGTGAAGAGACTGTGCCAGGAGGATCTTGGGATTATTAACCATTTCTCCGATTGGATCATGCTCTTTCCTGCCTGCAAATGCCAGTTGGGAAAAGGCGGTCTGGTAGCCGGGAGTGTCCTCGATGTCGATGAAATGTTCGTCATCTGGAATGGTGTCATCTTCAGGCAACTCAAACAGGCCAATCAGAGCCTGGAGCAAAGGCGTCCTGGGAGTGATAAAAGGGACCCAAGAACATGTTATTCGGAATCACAGAGGAATCAGACAACAGTGACTAGATTTCCTCCAGGAAGAGGCGGCCATCTTACCAGAGCTTTGTGTACTCCGTGTCCATCATGGGGGGACATTCCGTCAGGACTTTTGTAATCCCAACAGCACAAATCTTCTTTTCTATGGGACCCGATACTTTCTGGATTTCAGGGATGATTATCTTCTCCACCACCATGCCAAACATCCTGCCACACACAAAGAATCACAGGTCACTCCTGGATAAAACTCAAATACTCTACCGGGTCAGCAGAGAGCCCCGGACGGCGTTCTGTCCTCTCAGGTAACAAACAACCCCCCCCCCCCCCCATACAAGCATTTCCCATCACTTCGCACACTCCATCCACACCGCGCCATATACAAAAGATCCCCCTACTCACTTGGGTTGGATACTGTCCACCATTTCCTGCAGGGCGATGGCTCCGTATTTCACACAATACAGGTTTAAAAACACTAAAAAGCCTAGGAGCATGAAAAAAAAGGAATTTCAGCAAATCACATCATCATAAACCTGAAGAAATAATGCCGACAGAAAAAAAAAGTCCATGTACAATGTAGATGTGATGAATTTGTTGTCCTTCCCCCACCCTTCTCTGCTAAAAATAAGGTATTAGGATGTTGTAAATCAGGGGTCTCCAAACTGTGGCCTTGTTGTTATCTGCTTTAGCCTTCCAATGCCTCTTACTGCGATAGCCAGCTGTAGATGGGGGCGGTGGCGAGTTTTTGTTATCACATAGTGTTTGTATTGGTCCAGCAACGCACCAACACCTTTGCAGCCATTGTGCAATCTGCTGGGTGTTTGGTGTGCTCCTGTACCTTTAAGAAGGAGTGGGCTCCCCTTCAGTCCACCTGCCCTCATCTACCCATTAGAATGTATGTGCCTCCACTGTGGGGACACTCTTAGTTTAGTGTTAGGACCACAGATATCAGGGTGCCTTGACAAGGCTCTGTGGCTTACGCATGCGTTTGCAAATGCGTGCGGACCAAACCCCTGTTTTTAACGCATACTGTTAGACAGGTTAATTTGGTTGTCTGCAAGCTGGTGGCAAGTAGGCTTGGTTTTTTCCTGGGCATTCCCCAGGCCTTGTTATCTGCTTTAGCCTTCCAATGCCTCTTACTGCGATAGCCAGCTGTAGATGGGGGCGGTGGCGAGTTTTTTTTATCACACAGTGGTTGAATGTAGCCCTTACCTTGCTTTTATCTGGCCCATGGGGCACCATTCCTCCCACCAACGATGGGGACCCATTCCTCCCACCAACGATGGGGACCCATTCCTCCCACCAACTATGGGGACCCATTCCTCCCACCAACGATGGGGACCCATTCCTCCCACCAACGATGGGGACCCATTCCTCCCACCAACGATGGGGACCCATTCCTCCCACCAACGATGGGGTCCCATTCCTCCCACCAACGATGGGGTCCCATTCCTCCCACCAACGATGGGGTCCCATTCCTCCCACCAACGATGGGGTCCCATTCCTCCCACCAACGATGGGGACCCATTCCTCCCACCAACTATGGGGACCCATTCCTCCCACCAACTATGGGGACCCATTCCTCCCACCAACTATGGGGACCCATTCCTCCCACCAACTATGGGGACCCATTCCTCCCACCAACTATGGGGACCCATTCCTCCCACCAACTATGGGGACCCATTCCTCCCACCAACTATGGGGACCCATTCCTCCCACCAACGATGGGGACCCATTCCTCCCACCAACGATGGGGACCCATTCCTCCCACCGACACCATAAATTTTCTTTCTACTTCTAGCAACCAAACCTGAGACATTGTTTATTCCCCACTAACACTGGGGCATTTTCTACTCCCACTGGTCTCAGTCTGCCCCCCTAAAGTCTAAAGGACAGGAATCTGGCCCTTTGCTTGTTAAGTTTGGAAACCACCGTTATAAATCATATAATCAGCAAAATACATTTTGCTGAGACTCTATGGGACCCACAGAGAAGGGGCACCTTTTATCAGTGTCCACTCTACTAGAGGGCAGAGATCAGTGCCAGGTGTGGGGTTTACAGCCCATAGGGCAGGTGCACCTTTCCTCCATGACCAACTTCCAATGGACTGTGTTGGTTGTATGCTGTGGCAGTGTTTGCCATAAGGGGAGGGTCATCTATCTTCAGTGTTGTTCAGTCTCCTACCAGCAGGGCACTGTGCCTCCATTGAAGGGCACAGGAACTATTTTCGCTTTTTCTGGATTCTGTTAGATTACTTTATAAAGCTGCACCGGACAATTTCTCTTCTAATTTCTCCATATTTGCACCAAGGTAAATCACACCAGAGAAATTTACTGTCAAATTCCTATTAATGAAGAATTTTCATAACTTTTTACCAGTAATTTACTGGTCATAATCTATTACTATCAGCTAAGGGGACAGCGAGAGGAAAGCTCCTCTTGGAGGGGTCACTGCTTTCTCCCATTGCGTCTCCTCGGTCTAATCTCACCATTTTATTAATCTAGGTGAATGTGACCAAACAGCGTGCGATGTGAACAGATCACCGCCACGCACCCCCTGAACAGGAAGCCGCCTCAGGGATACAACTCACTTTTCACAAACTTTGTGGTTTTGGAGCTCTGCAACCTCTGGAAGAGTACGATGAAGACTTGTCTCTTATACTGCTCCAAACACGCCCTGCAAGACATAACAGACAAATATCAGATCTATAAAGAGGACCTGTCATTGTGTATGATCGTGTATCATAGCTCTACATGGGATTGGACACCATGCATGATACAGCTATAAATAAGATCTATAAAAGAGACCCTGTCACTATGTAACATGCAGCTATAGATTAAATATATAGAGAGGATCCGTCACTGTGTATTCTATAGAATTAATGGTATCATAATCAGGGGAGAGTGCAGGCCAGGGTTTATAAACTATGTGCAATGTGTGTTTAAAACATATCAAAGCTTTCAACATAAAATTGGTCTGGTTTATTATATACAGTCCAATCTATGATTTTCTTTACTACTTCTAAAACAGTATCTGCAGAGCCTGCCATTTTCTAGGTGCTTATGCCACTTCCTTCACTCAGCTGACAACACTAACCCCAGGCAGCTAATGCCATGGCAGGGTTGTCACCATCATGCCCTCAGTCCCCTACTCAGGGATTGCAGGGAGCCATGCCAAAGCTCCATGCGCTTTCTGACCTGTGTTGCCAGTCTGTGACATCACTGGCTGACATGCCCTCTGTCCTGAAGTGTGAAGCTTTAGCGACAGCCCAGGTACACACTGCAGACGGAGGAGATACAGCAGTCATGCAAACACGGATTTAGAAATGGTATTGATTAGTGCCTATGATTGAATTGTTGATGGGTGAATTATTAGTGCTGACACTTGAGTCTCTGAGTTGAACAAGTCATAGACTTTATAGGGATTTGGGATCTCCTGCATAGGTGATGGTGCTGGTTTTTGACATGCAGCTCCCCCGATTCCAGCATGGTGTAAATACCCGTTTATGAACATTGAAGGAACGATGGTGCCTGCCCCAGGGTGCTACTTACGAAGGTAAGTGCTCGATGATACTGTTGAGCAAATAAAAGCCCTGGTGATCATTGGCTTTGGAGGCGATGAGTTTCTGGAAGACTCCAAGAAGGCCAGGCTGAAATAAATAAAATAAAAATCCAACATACAGAATCAGAATGTTTTTGTACAGTTCATAGGAGGCATATACTGTAGAACACAGCATGTAATTCTGTTTCCAGCATATGGTGGGGCCCCCCCGCCTCTGCCCCATCGAGGCCGCTTGGGCAGGGACCCCCCGCCTCTGCCCCATCGAGGCCGCTTGGGCAGGGACCCCCCGCTTCTGCCCCATCGAGGCCGCTTGGGCAGGGACCCCCCGCCTCTGCCCCATCGAGGCCGCTTGGGCAGGGACCCCCCGCCTCTGCCCCATCGAGGCCGCTTGGGCAGGGACCCCCCGCCTCTGCCCCAACGAGGCCGCTTGGGCAGGGCCCCCCCGCCTCTGCCCCATCGAGGCCGCTTGGGCAGGGACCCCCGTCTCTGCACTAACGAGGCTGCTTGGGCAGGGCCCCCCCACCTCTGCCCCAACAAGACCGCTTCATCATGGCCAATCAGTGGGCCTCTCTGCATGCAATCCCTGAGGGGGGAGTAAACGACCACTTACAATCTTATCGCCGGCACTAGCTGCTATGGTGTTGGATCCTCTTTCCAGGTAAGCTTGTAGAAGTCGGACGAGGGGCGGGATGTTACCCGTCCTCTCCCACAGAACAGGTTGCAGGAGGTGCGGGAAGAGCGCCATATAGGAGTTGGGAATTTCATCTTTGTGCATCTCCAGGAGCAGCGACATAACTTGGAAGACATACGGCATAAACTCTGAAGAGAAGGGGAGAAGTGAATGAAACCATATAGACAACAGGGACTACAGATTTATATCATGTCTGTCAATGTTTTATGTCAGATTTATAGCTCCTGACTAATGTCACCATATCATACAGACTAAAAAGGAGGTGTATAACCTGTTTTTATTTTTTTAGCCCATCTGTGTCCCATTGGAGAAATTTCACTTCCTTTCCCTTAGCCAAACAGGAAGTGAAAGGAAATCCTGCCTTGTGAAGAAATCCCTGGTTGTCAAAAGAACCAGTGTCCCCATTGGAACATTTCCCCTCTATTCCTGTTCTGGGGACAACCCAAACTTTGGAATTATCATGTACTTTCTATGACCACAGTAAAAAGGGCACGTACAGAGGGCCACAGGCCGCAATAAAACCCTAACAGGTGTTCAAATCCTCTCCACTATATTCAAAACTAATGAAGTTTTGCCTTTGGTTATACTTCAATTATTGCATTATTCAATTACTAATTCAATAATATGGCCTGGAACAGATTCAATGTGCAGCTAGGATTATCAAATCGATTATGTACCTTGTACATCGCTCTGCAGGATCTCAGTGAAGACCAGGAACAGGGCCTCTTCGAAGCTGCTGACAGTGCCGGGGTTGGAGCGGCAGGTGATGCGCACAGACAGGCAGATGGATTCAAACAGGTAGTGATTGAAGTGAGGCTTGCTGGGATTCTGGGGGGGGGACAAATCCAAAACAATCAGCAGGTTTATTTGCTTTTATTCCATGAATGATTGTGATCACAAGATATTTAAAACAGTGTGTGACATTTTATAACAATTACTTCATATGTAATTCTGGATCTGTAGGTAAAGACCAAGGAGCGCGTACAGCCATGAACAAAAGTTTTGAGAATGACACAAATATAAAATTTTGAAAGTCTGCTGTTTCAGTTTGTATGATGGCAATTTGCATAAACTCCAGAATGTTATGAAGAGTGATCAGATGAATTGCAATGTCCCTCTTTGCCATGAAAATTAAGTTAATAGTATAATTTTTTTTTTTTAACTGCATTTGTGAAGAAGGCTTCAGAACGCCTCAAAAAAATCCAGCAAGCGCCAGGATCGTCTCCTACAGGTGATTCAGCTGGGGGATTGGGGCACCACCAGTGCAAAGCTTGCTCAGGAATGGTCGCAGGCAGGTGTGAGGATCTGTACACACAGTGAGAAGACATTTGGCGGATGGCCTGGTGTCAAGAAGGGCAGCAAAGAAGCCACTTCTCTCCAGGAAAAACATCAGAGACAGACTGACATTTTACAAAAGGTTCAGGGATTGGGGTCAAGTTATTTTCTCTGAGTTGACCGGTGGTAGCTAAGTGAACCTTGTCCCTCCCCATAAGAGCCATGGATGTCTTGGGGGTATTAACAACTCCCAGATGGTAACTGGTCCAGTCCTCTCCCCGCTGATGCTTCCCTCTCCTCTCTTCCCCTTTTTTCCTTGAGGCTCCGGATGACACTCCCCTGATTGCTTCCCTATGGGACTACTATCCCCCCCCTCCCCTTCACCTTAGAAAAGGATTCTGGGGTTTGATGTTGGTCCCTCTGTATGAAATATACTGATTTAGATGATGTTTACTGTAATGCCCCATACACACGGTCGGATTTTCCGACGGAAAATGTCCTATCGGACAATGTTGTCGGAAATTCCGACCGTGTGTGGGCTCCATTGGACTTTTTCCGTCAGATTTTCCGACGGGCAAAGTTTTATCTTCTGCTCTCAAATTTTCCGACAACAAAGTCCTATCGGACTTTTTCCGATCGTGTGTAGCGAATTCCGACGGACAAAGTGCCACGCATGCTCAGATCACATTACAAGACCAAAGCTATTGGCTACTAACCTCTACGTAGTCCCGTCGTAAGGCAACAAACGTCACCACGTTCGGAATGATCGGATTTTCCGACAACTTTGTCCGACCGTGTGTATTCAACACCAGTGTCGGACAAAATCCGTCGGAAAAATTCCGATGGATTTTGTGGTCGGATTTTCCGACCGTGTGTACGGGGCATTAGAGTTAGGCTTAAATACCGCTCCTATCTTGGTAAATCTGGATGGTAACCTAGTTATGATGGTTTATTGCTTATCTTATTTTCTGTGACTATGCCAAGACAATTTGTGTATCCTGTTCAATTGAGATTCTGTATAATGTATGTGTATTTTATTGACAAGTGTACTATGCAGTTGCTTCAACATTCCTTATGTTAAAAAAAATAAAAAATAAATAAAAATATGTAATTTTCTCTGACGAATCCCCTTTCTGATTGTTTGGGACATCTTGAAAAAACTTGGTCTGGAGAAGAAAAGGTGAGCGCTACCATCAGTCCTGTGTCATGCCAACAGTAAAGCATCCCGAGACCATTTATGTGGGGGGGTTGCTTCTTGGCCAAGGGAGTGGTTTCACTCACAATTTTGCCCTAGAACACAGCCAAGAATAAAGAATTGTACAAAAACATCCTCCGAGAGCAACTACTCCCAACCATCCAAGAACAGTTTGGTGATGAACAATGCCTTTTCCAGCATGATGGAGCACCTTGCCGCAAGGCCAAAAGTCATAACTAAGTGGCTTGGGGAACTAAACATTAAACATTTTGGGTCCATGGCCAGGAAACTCCTCAGACCTTAATCCCACTGAGAACTTGTGGTCAATCCTCAATAGGCGGGTGAACAAAAAACCCCACACATTTTGACAAATTCCATGCAATAATGGGCTGCTATCAGTCAGGATGTGGCCCAGAAGTTGAGTGACAGCACGCCAGGGAGAATTGTAGAGGTCTTCAAAAAGAAGGGTCAACACTGCAAATATTGACTCTTTGCATAAACTTCAAGTAATAGTCAATAAAAGCCTTTGACACTTATGAAAATGCTTGTACTTATACTTCGGTATATCATAGTAACATCTGCCAAAAAGATCTAAAAACACTGAAGTAGCAGACTTTGTAAAAAATGTATAATTGTGTCATTCTCAAAACTTTTGGCCACGGCTGTAATAGAAATATGGTAGGTCAGGACTTACCTTACTGACAGCCAGCAGCTTCTGTGTGAGCTGAGTGATGACAGAAGGGATGAAGGGGATGATGGCCTCCTGCAGCAGCGAGAAGCTTCTCATGATTGCTGGGACAGAAGAACACAATACATCATCTCCGCACTATGGCACACACTATATAATATAACCATATAACACCCCCACCTCCTCCTCCTCTGCCCCGTCTCCTACCTTTCATGATGTACTCGTTCTCTGAGGAGCCGGGTAATGACAGAGCTTTGAACAGGTTGGACAGGAGCCCCTCCACATATGGCAACATGTCAGCTACAGTGATGCTGCGGGAAGAGGGGAGAACGCGATGACATGACATTTCACAGAGAGCACAGCAGTCTTATAAAGTGGGCAGGAGAGATGCTTACAGGGTGGTGTTGGCGGATCCTCCTCTCATAGTAAAGAGCCTCTCCAGGGCGTGCGCTGCATACGTGTGAACCACAACGCTCTCCGCTTGCAGGTGGGAAATCAGGAGGGGAAGGGCTGCCAATACCTGATCTTTAGGTACCTGCCACAAAGACATTAGGATTCTGCTTTAGGCCCCTTTCACACTTGTTCGACTTGGGACTGCAAAGTCGTACCCCACGATTTCCAATGAGTACCACTCATATCTGTGCGACTTCAAAGTAGTCCCTGCACTACTTTGGTCTGACTTTCATGCGACTTGAGGTTCAAATACAACCCAAGAATACACAGTCATTACTTCAAGTCAAAGTCGCGCTGCAAAGTCGCACAACTTTCAGGTTGTATATGTGTGAAAGGGGCCTTAGGAAAGGTGTGACATTGATAACAGCAGACAATATGGTAACAGCGCAGCTGAATCCAGACCCCCACCCCCCCCCCCCTCATATCACATTACATGGCTATATAATCAAAGTGTAAAGCTAAAGTGCCCACCCAACAACCAATCAGGATTCACTTTAAAAGCATACCAGTATGCTCGATGTAAAGTGACATTTACATGTAGATTTAGCTCTCTTCGAGGGCGCATCAGAAGCCTCAAAACTTGGGACAAATTATGCAAATTCCCACATGAGCCTGTAAGGTTTGCTGACCGCCCTATATCAGTTTCACTGCTACAGGGTGGCAGCTCTGCGCAGGATCACGTATATATACATGTTATCCTGCACTTCCACCTGCAGGGGGACGATCTGCGGTTCCTGGGCACTCAATGTCCGCCAGCACTCACCGATCATTGGATAGAGACTCAGAACGGGGATCTGCCTATGTAAACAACTATTCCTCCCCAGCCTAACTGTCCCTGGCCCACCTCCTATTAATAACTAGATTGCAGTTCTTTTTAACCTCCTCCTGCCAGTGCTATAGCCGAAAGACGGCTACAGCGTGGGCCTTAATTGCCAGCAGGGCATCCAATGTACGTCCTCCCGGAAACGGGGCAAGTGCGGCACGCTCCGTGATCAGCAAGTCAATAAGATCCCGGCCCTTAACCATGTGGTCAGCTGTCAGCCAACGACCGCTGATCACGTGATGTAAATAGAGGATCGTAATCGGCTTTTTTCCCCCCTCATGCTGACAGCGCGAGAAGAAAAAAAAAAAAAAAACAGAAGGATTAGCAGCTTCTGTCAGAGGGACATCGGTCCCGATCACAGAGAGGCACTGCTGCCTGCAGTGCCACCTGCCAGTGCCCTACAGTGCCACCCATCAGTGCACAACATTGCTGCCTCATCAGTGAAGGAGAAAAATTACCGGTTTTCAAAATTTTATAACAAACTTTTTTTTTCTTCAAATTTTTTGGTCTATTTTAGTTTTTTTAGCAAAAAAAAAAAACAAAAAAAAGAAAGCTCCATTTATGTGGAAATAAATTTTTTTTTTTTTTTAAAAAAAATGCCACATGGGTACAGTGTTGCATGGCAGCGCAATTGTCATTCAAAGTGTGAGAGCGCTAAAAGCTGAAAATTGGCCTGAATGAATGAATAATTTGTATAGCGCTACAAATGGGAACTGAATCGCCTCAAGGCCTGGGCAGGAAGAGGGTGAAAGTGCCCAGTAAGCAAGTGGTTAATCATGGGGGGCTCAAGCATCAAATGTGGGTGGTACCTAGGGCAGACTGCATGTAAATGTACTCTGTCTAGGACCCCCCACTCCTCCAGAACGACACCCACCCATATTTCCAAAGAACCAATCTCCTGCTTGCATTAAGGCTGAGGCAGAGTGCTGTGATGTTTTCAGTAAGTTTTTTAGCACCCTGCCGCCCCCCCCCCACCAGCCATGATCTGTATGCAATGCAAAGAAAAGCAAAAAGAGACCCAATTGATGACATCACTTGCTCTAAAAATATGTAATCCAAAAACAAAAGCTTTTATTTCCAAAAATGAATTAGTTTGTTAATTGGGGTGTGGAGAAGGGAGGGCAGGGAAGGTAATAGATAAGCAGATACAACTAAAGCTGTAAATAAACTAATAGGGGAACTCAGCAATTTTCTGGTTTCTCCTCGATATGCCCATGTGTGATTTTTATTATTTACACAAGTGATTACGGCAGTAAATTTCAACCTCCTGGACGATTTATTTTTTGCAAATCTTAGGTACATTTTATACCTATGTGTCTTTGCCGCGAAAGACGCGTTTCATAAAAAGAGAATCTGATTGGTTATTCATAATTCTTTACAGCCAGTGTCAGATTCTGAGTTCACAGCTGGACACAGCGCTTCGTGCTTATGATACGGCCCGATTCCTCCTGTATTGAATTGTATTGTAAGTGTACTGTCTGCCCTCATGTTGTAAAATGATGCACAAACTGTTGGCACTATATAAATCCTGTATAATAATGATATAAAGCAGGAATGAGATGATTCCTTTAACCGCTTCCCGACCGCCTCCTGCACATATACGTCGGCAGAATGGCACGGCTAGGCAAAAGCACGTACAGGTACGTCCAATTAATTGCCTAGCCGTGGGGTCGCGATCCGGTCGGGAGCTCCGTGTCCCGGCCGCGGGACCAGCAGACCCGCTCAGGTCACAGAGCTGAAGAACGGGGAGAGGTATGTGTAAACAAACCTCTCCCCGCGCTTCCTACACTGCCTGTCACTAATCGGCTGTTCCCTGTCATCGGGGAAAGCCGATCAGTGACGTCAGACGTCAGCCACGCCCCCTACTGTAAAAAAAAAAAAAAAAAAACACACACGTCACAGACCATAACCCCTCCCCCGCCCCCTAGTGGTTAACTCCTTCACTGGCAGTGTCATTTATACAGGAATCAATGCATTTAAATAGCACTGATTGCTGTATAAATGACAATGGTCCCAAAAATGTGTCAAAAATGTCCGATGTGTCCGCCATAATGTCGCAGTCACAATAAAAATCGCTGATCGCCGCCATTACTAGTAAAAAAAAAAAAAAAAAAATTTAATAAAAATGCTATAAAACTATCCCCTATTTTGTAAACGCTATAACTTTTGTGCAAACCAATCAATAATCAGTAATTGTGATTTTTTTTTACCAAAAATATGTAGAAGAATACCTTTCGGCCTAAACTGAGGAAAAAAAAAATGTTTTTTTTATATATTTTTTGGGGATATTATTATAGCAAAAAGTAAAAAATATTGCATTTTTTTTCAAAATTGTCGCTCTATTTTTGTTTATAGCGCAAAAAATAAAAACCGCAGGGGCGATCAAATACCACCAAAAGAAAGCTCTATTTGTGGGAAAAAAAGGACGTAAATTTTGTTTGGGAGCCACGTCGCACGACCGCGCAATTGTCAGTTAAAGCGACGCATGCCGAATCGCAAAAAGGGGCCTGGTCCTTTGGCTGCAAATTGGTCCGGGGCTGAAGTGGTTAAAGCCGCTCACCTGATTCCTGAAAATCATGATATATTTGATCCCATCTGCCTTCAGTACAGGGTATTCATTGACTGCAGAGAAAACACAGCAACATTACAATTTGTGATAAACAGGCATCTCAGGAGCAACACCCCATAATATCCCAACACACACGTTCCTGTAGAAATGGCTGTGTGGGTGCTGAAGCGACCACCATCTGGAACCGAGAAACGTCGCCAGCACACCATGGCTCTCCAGAACAAAAGCGTTAACGTTTAACGCAAAGTCCAACGTTTCTGAGCCACTCAAGACCCCTTTATCAGGCATGTGACGTCACAAGCCTGATGAAGTGGCCCTGCGTGGCCCCCCCGAAACGTTGCTCTAACAATGTGATCGCTGAATAAAGCTTTGGGCTTGTTCTGGAGATCCATGGAGTGCTGGAGACATTTCTAGCTTACTCCCATGATACACTACATTACCAAAAGTATTGGGACACCCGCCTTTACACACACATGAACTTTACCGGCACCCCAGTCTTAGTCCGTAGGGTTCAATATTGAGTTGGCCCACCCTTTGCAGCTATAACAGCTTCAACTCTTCTGGGAAGGCCGTCCACAAGGTTTAAGAGTGTGTCTATAGGAATATTTGACCATTCTTCCAGAAGCGCATTTTTCAGGCACTGATGTTGGATGAGAAGGCCTGGTTCACAGTCTCCGCTCCAATTCATCCCAAAGGTGTTCCATCAGGTTGAGATCAGGACTCTGTGCAGGCCAGTCAAGTTACTCCACCCCAAACTAGCTCATCCACGTCTTTATGGACCTTGCTTTGTGCACTGGTCCAAATCATTTGGTGGAGGGGGGATTATGGTGGGGGGGTTGTTTTTCAGGGGTTGGGCTTGGCCCCTTAGTTCCAGTGAAGGGAACACTTAAAGCGTCAGTATACCAAAATATTCTGGACAATTTCATGCTCCCAACTTTGTGGGGACAGTTTGGGGGATGACCCCTTCCTGTTCCAACATGACTGAGCACCAGTGCACAAAGCAAGGTCCATAAAGACATGGATGAGCTGTAGCTGAGTTGAGTTTGGGGTGGAGGAACTTGACTGGCCTGCACAGAGTCCTGACCTCAACCCGAAAGAACACCTTTAGGATGAATTAGAGTGGAGATTGCGAGCCTGAAGTTACAAATACACTTCTGGTCAAACATTCACATAGACACACTAATAAACATTGTGGACGGCCTTCCCAGAAGAGTCAAAGCTGTTATAGCTGCAAAGGGTGGGCCAACTCAATATTGATCCCTACGGACTAAGACGCCATTAAAGTTCATGTGCGTGTAAAGGCAGATGTACCAATACTTTTGGTAATATAGTTTATCTGCCGAAGTGACTACAGAAAGAGCAGGCCCCCCCCGTTCGAGCCTTCACCACCTGTGATAGACGGAGCTTAGATAATCACTATTCACCACAGCCAATATCACCCCTAGGTCTAGGACAACAAACCCCTCTGAAGTGCACAAAGCCAGGCTATGAGCAGCTGATACTTACTATTCAAAGACTTCAGATCAGGAAGAATGTGATTCACAAAGAACTCTGTAAGGTTGACAAGTTCGTTTGCTTGTGTGATCCCGTGCTGAGAAGACAAAGAAAATTATTACCAACCAAAATGTCAAATTACTCCAACCCAAAACACACTGCATGCTTTCTCTACCTGGGACACAGGGCCTTAGGACATGGTACTACACTTACTTCAACATGACCCAAAACGACAGCGGCTCCACTCCCTCCACCCGCCGAGGCGACAGCGGCTCCACTCCCTCCACCCGCCGAGGCGGCAGCGGCTCCATTCCCTCCACCCGCCGAGGCGGCAGCGGCTCCATTCCCTCCACCCGCCGAGGCGGCAGCGGCTCCATTCCCTCCACCCGCCGAGGCGACAGCGGCTCCATTCCCTCCACCCGCCGAGGCGGCAGCGGCTCCATTCCCTCAACCCGCCGAGGCGGCAGCGGCTCCATTCCCTCCACCCGCCGAGGCGACAGCGGCTCCATTCCCTCCACCCGCCGAGGCGGCAGCGGCTTCATTCCCTCCACCCGCCGAGGCGGCAGCGGCTCCATTCCCTCCACCCGCCGCGGCGGCAGCGGCTCCATTCCCTCCACTCACCCCTGCTTTCACCCAATTGACAGAGCCTCCATTCTCTTCACTCACCCAAAAGGACAACGACTCAAATACTCTTCACCCACCCCTCTTCCCACCCAAAGGGCAGTGGCTATATACTCCTGCAGTATATATTCAGAGATCGTTGTGAGAAGACGCACAACACAGAGGGACTGCGATTCTTAGTTCCACCTATTTATGTGTCCAAATTTTTTTTATGTTCTAGACTTACCTTCTGAGTCTGGGCTTTAGACGCCAGTGACGTCACCAGGTAGATGGCGGCATCTTTGTGCTTCCAGTTGATGCTGGGGTTTTTAGCGTACTCCTGAAGCATAGAGTTGACGTAACACGAGAAGATGTTGGTAACAGGTCCCTCAAAAAACTTGCACAGGCCACGCACCAGATCACAAGCGGCTCGCCGCCTCGTATCGATATCTGGAGCCATCACAAAAGACAAATATCAGTTTAACACGACCTGTATGAACAGGTTATCATTAGCATGTTATGCAGCAAGCACCGGCAGCAAGTTCTACAAGAAGCCTCTAAATTTGGATATACATCACAAAAGAAATGCCAAAATCCTCCGATTCTTACCAGAGCCCTCCAGATCCCTCCGGATGTATTCCTCTGAATTGTCTTCAAATGCTTCCTCATCAGCAGCTGCAAAACGAGAGACACGGAGTGTGAACAGGTGAGAAAGACATATCAATATTTCCAGGAGTACACAGAGCAGTGCTCCATGCAGCCTATTACACTTATCTGTGCATTATGATCACAACACCATTATGCAGGCTGGAGAACATTCAGAGGACATATTCCTTGTCTCTCATGAATCACAATTTGTATTGTTTTTGGAGGACCCTGATAAGCCTAACATCAGAATGTGATGTCATGCTGCTCAACCTTGCAGGGGATTCTTTTTACAAAATGAATTTATATGTCCTCACAACTTCCTATTGCAGTGGTGGTCAATCCACTTGATATATTGGGCCTCAATAGCGACCCCTGACCTCACCAAAAGGCCACACATAATTTTCAGTAAATATTGAGTTATAGAAAACTGTCAGACGCTCTACAAGAGATGGTCAGAGACTGCAGATGCTAGAGCTGCATGATTCTGGCCAAAATGAGAATCGCAATTTTTTTTGCTTAGAATAAAAAAGATCACGATTCTCAAGACGTAAAATCTTTCACATTATACAAAAAAAAAAAAAGATGGGCTAACTTTACTGGTTAGTTTTTTTTTTTTTAATTCATTAAAGTAATTTTTTCAAAAAAAATTGCATTTGAAAGACCGCTGCATAAATACAGTGTGACATAAAATATTGCAACAACCACCATTTTATTCTCTAGGGTGTCTACTAAAAAAAAAAAAAAAAAAATTATATATATATATATATATATAATAATATATAAATTTATATATATTATATAATATATTTTCTATATATAAATAAATATAAATAAAATAATGTTTTTTAAGTAATTTTCTAGAAAAAAAAAAAAATGATTTTAACTTGAAACCAACAAATGTCAGAAAAAGGTTTAGTTTTCTCATTATACGCAAAGTCTATTCCATTGACAAATTGTTACCATGTTTATACGTAAAAGCGGTGTTTCACCTAAAAAAAATTTCAAAAGTCAGCAGCTAAAAAAAAAAAGTAGCTGCTGACTTTTAATAAGTACACTTACCCTCCCAGGGCGCCCGCGATGTCGGTCGTGGAGGCCAAGATGTCCCTCGGCGATCCGGTTCCAGCGCCGCCATTCTCAGTAAGGGAAACGGCTGCCCGTTTCCTACTGCGCATGTGCGAGTCGAATTTGTGAATGGGGAATGCGATGTGTTGTGGGACACAGTTCCCATAACACACCGCGCCCCATTCACTAGAATACGGCGCTCGGAGCAGAGAACATCACCGCGGAGCAGGAAGAGGCAGATTAGGACGATCTGCCTAGCAACAGCCATTTCTGGTAAGTAAAAAAAAAAAAAAAAAAATTCTCTTTTTTTTTCCCCCATTTTAAATTGTTATTAACATTTTTTGAAAGTTTTTTTTTTTCAGGGTGGCCCACCACTTTAAGTTCAACTGATAAAGAATGTTTTGATTCTTGGCAGACTGCCCAGTTTTTCTCTTTTCTTTTGAGGGCTGTGGCTTCAGAAGAGCAGAGAGAATTCTTTGAATTGAAAAAAATTGTGAAACACTTTAGTCAAGATCGCGATACCGATTCTTGACGATTAATTGTGCAGCTCTAGCAGACGTGCTACAAGAGATGGTCAGAGACTGCAGACGCCCTACAAGAGATGGTTAGAGACTGCAGCTATGCTACAGCGAGTGCAGCTCTAGCTTGGAGTTACCTATATGTGGAGTAAAATGATGCCAACATTAAGAAAGGCAACACATTACACATTATATTTGAGTGAGACAGATCTGTGGTGCATCCTGGACTAAGGACAACAGATTGCTTATATCACATCAAATGACCAACACCTCAGGTGGAACTGGGCTTTATTAAAATTCTGGCTTTCACTAAATGCCAAAACAAATTAGCAGCATAAATGGGTGAAACTAAAAGGAGAAGTAGGGTCAAAGCTCTTTTGGCCCTACTTCTCCTGGGGATCACCGAAATGCACTTCATTCTGCACTCCTGTGACCCAGATTCATCTAAAGTCCACTGTCAGCTGACAACACTGAGCCAGTCCAGGCTTGAGACTGGCGAGCTGCTTAGAGCCTAAGCCAGCAGCTCCCACCCCTCCATAGCCTGGCGCTCCAGTGAACGCTGGAGGGGCAGAGTTGGTGACTGACAGTTACCGGCTCTCTGCTCACTAAAGACTGAGAACAGCGATCTTTGTTCTTAGCAGCAGCAGGTGACAATTGCAGAATCGCATTGATGCTGCATCCACCTAGGCGAATATACATTTTTTTGCATTCCCAAACTTCTCTTGAAGGTAATTGCACTCACCCAACACAGACATTTTTCTAACATAATTACATTACAAAGCTATCTGCTGACTTCAGTTTGGGCTTAATGAGTATGACAGCCATTTCCGAGCCCCCATACGGAGCAGTTGTGCAGCCCATTGTCAGTGCAGCATGCTGGGAAGAGTGTTGTGTATTCCAAATCCTCATACCTCTGAACTCCATATTGGGGACGATAACCTTCTCGCAGATACTGGTCAGGGTGCTGGGGTCCTCAAACAGGTTCTTGTAGTGTGGCCGCTCACATACAGATGCCAGGAACTGGATGGCGTTGCTCACCAACTGCAATAAACCACACGATATATGTAACCATTTATATCACGGACTAGAATATAGACAATTCATCTTGTCAGTATGAGCACAAGCAATGGCTGCTGCTACTAGGGGATTGGCCAGCAACCACACTCCCTCCTGTTCACCAGCTCCCCACTTTACACCCAGTGGCGGTGCGTCCATAAGGGCGCACGGGCGCCGCCCCCTCTCTCCTGCCACCCCCCCCTAGCACCAATAGATAGATTCATGGGCCCTGGCCCCTTTTCGGGCGCAGGGCACCTGAATTACAGGAGGTGGGGGGTGTTTTTGAAGCACCTGATTAGATAGGCTCAAATAGGTGTCAAAAAAGATGACCTGCGAGCGCAATGCTGGGCGCTCGCAGGTCACTCAGCTGTGTTAGAAAAGGGAAAGAATAAAACCCACCTCTCAGCCAATCAGGTGCTCGGATCTATTACCCGCCACATGATTGGCTGAAACGACAGGCGCTATGATTGCAGAGGATGGGAATAGAGGACGGGAGAAGATTGAGGAGCTGTCCCACTGAGACAGGTAAGTGCAGACGACGGACCGGCGAGGGGCACAGTGGGAGCATTTGATGGGGCACACATGGCCGCATTTGACGGGCACACGTGAGGCTGCAATTGATGGGGGGGTTCAGTATTTTTCAGTTTGTTTGCGCCCCCCTCCCCCAAATTTTTAGCAGCAGCCACTGCTCACACCTTATGATTAAGTGCGAAACATGTCAAAGGCACTTCTTTTGCTGTAATGTGCCAACTTAAATAAAGCCCCCTGAGCTCTATAACGCTCTTCCAGTATACAGATTGTCGGCAAAAAGATTGTCACAGAGAGGAATTCTAGACACTGCAGGAATTGATTGGAAGCATCCATGCCTGGGTGACTCCGGTATTCTATTGCAACATTAAACTGGATGCGGACAGTAAAATTCTGTGTACCAATTCCCTTTGAGGAAGATCGTCAATTACCAAGTCGTATTTCACTTCCTGTCCGGTAGTCACCAGGAGGTTCCATATCGCAGTAACGAAGCGTGGTAGGTAAGGCTGGAACTCTTCGTCATATTTCTGGGCGTACAAAGCGGCGTTGTCACAGATTTGCGATTTAAGTAACTCCAGCAGTCCCGCCTCCTCTTCATCCTGCAATGAGAATGATATTTACCAGGATAGAACATATACAATGCATTTATATCCCCTCCTTGTTTTGCAGTGAGAATGACATTCACAAACGTATAATGCCACGACGTATGTTATATTCCCTCCTCCTACAATGAAAAAACTACATTCACCAGTATTTATAGGGAGACAAGGCCATGGTGAACTATAGCGACGGTCCAATATGTGTCATCTATGAGCGTTATACTCCCCCTACATATCAAATGTTATATTCCCCACCTCCAAAACACAAACCTAATACTATAAAATATTCCCTCTCTCGTTAGAAGGGATCTTTTACCTGTGGTGGTTCCCGACCTTCGCCTTCCCGGGACTCTCACATTCCACTGGGCAGCCCGAAACTGAAACCAGCAGTCAGTGTGACACACTATAGAGATGAAGGAAGAACTTCTGTTCCCAGATCATCTCTATGGTCTATGAAACCGGACGCAAAGAGGATTTTGTTACATCCAGTTTTTTGTTACCGGCTTGTAAAGCATCTGATCAAACCGAGATGCTTTTGGAGGGCAGAGTAGAGACTTGGGGTCTAATAGTCCCCAGAGGTCTCACTAAGGTCCCTTTCACACTTGTGCGACTTCAAAGTCACGTGATTTTCCCGCGGCGATTTCAAGGAATGCCTGTGTAAGTGGCATCAAAATCGGACCAAAGTAGTGCAGGGACTACTTTGAAGTCGGAATGAATTGAAGTCGTACTAAAATGAATGGCTGTCATTGTAAATCATGGGGAACGACTTGTCATGCTACTTTGCAGTCCCAAATCGTGGGACAAGTCGTATAAGTGTAAAAGGGGACTAAGGCTGTTTTCACACTGAGGCGCTTTACAGGTGCTGTAGCGCTAAAAAAAAATAGCACCTGCATAGCGCCTGTAAAGAGCCTCACCTCTCACTAGTGTGAAAGCCTGAGTGCACACCGCTCCTAAAGCACCCCTGCCCATTGAAATCAATAGGCAGCGCCGCCGAACCGCCGGCAAAGGGTTTTAACCCTTTTACCGATGACGCCCCCCCAATGCCTCAGTGTGAAAGTAGCCTATAGAATACCTGTCACTGCCCCAGCTATTGTAAGTGATGTATTCATCCCTTGTGATAGCAATAAAGGGGATCGAAAAAAAAAATGTCAAAGAAAGTGTAAAAAAAAAAAAAATATATATTATAGTAAATACAACAATAAAATTAAATAAATGAACGTGCTCCCGTTCCCCCGCACAAATACAAATGCGCACGCCCGTCCAGCATGCATATGCAAATGGTGATCGACCCCCAAACGCGAGGCATCGCTGCAAATGTCCCAGGGCTATCGTTTCAGCACTGTGTAACTCTAAAGTGGTAACCTGTAAAGGCTTTTAAAGCATCGCCTATGGAGATTTTTAAGTACCGTAGTTTGTCGCCATTCCACAGGTGAATGCAATTTTGAAGCTTGACATGTTAGGCATCCGTTCACTCGTGTAACATCTTTTATATCTTACCAAACAATTGATTTTATTGCGTTTGTGTACAGTCAAATTCATTAAAGTGTAATTTTTTTTATGTAACAAAAAATTTCAACGACCACCATTTTTTTCTCCAGGGTCTTTGCTTTCAGAAAACATATAAAATGTATAGAGGTTCTAAGTAATGCTCTAGTAAAGTTTTTTTACATGCATGTGAGAAGTGTCAGAATTGGCCTGGGGGGGTCAAGTGATAAGGGTTGCCAACCCTCTGCGGCATTTTTTTACTGACAAAACATGGTACATTTACTGACAGAGCACAATATTTTTTTTTGCTGGCAACCTGAAAAAATGACAGAACTATTAAAAACTAAGACAATTGATATTTAAACATGATATGGAAACACTGATAATACACAAGTAATATGCCTGGTTGACCTACAATAGTCAACACAGCATAGCAAATTATCAGCCCCTGATATTTACAGACAGTTGTAAAAGTGACAGATTTTTACGAACTGTCAGTAAATTTACTGACAGTTGGCAACCCTAGTTTCATCTCACCAAGATGTAGATCCAAAAGCGCATTTTACAGGATTAGTGTTCATTTCCATAAAAGGTGGAGCACTTACATCTGTCTGCAGCAGCTTGTTGTCCAGAGTTAGCAGACTGTGAAAGTTGGTCATCCAGGTCTCCATGTTATCTTCAAAGTACTCTGGGAGATCCTAAAAATGGATGACAAAACATCAGGTGGTTCAACGCTTCAGCATCCAAACACTGAAATATCAGCTTTGGGTGGAAAGACCCCCCAAGTTGAGCAAGTTCCTTAAAAACAGTTGCCATTTAATGGTGGCCCAGCTCCAGCTTACACTTGCCTCCCCTGTGGTCAGGAGAAAAGGGAAATATGGCTGCTTGTGGGTAAAGTGAGCATGTGACTAGCCTTGTGACATCAAGCTGGTGCTTGATCACTCAGATAGCGGTGTGATCACATGAGGACGGGGACCAAGTCCTCAGATCTATGCAATCTCCAACTAGAATTATCCTGCATCTTCCATCGGGTTACTTCTCTTCACTTCCAGCAGAATGGAACAACGGTGGTGGTGGTGCTGGTTGGGGGGGGGTACGGACACAGACGGTGGCTGCCACGAGAACCAATTTAAAAAGTGGACCCGGCTTTACTCACACAGCTTTCCATGGCCGACTAACACGAACACCATTATCAATGTATACACTGCCAGCCCAGAGACAAGAGGATGCACAGAAATGTCTACACAATACTGGGCAAAGCCATTCTACATTACGCAGTTCACCCTCACAGCCACCCGTGTGGGGTACTTACCTGGAAGTTTAAGCTGTAGAAGAGTTTGGCAATCAGAATCAATGAGGAGAAAAGGACTTTTAAGGCAGCGACATCACTGGCATGAGTATTACACAGACCGATGGTTGCCTGAAAGAAGAGACACAAAATGTACTCAGGCCGGTATGAAATATATTCCAGATCTACTGTGCCTGGCACCCAGAGTACTGTATAGGGATATTCTGGATCTACTGAGACTTGGACCCGGGATATATTCTGGATCTACTGTGACTTGGACCCAGGGTATATGGGAAAATGTCATATCTACTGTGACTTGCCCCTGGGGTATGGGGAATATTCTGGATCTACTGTGACTTGCACCCGGGGTCTGGGGAATATTTCTTATCTACTGTGACTTGCACCCGGGGTCTGGAGAATATTTCATATCTACTGTGACTTGGCCCCGGGGTATGGGGAATATTCTGGATCTACTGTGACTTGCACCCAGGGTATGGGGAATATTCTGGATCTACTGTGACTTGCCCCCGGGGTATGGGGAATATTTCCTATCTACTGTGACTTGCCCCCGGGGTATGGGGAATATTTCCTATCTACTGTGACTTGCCCCCGGGGTCTGGGGAATATGTCATATCTACTGTGACTTGCCCCCGGGGTCTGGGGAATGTCATATCTACTGTGACTTGCCCCCGGGTATGGGGAATATTTCATATCTACTGTGACTTGCACCCGGGGTCTGGGGAATATGTCATATCTACTGTGACTTGCCCCCGGGGTCTGGGGAATATGTCATATCTACTGTGACTTGCCCCCGGGGTCTGGGGAATATGTCATATCTACTGTGACTTGCCCCCGGGGTCTGGGGAATATTTCATATATACTCTGAAAGTCAACTGGGGATATGACTAAGTCTCCTTTACTAACAGGAGAGCAGGAAGATCATTAAAACTCACTCAGACCAATGAACAGAACTATAGAGTATGAGGATTCATGCTCTGGTCACCTGTATTATGCGGGAACCCTTCTATGTAATAAATCCCTGATGGGGTTTCTGGACATGCAGAGTATATAGAAGTACCTGGAAGAGGTTTGTGAGGGGAGCAGCAAAGGTATCCAGTACCAGCTTAATCTCAGTCCACAGCTCGCTGGATTTAAACTCATGGCGATACCTAAAAAGGAAGAAAAAAAATAGCTTACAGGCAAAGAAAGAACTTCAACTGTGTAAACAGTCTTAATGTTCTTCAATTATTAAATAATGTAGAACAGGCATTATCTGGGGGGTCCTTTCTGGCTATGAAGTGGCCCCACACTACCCTCAGAATAGGGTGTTCAGTAAGCTCAGTCTGTGAGACCTGTGCTAAAAGGATAACTATACTTTTAAAAGATATTAAAGAGAACCTGTACTGTGAAAGCTGTGCCCAAAAAAAAAAAGGTAGGCAGAGGACAAAAGACCTGGTCACCAGTATTGCCCATGGTCTCCCTGCAGCTGATCCTTTCCCCATTACTGACTTACCATGCCTTCCTCTGCACTGTGTCTCTGTATGGAGGTGGACATCTTGGTAGAGGAGCAAGGCTTTGCTTCCTCATGTTAGAGCTGTCCCTTGATGACTAGTGGGGTAATCCACTAAATGGATTAAAGCGGAAGTAAACCCTTTGATTTAAATAGTTTAAAAAAAATGGCATGCCGGAAATGCTACCTGTCACATTGACTATGCTTTCAACCAAACTGTGAAACCATCCAATGGCTGGTGTCATAACTGATCACATGTGCAGCATCATGGCAGTTGAAGATTGAACAGAGGCCAAGATGGCAGCTTCCTTGGCTGAAAACGATAGGAGGGTTTACTTCCACTTTAAGCAGAAGCAGGGAGATCATTGCACAGCAGGTTCTCAGGCACAGATTGCACTCGAGCAAGGAGAACAGTGAGCAGTTCAGAAGAGACATCACCAAATCTCACTCCAAATCTGCTGAGACTAGAATTCATACAGCAGTGCTTTACAACTCACACTGCACATATACAGCTATGAGGCCAAAGAACAAGTGTGCCTAAGCACAGAAGGTGCACTGAAATTTATCAGGATTTCAAAAAAAAAAAAAAAAAAAAAAAAAAAAAAAAAAAGGTTAATTTTTCCATGGTACAGCTTAGGCACAAATAATATTTCTAGATGTTTCCTCTAACTTGGCAGATCTTCACTTTCTGGAGCTCAGGTACACTTTTTACCCAATTACACACACACACACACACACACACACACACACAGGGGTACACAATACACGAAAAAGAGGGGCACTCTGTACCTCTTGAATAATGAGTGAGCGGTGTGAAGGACACCATTAATCACATGGAAATCTCCACTCTGGAAGCGATTGACCATTTCCGTCAGTAGATCCGGCCATTTCTGAGGGAAGTCCTCTCGTCCGATGATACTGATGGCATCACTGAGCTAAAGAGAGAGTGGAGGTTACAGGATGAGAATCACACAGATGACTGGGCTCACCATATCCGGGCAAAAGGGGGAACTTACCTGTTTCTGAATCTGCTCTGGGCTGCTCAGCATCAGGTTTACTATGTTGGCTTTAATAGCGACACGGTCCGCCTCACAGATCTTATTCGGCTCATCTTCAATCTAACAAAAGATACTTTTAATAAAAACTACAACACAAAATTGTATGGGTAAACAGTCCTGTTTCCCCATCTCCCCTTCCTCAATCCTTGCCCATCCCCCCCCCCCATGCCCTCTTCCTCAGTCCTCGCCCATTCCCCTCTTCATAAATCCTTGCCTATTCCCTCATCCTCAATCTTTGCCCATTAGCCCCTATACCGCTTCCTCAATCCTTTTTGCATTTCCCCCCCATCCCTGCTTCCTCAATCCTTGCCCATTCCCCCCATACCGCTTCCTCAATCCTTGCCCATTCCCCCCATTCCCTCAATCCTTGCCCATTCCCCCCATTCCCGCTTCCTCAATCCTTGCCCATTCCCCCCCATCCCCGCTTCCTCAATCCTTGCCCATTCCCCCCCCCCCCCCCATCCCCGCTTCCTCAATCCTTGCCCATTCCCCCCCCCCCATCCCCGCTTTCTCAATCCTTGCCCATTCCCCCCCCATCCCCGCTTCTTCAATCCTTGCCCATTCCCCCCCCCCCCCCATCCCCGCTTCTTCAATCCTTGCCCATTCCCCCCCCCATCCCCGCTTCCTCAATCCTTGCCCATTCCCCCCATCCTGTTTCCTCAATCCTTGCCCATTCCCCCCCCCATCCCCGCTTCCTCAATCCTTGCCCATTCCCCCATCCCCGCTTCCTCAATCCTTGCCCATTCCCCCCCATCCCCGCTTCCTCAATCCTTGCCCATTCCCCCCATCCCCGCTTCCTCAATCCTTGCCCATTCCCCCCATCCCCGCTTCCTCAATCCTTGCCCATTCCCCCCATCCCCGCTTCCTCAATCCTTGCCCATTCCCCCCATCCCCGCTTCCTCAATCCTTGCCCATTCCCCCCCCCCCCCCCATCCCCGCTTCCTCAATCCTTGCCCATTTCCCCCCCCCCATCCCCGCTTCCTCAATCCTTGCCCATTCCCCCCCCATCCCCGCTTCCTCAATCCTTGCCCATTCCCCCCATCCTGTTTCCTCAATCCTTGCCCATTCCCCCCATCCCCGCTTCCTCAATCCTTGCCCATTCCCCCCATCCCCGCTTCCTCAATCCTTGCCCATTCCCCCATCCCCGCTTCCTCAATCCTTGCCCATTCCCCCCATCCCCGCTTCCTCAATCCTTGCCCATTCCCCCCATCCCCGCTTCCTCAATCCTTGCCCATTCCCCCCCATCCCCGCTTCCTCAATCCTTGCCCATTCCCTCCCCCCCCCATCCCCGCTTCCTCAATCCTTGCCCATTTCCCCCCCCCATCCCCGCTTCCTCAATCCTTGCCCATTCCCCCCCCATCCCCGCTTCCTCTATCCTTGCCCATTCCCCCCCCCCATCCCCGCTTCCTCAATCCTTGCCCATTCCCCCCCATCCCCGCTTCTTCAATCCTTGCCCATTCCCCCCCCATCCCCGCTTCTTCAATCCATGCCCACTCCCCCCATCCCTGCTTCCTCAATCCTTGCCCATTCCCCCCATCCCTGCTTCCTCAATCCTTGCCCATTCCCCCCCCCATCCCCGCTTCCTCAATCCTTGCCCATTCCCCCCCCCATCCCCGCTTCCTCAATCCTTGCCCATTCCCCCCCCATCCCCGCTTCCTCAATCCTTGCACATTCCCCCCCATCCCCGCTTCCTCAATCCTTGCACATTCCCCCCCCATCCCCGCTTCCTCAATCCTTGCCCATTCCCCCCCCCCCCCATCCCCGCTTCTTCAATCCTTGCCCACTCCCCCCATCCCTGCTTCCTCAATCCTTGCCCATTCCCCCCATCCCCGCTTCCTCAATCCTTGCCCATTCCCCCCCATCCCCGCTTCCTCAATCCTTGCCCATTCCCCCCCATCCCCGCCTCCTCAATCCTTGCCCATTCCCCCCCATCCCCGCTTCCTCAATCCTTGCACATCCCCCCCCCCATCCCCGCTTCCTCAATCCTTGCCCATTCCCCCCCATCCCCGCTTCTTCAATCCTTGCCCACTCCCCCCATCCCTGCTTCCTCAATCCTTGCCCATTTCCTCCTCCCTTCTTTCTAAATCCTTGCCCATTCCTTCTTCCTATTCTGACCTGTAAAAGGCTGTAAGGGAAGCTGATCAAACTAACCCACTTTACACACTGCCCTTGTTGCATCCAAACTCCCAAAGTCCTTCATTTTAAAAAAGGGACAGACCCCCCCATGTATGAGGAAGAAAGAGGGAGGCCCCCCCCCCCCCCCACACAGAGAAGAGGTACCCCTGAAACCCTGCACATGGGGAGGGGGGCCCTGCACACAGAAGACACGCCCCCAAGAGCCCCAAACACATGGAAGATACTGACCCCCCCTGCCCAACTGGGAGGGACGGACCCAAAAAGGTCAGCTAGGAAAACGGAACCAGGCACTCAGGGAGGAGACGGGCCCCCAAAAAAAAAAAAACCCACACAGGGAAGAGGGAGACCCCTAGGAGCCCTGCACACACAGAAGGACCCCCAGGAGTCCCAAACACAGACCCCCCCCCCCCACCGCACACACAAAGACACACGGAGCCCCAGAAACCAGAGAGGGAGATGGAACCCCATACACAGGAATGGACTTCCAGGAAAACCCTCCAGAAGCCCCAGACCTCTATACAGAGGGAGGTGAGGGACCCCCGGAAGCCCCACACACAGAAGAAGGAGCCCAGCACACAGAGACAGACCCCCCTCCCCCACAGAGGGAAGGGGTAGACCCTCTAAAGCCCTCACACCCGGGGGGAGGGGGGGGGGACCTCCAGGAGATGGATACCCAGAAGCTTCACACAAAGGAATGAGATGGAGACCCAAATACATTAGGAAAAGAGACATCTGGGAACCCGGCACACAGGTCAGAGACAGACCCCCCCCCCCCCACACACACACACACAGGTCAGAGACAGACCCCCCCCCCCACACACACAGGTCAGAGACAGACTCCCCCCCCCCCCCCGCACACACAGGTCAGAGACAGACCGCCCCCCCGCACACACAGGTCAGAGACAGACCGCCCCCCCGCACACACAGGTCAGAGACAGACCGCCCCCCCGCACACACAGGTCAGAGACAGACCGCCCCCCCGCACACACAGGTCAGAGACAGACCGCCCCCCGCACACACAGGTCAGAGACAGACCGCCCCCCCGCACACACAGGTCAGAGACAGACCGCCCCCCCGCACACACAGGTCAGAGACAGACCGCCCCCCCCGCACACACAGGTCAGAGACAGACCGCCCCCCCGCACACACAGGTCAGAGACAGACCGCCCCCCCGCACACACAGGTCAGAGACAGACCGCCCCCCCGCACACACAGGTCAGAGACAGACCCCCCCCCCCGCACACACAGGTCAGAGACAGACCGCCCCCCCGCACACACAGGTCAGAGACAGACCGCCCCCCCGCACACACAGGTCAGAGACAGACCGCCCCCCGCACACACAGGTCAGAGACAGACCGCCCCCCGCACACACAGGTCAGAGACAGACCGCCCCCCGCACACACAGGTCAGAGACAGACCGCCCCCCGCACACACAGGTCAGAGACAGACCGCCCCCCGCACACACAGGTCAGAGACAGACCGCCCCCCGCACACACAGGTCAGAGACAGACCGCCCCCCGCACACACAGGTCAGAGACAGACCGCCCCCCCGCACACACAGGTCAGAGACAGACCGCCCCCCGCACACACAGGTCAGAGACAGACCGCCCCCCGCACACACAGGTCAGAGACAGACCGCCCCCCCGCACACACAGGTCAGAGACAGACCGCCCCCCGCACACACAGGTCAGAGACAGACCGCCCCCCGCACACACAGGTCAGAGACAGACCGCCCCCCGCACACACAGGTCAGAGACAGACCCCCCCCCCCCGCACACACAGGTCAGAGACAGACCCCCCCCCCGCACACACAGGTACTCACAACCCTCCAGTTCCTCTTGATGTAATTTTTGAAAGTGACAGATGAGCAAACTTTGATAACGTTGTCCTGGGAACGTTCCAGAAGTGTCAATAGCAGCAAAGGATAGTTGGCACTGGTTTCTACAGACTCCAGATACTTTTCAGCTAAAAGTCATAGAAATCAGAAAGAAGTCAGGTTGGTACCGTCTGCTCCCCCCAGCTGTCACACTCTCTAAGTGCATTAAGTGATATCGATCATTGACGTTTATATAATCGTATCTCCATAGAGGAGAACACGGGATATCACCCACTGACTCTACAATATTCATATCTCCATAGAGGAGAACACAGGATATCACCCACTGACTCTACAATATTCATATAATCGTATCTCCATAGAGGAGAACACGGGATATCACCCACTGACTCTACAATGATCATATAATCGTATCTCCACAGAGGAGAACACGGGATATCACCCACCGACTCTACAATATTCATATCTCCATAGAGGAGAACACGGGATATCACCCGCTGACTCTACAATATTCATATAATGGTATCTTCATAGAGGAGAACACGGGATATCACCCGCTGACTCAGCATCGACTCTCATTAACGGACCAAGAAATAGAAATCTATGACGTATACCGTGGCGCTGTACATACCAGGACGTCTCACAGCCGGATCTGGGTCCAGAGTCTTCCGGAGATATTCGGTCAGACCCTGGAGATTGGCATCGCTCAGCTCCATTGTTCTACACAGAGGAAGGGGAGAGATCCAACAATCTTACATCTTGCAGTGTATGGACCAGAATAATAAACACTTCCATGTTTTATGGCCTCACACCAGTCTGGAGCTTACCTTTAGTGTCTTGTGGTATTTCAATGTATACGTTCTGTACAGATGTCTGGCAGATCTTCTGTATCTGGAAAAAAAGATTAAAAGGGGAAATATAAGCAAAAAAATCTGACATCTTCATAAAATGAGGAAAAACTGAGTTAAAGGCAAAATCAGGTCCACGGTGTGCCCTGGGGGAGGAGACCGGAGCTGTAAACCCCATACTAACCAGAAAGGAGGGACACCATGCACCCCAATCCAATCCCCCCCCCCCCCATCATCCACACCTCCTACCATCCCCCTCCTGTGCCTCAGTCATCAATTCTAATTCTATGCATCAGTCATGTCTTTAACACCCCCCAGTCCTGTGCATCAGTATAATTACACCCAGTCCTGTGCGCCAGCCTTCATCTCTCCCCCCCCCCCCCCCCCCAAGTCCTGTGCACCAGTCTTCATGCCCCCCCCCCCCCCAGTCCTCCAAGTCCTGTGCACCCATCTTTATCCCCCCCAGTCCTGTGTACTGGTCTGCATACCCGCCACCCCCCCCCCAAGTCCTTTGTGCCAGTCTTCATCCCCAGTCCTCCAAGTCCTGTGCACCCGTCTTCATCACCCCCAGTTCTGTGTACTGGACTGCATCCCCGCCACACCTCCACCACCCACGGCCAAGTCCTTTGCGCCAGTCTTCACCCCCCCCCCAGTCCTCCAAGTCCTGTGCACCCGTCTTTGTCCCCCCCAGTCATGTGCACTGGTATCCCACTCCCCCCCCCCCTCAAGTCCAATCTGTTGGTCTTCATCCCCCCAGTCCTGTGCGTTGGTCTTCATCCCGCCCCTCCACCCCAGTCCGTTGGTCTTCACCCCCCCCTCCCCCTCCCCCCCAGTCCGTTGGTCTTCACCCTCCCCCCCCCCCCCCCTCCACCCCAGTCCGTTGGTCTTCACCCCCCCTCCCCCCCAGTCCGTTGGTCTTCATCTCCATCTCCTCTACCCCCCCCCCCCCCCAAGTCCAGTCTGTTGGTCTTCATCCCCCCCCCCCAAGTCCAGTCTGTTGGTCTTCATCACCTCCCCAGTCCTGTGTGTTGAGCTTCATCCCCCCCAGTCCTGTGCCCCCCCCCCCTCCAAGTCCTGTGCGTTGGGCTTCATCTTCATCTCCTCTACCCCCCCCCCCCCCAAGTCCAGTCTGTTGGTCTTCATCCCCCCCCCCCCTCCAGTGTTGTGTGTTGGTCTTCATCAGCCCCCCCCCCCAGTCCTGTGCGTTAAATTTCATCCCCCCCAGTCCCGTCCCCTCCCCAGTTATCTGTTATATTTGAACGTTAGTGTTGATTTGGTGATTGAGCCACGAGATCTTGAGACAGAAAAAAAGTCTGAATAAAAGTGAAAACTGAAATTTATATATAAATGATATGCGGTCAGAGTAGGCGGAGTCTGTTCTATATTCGCACCAATTATCGCACACGTCTTCTATTCAATGGTGAAGCCCCAACAGGGACGGGGCATCCAGGAGGGTGAAGTGTTTCCTCGATGGGTGGTACTGCACCCCATACATGGGGGGGGGGTATTCTCCTGTTATATCAGACGTCCCCCAAAAAGAGAGATTCCGACAGAGCGCACCGCGGACCCAGAGAAGGGAGATTCAGGAAAAAGCCGCCACAAGGGAAGAAATCAGACAGCAGCCAATGAGATCCCAGAGTGTGGACACATTTTCCTATCAGCATTCTCCTGCATGATGAGGCCCATCGTCTGCCCCGTCCGCGGGCAATTCCAGGGAATGTCACAGCCGACTATCCTCAGATGTGACCCCACACAGGGGGGGGGGGGGGATGGAGGACACCGGTGACATCACAAGGCTCCCCCTGTCTGCTGCTGGCCTGTCATGTGTACTGAGCACTGCAGACCCTGACAGAGAATAATCTCCCCTCCCTGTAATAACCAACAGGCAGACTCACCCCCCACCTCCCCCCCCGGGGCAGAAATCCCACCAACTGCCCCACAATGACAGCTACTCACATCTCCCTCCAACAGGCACTGAGCAAGCAGCATGGAGATGAAGCCAGACAGGGATTCCACCCGCCAACCAATCAGGACGCTACAGGGGAGGAGCTAGACAGGGATGTTTGGTTGAGGATCACTCATGTCCCGCCCACCAGAGAGAGAAGGAAAGCTGACTGCAGAGATTAACCCCTCGCTGCCCCCTACACATCCAATCAATGAAGAGCATACAATCCCGACTACCCGACACAGACCATACAATCCCGACTACCCGACACAGACCATACAATCCCGACTACCCGACACAGACCATACAATCCCGACTACCCGACACAGACCATACAATCCCGACTACCCGACACAGACCATACAATCCCGACTACCCGACACAGACCATACAATCCCGACTACCCGACACAGACCATACAATCCCGACTACCCGACACAGACCATACAATCCCGACTACCCGACTACCCGACACAGACCATACAATCCCGACTACCCGACACAGACCATACAATCCCGACTACCCGACACAGACCATACAATCCCGACTACCCGACACAGACCATACAATCCCGACTACCCGACACAGACGATACAATCCCGACTACCCGACACAGACGATACAATCCCGACTACCCGACACAGACGATACAATCCCGACTACCCGACACAGACCATACAATCCCGACTACCCGACACAGACGATACAATCCCGACTACCCGACACAGACGATACAATCCCGACTACCCGACACAGACGATACAATCCCGACTACCCGACACAGACGATACAATCCCGAATACCCGACACAGACCATACAGTCCCGACTACCCGACACAGACCATACAATCCCGACTACCCGACACAGACCATACAATCCCGACTACCCGACACAGACGATACAATCCCGACTACCCGACACAGACCATACAGTCCCGAATACCCGACACAGACCATACAATCCCGACTACCCGACACAGACCATACAATCCCGACACCCATCATGCAATCCCGACACCCATCATGCAATCCCGACACCCATCATGCAATCCCGAATACCCAACACAGACCATACAATCCCAACACCCATCATACAATCCCGACTACCCGACACAGACCATACAATCCCGACTACCCGACACAGACCATACAATCCCGAATACCCGACACAGACCATACAATCCCGACACCCATCATACAATCCCGACACCCATCATACAATCCCGAATACCCGACACAGACCATACAATCCCGACACCCATCATACAATCCCGACACCCATCATACAATCCCGACACCCATCATACAATCCCGACACCCATCATGAAAGAAAAAGTTTTGCCTTTAGTTACACTGTAACAATCTCTTAAACTCCCCACACATTACAATCTGATTTCCGGTGGTCAGATACACTTTAATCGATTCATTTATTTTCTGATCCACAAATCACTATTCCTCCCACTGACACCAATGATGGGGCACCATTTTTTTTGCATCCACTGTTATATGGGGTGTTATAGGAAGGGGGTGATATTATGGGGTGTTATATGAGGGGGGGGGGTGATATTATGGGGTGTTATATGAGGGGGGGGGTTGATATTATGGGGTGGTTATATGAGGGGGGGTGATATTATGGGGTGTTATATGAGGGGGGTGATATTATGGGGAGGTTATATGAGGGGGGGTGATATTATGGGGGTGTTATATGAGGGGGGGTGTTATATGGGGGGGATGATATGATGGGGTGTTATAGAAGGGGGGGGTGATATGATGGGGTGTTATAGAAGGGGGGGGTGATATGATGGGGTGTTATAGAAGGGGGGGGGTGATATGATGGGGTGTTATAGAATGGGGGGTGATATGATGGGGTGTTATAGAAGGGGGGGTGATATTAAGGGGTGTTATATGAGGGGGGGGGGTGATATTACGGGGTGTTATATGGGGGGGGGGTGAAATTATGGGGTGTTATATGAGGAGGGGGGGGTGATATTATGGGGTGTTATAGAAGGGGGGGTGATATGATGGGGTGTTATATAAGGGGGGGGGGGGTGATATTATGGGGTGTTATATGAGGAGGGGGGGGGTGATATTATGGGGTGTTATAGAAGGGGGGGGGGTGATATGATGGGGTGTTATATGAGGGGGGGGGGTGATATTATGGGGTGTTATATGAGGGGGGGTGATATATGGGGTGTCATATGCGGGGGGGGGGGGGGGGGGTGATATTATGGGGTGTTATAGATGGGGGGGGGGGTGATATTATGGGGTGTATATATGGGGGGGGGTGATATTACGGGGTGTTATATGAGGAGGGGGTGATATTACGGGGTGTTATATGAGGGGGGGGTGATATGATGGGGTGTTATATGAAGGGGGGGGGTGATATGATACATATGGGGGTATGACTAGAAGGGGGGGGTTATGAGGGGTGTTTGGTGGGACGGGGGGGGGGGGGGTGATATGATGGGGTGGTTATATGAGGGGGGGTGTGATATTATGGGGTGTTATAGATGAGGGGGGGGGTGATATTGATGGGGTGTTATAAGAGGGGGGGGGGGTGATATGATGGGGTGTTATATGAAGGGGGGGGGGGTGATATTACGGGGTGTTATAGAAGGGGGGGGGGTGATATGGGGGGTATATGAAGGGGGGGGGTGATATGATGGGGTGTTATAGAAGGGGGGGGGGGTGATATGACGGGGTGTTATAGAGGGGGGGGGTGATATGAACGGGGTGTTATAGAGGGGGGGGGGTGATATGACGGGGTGTTATAGAAGGGGGGGGGGGGGGTGATATGACGGGGGTGTTGTTATGAAGGTGGGGGGGGGTGATATGATGGGGTGTTATAGAAGGGGGGGGGGTGATATTACGGGGTGTTATATGAGGGGGGGTGATATTATGGGGTGTTATAGAGGGGGGGGGGTATATATGGGGTGTTATATGAGAGGGGGGGGGGTGATAATACGGGGTGTTATATGAGAGGGGGGGGTGATATTACGGGTGTTATATGAGGAGGGGGGGGGTGATATTATGGGGGTGTTATATGAGGAGGGGGGGGGGTGATATGACGGGGGGTGTTATATGAGGGGGGGTGATATTACGGGTGTTATATGGGTTGGATGGGGGGGGGTGTTATATGAGGAGGGGGGGTGATATTACGGGGTGTTATATGGGGGGGGGGTGATATTACGGGGTGTTATATGAGGGGGGGGTGATATTACGGGGTGTTATATGAGGAGGGGGGGTGATATTACGGGGTGTTATATGAGGGGGGGGTGATATTACGGGGTGTTATATGAGGAGGGGGGGTGATATTGGGGGGTGTTATATGAGGAGGGGGGAGGGGTGATATTACGGGTGTGTTATGAGGGGGGGGGGTGATATTACGGGGTGTTAAATGGTTTTGGGGGGGGGGGTGATATTAAGGGGGTGTTATGGAGGGGGGGGGGTGATATTACGGGGTGTTATGATGGGGGGGGGGGGTGATATTTACGGGTGTTATGAGGGGGGGGGGTGATATTATGGGGTTGTTATGGGGGGGGGGGTGATATTACGGGGTGTTTTTATATGAGGGGAGGGGGGTGATATTACGGGGTGTTATATGAGGGGGGGGGGTGATAATGACGGGGTGGGTTATATGAGGGGGGGGGTGATATCATGGGGGTGTTATATGAGGGGGGGGGGGTGATATTATGGGGGTGTTTATGAGGGGGGGTGATATTACGGGGGTGTATATATGAGGGGGGGGGGGTGATAATACGGGGGTGTTATATGAGGGGGGGTGATATTATGGGGGTGATATGAGGGGGGGGGTGATATTACGGGGTGTTATATGAGGGGGGGGTGATATTACGGGGTGTTATATGAGGGGGGGGTGATATTATGGGGGTGTTATATGAGGGGGGGTGATATTACGGGGTGTTATATGGGGGGGGGGTGTGATATTATGGGGGTGTTATATGAGGGGGGGGGGGGTGAATTAGGGGGGTGTTATATGAGGGGGGTGTATTAGGGGGGGTGTGATATGAGGGGGGGTGATATTACGGGGTGGATATGGGGGGGGGTGATATTGAGGGGGGGGGTGTTATATGAGGGGGGGTGTATTATGGGGTGTTATATGAGGGGGGTGATATGTATATGGGGGGTGTGATATCATGGGGGTGTTATATGAAGTCTCCTACTCTCAGGTCTGGGGGGGGGGGGGGGTGATATTACGGGGTGTTATATGAGGGGGGGGGTGATATTACGGGGTGTTATATGAGGGGGGGTGATATTAGGGGGGTGTTATATGAGGGAGTGAGGGGGTGATATTACAGGGGTGTTATATACGGAGGGGGGGGGTGATATTTGGGGGGGTGTTTATATGAGGAGGGGGGGTGTTATTCGGGGAGTGTTATATGGGGGGGGTGTGATATGGAGGGAGGGTGTTATATCACGGGGGGTGTGTGTTAGGTAGTTGGGGGGGTGATGGTTATGGGGGTGGGGGTTATATGAGTGGGGGGGTGATAGGTGTTGTTTATGGGGGTGTTATATGAGGGGGGGTGATGGATATGGGGGGTGTGATATCACTGGGGGGGGGATAATTGGGGGGTGTGATATTATGGGGTGTGGTGTATAGACGGTGGGTTGGGGGTGATGTTTGTATTATACGGGGGGGTGTTATATCAGTTGGGGGGTGAAGTTAGGTGATGGGGGGGTGTGGAGGGGTGGGGGGTGTTTATACGAGTGGGGTGAGGGGGGGGTCCTCACCTCTCAGGGGTGTTAGGGGTGTTTATGAGGGGGGGGGGTGATATTACGGGGTGTTATATGAGGAGGGGGTGTGATATCATGGGGTGTTATATGAGGGAGGGGGTGATATTATGGGGTGTTATATGAGGGAGGGGGTGATATTATGGGGGTGTTATATGAGGAGGGGGTGATATTATGGGGTGTTATATGAGGAGGGGGTGATATTATGGGGTGTTATATGAGGGGGGGTGATATTATGGGGTGTTATATGAGGAGGGGGTGATATTATGGGGTGTTATATGAGGAGGGGGGTGATATTATGGGGTGTTATATGAGGAGGGGGTGATATTATGGGGTGTTATATGAGGAGGGGGTGATATCATGGGGTGTTATATGAGGGGGGGGTGATATTATGGGGTGTTATATGAGGGGGGGGGTGATATTATGGGGTGTTATATGAGGAGGGGGTGATATTATGGGGTGTTATATGAGGAGGGGGTGATATTATGGGGTGTTATATGAGGGAGGGGGTGATATTATGGGGTGTTATATGAGGAGGGGGTGATATTATGGGGTGTTATATGAGGAGGGGGTGATATCATGGGGTGTTATATGAGGAGGGGGTGATATCATGGGGTGTTATATGAGGAGGGGGTGATATCATGGGGTGTTATATGAGGGGGGTGATATCATGGGGTGTTATATGAGGGGGGTGATATTATGGGGTGTTATATGAGGGAGGGGGTGATATTATGGGGTGTTATATGAGGGGGGGGTGATATTATGGGGTGTTATATGAGGAGGGGGTGATATTATGGGGTGTTATATGAGGAGGGGGTGATATTATGGGGTGTTATATGAGGAGGGGGTGATATCATGGGGTGTTATATGAGGGGGGTGATATCATGGGGTGTTATATGAGGAGGGGGTGATATTATGGGGTGTTATATGAGGGGGGTGATATCATGGGGTGTTATATGAGGAGGGGGTGTGATATCATGGGGTGTTATATGAGGAGGGGGTGTGATATCATGGGGTGTTATATGAGGGGGGGGGGTGTGATATCATGGGGGTGTTATATGAGGGGGGGTGTGATATCATGGGGTGTTATATGAGGGGGGGTGTGATATCATGGGGTGTTATATGAGGGGGGGTGTGATATCATGGGGTGTTATATGAGGGGGGGTGTGATATCATGGGGTGTTATATGAGGGGGTGTGTGATATCATGGGGTGTTATATGAGGGGGGGTGTGATATCATGGGGTGTTATATGAGGGGGGGTGTGATATCATGGGGTGTTATATGAGGGGGGGTGTGATATCATGGGGTGTTATATGAGGGGGGGGGGGGGGGGTGATATCATGGGGTGTTATATGAGGGGGGGGGGGGGTGATATCATGGGGTGTTATATGAGGGGGGGGTGATATTATGGGGGTGTTATATGAGGAGGGGGGGGGGGGTGATATTATGGGGGTGTTATATGAGGAGGGGGGGTGATATTATGGGGGTGTTATATGAGGAGGGGGGGTGATATTATGGGGTGTTATATGAGGGGGGTGATATCATGGGGTGTTATATGAGGAGGGGGTGATATATGAGGGGGGGGGGGTGATATTATGGGGTGTTATGATGACGGGGGGGTGATATCATGGGGTGTTATATGAGGGGGGGTGTGTGATATTATGGGGTGTTATATGAGGGGGGGTGTGTGATATTATGGGGTGTTATATGAGGGGGGGGGGGGGTGTGATATCATGGGGTGTTATGAGGGGCGTGGGGGGTGAGGGGGGGTGTGATATCATGGGGGTGTTATATGATGGGGGGGGGGGGAGGGGGAGGGGGGGTTATGGGATGGGGGTGATGCGGGGTTGGGGGGGGTGAGGGTTATTTTATATGAGGGGGGGGGGGGGGGGGATATCATGGGGCGGGGGGGGGGGGGGGGGGGGAGGGGGGGTGGGGGGGGGGGGGGTGGGTGATATCATGGGGTGTTATATTAGGGGGGGGGGGGTGATTATCATGGGGGTGTTATTGAGGAGGGTGGGTGTGATATTATGCGGGGTGTTATATGAGTAGGGGGGGGGGGTGTGTGTGATATGGGTAGGGGGGTGTTGGGGGTGTTATTTGAGAGAAGGGGCGAGGTGATATCATGGGGTGTTTATGAGGTGGGGTGGATGGGGGTTGATATTATGGGGGGGGGGGGGGGTGTGAGGGGCGGTGATATCATGGGGGGGGTGTTATATGGGTGGGGGGGGGTGTGTGATGTGATATTGGGAGTTGATTGGGGGGGGGGTGGGGGGTTATTCGGAGGATGGGTCGCGGAGTGGGGGGTGTGGGAGATGTGAGCTGTGTGGGGGGGGGATTGATGTTGTGGTGATGTTGTGTTGTGTGTACTGTGTGTGTGTGTATGGGTTGTGAGTGTTGTTTTCGGTGGTGAGTGTGTGAAATGTGGTGTGGTGTTGTGTTGGTGTCTTGTGTGATTTGTGTGTGAGTGTGTTATAGTTACGGGTGGGTGTTGTGGGGGATTGGTGTGTGGGTGGGGTGGGTTGGTGTTGTGGTGGGGGGGGGTGCTTTGTGTGGGGGGGGGGGGTGTGGGATGGGCACTTGTTTGATGATGGGTGTGTTGTGTGTGTGATGTAGTGTGTGTATTGGTTTGTTGTTTGTGGGTGTTGGTTGGGTTTTTGTGTGTTGGTGGTGTGTGGGGGGGGGTTGGTGTGGGGGTTTTTGTGCTGTTGTGATGGTGATTGGTGGGGTGATTTGTGTGGTATCTTGGGTGGTGTGTTGGTTGGTGTGGTTGTGTGTGGGATGTGGTGTGTGATTGTTTGTGTTTTGGTGTTTGTGGTGTGTGTGGTGTGGTGGTGTGTGGTGATGTGTGGGGGATTTGTTGGATGTTTGTTGTTGGGGGGGGTGTGATGTTTGCTTTGTGATGTGTGATTTGATGTGTTTAGGTTGTTTATTGTGTTTGTGCTTGTTGTTGTGCGTGATGTGTGGTGTTTATGTGTCGTGGGTGTGTGTTTGTGTTTTGATTGTGTGATTGTGATTGGTGTGTTTTTTGTGTTGTGTGTGTTTTGTGATATGTGTTTTGGGGGTGGTCGTGTGGTGTTCAAAGGGGTTGTGATTGTGTATTTTTTTTGTTGTGTTTGTTGTGTGGGTAGTTGTGTTTGTGTGTTGTGCTGTGATTGTGTGGTGTTGTTTGTTTGTTCTGTGTGTTGATTGTGTGTTGTGTTTTGTTGATTGTGTTAGTGTGTGTTGTTTTGTGATTGTTGTGATTTTGTCTGTGTTGTGTTGTTGTTGTGTTGTTGTATGTTGTGATGTTTTGTGTTTTTGTTTTTTGTTGTGTGTTTGTGGTGTGTGTGATTGTTGTGATTTGAGTGTGTTGCGTGTTGTGTGTGATGTGTGTGGTTTGTGAAGTGGTGCGTTTTTGTGTGTATGTGATCTGTGTGTGTGATTGTTGTGATGTGGGTTGTGTGTTGTGTTGTGTGTGTGAGTGTGATGGTGATTGTTTGATGTTGTTTGTGATGTGTGTGGTGTGATTGCTTGTATGGGGTGATTGGTGGTGTTTGTTGGGTTGTGTTTGGTGTTGTGTGGGGGGGGTGTTGGGTTTGTGTGTGGGGTGTGATTGTTTGTGTGATCGTGTGGGTGTGTGTGATCATTGGGGTGGTATATGAGGGGGCGGGGGTGATATTATGGGGTGTTATATGAGGAGGGGGTGATATTATGGGGTGTTATATGAGATGGGGGGGTGATATTATGGGGGGTGTTATATGAGGAGGGAGGGGGGGGTGATATTATGGGGGTGTGTTATATGAGGGGGGGGGGGGATGATTTATGGGGGTGTTATATGAGGAGGGGGGGTGTTATATGAGGGGGGGGTGATATTTTGGGGTGGTTATATGAGGGGGGGTGTTATATGAGGGGGGGGGGTGATATTATGGGGGTGTTATATGAGGAGGGGGGGTGTTATATGAGGGGGGGGTGATATTTTGGGGGTGTTATATGAGGGGGGGTGTTATATGAGGAGGGGGGGTGTTATATGAGGAGGGGGGGTGATATTATGGGGGTGTTATATGAAGTCTCCTCACCTCTCAGGCTCTGTGGGGGGGGAGGTGATATTATGGGGTGTTATATGAGGGGGGGGTGATATATGAGGGGGGGTGTTATATGGGGGGGGGGGTGTTATATGAAGTCTCCTCACCTCTCAGGCTCTGTGGGGGGGGGCAGGTGATATTATGGGGTGTTATATGAGGGGGGGGGGTGTTATATGAGGGGGGGGTGATATATGAGGGGGGGGGTGTTATATGAAGTCTCCTCACCTCTCAGGCTCTGTGGGGGGGGTGATATGAAGGAGGGGTGTCTCTCACCTGTCCCGCTCTCCCGGATGGACCTATGTACTATTCTGCCTTCTCTTTCGCACTTCACATTCAAACCTGCTCACGATGGCGCTCTCGTCGCAATGCGCATGTCCGGCCCCTCCCAGCGTCCCCGGTCGACCCGCACATGCGCAGATCCGTACTGAGGGAGTTCCGGTCACTTCCGCCCACAGTTCACCAGTCTTACCGCATGCGCTGTACATGACTGCATAGGCGACGGAACGTCACTTCCATTACCATTTCTGACGGGTTCCGTCAGATATGGCAACCCGACAGAAATGGTAACGGAAGTGACGTTCCGTCGCCGCCATCTTGCTACACCCCGCCCTCCTCCACAGTAAGGATACACCGAGAAGGGGCCAAGTGGACATCTTGTTACACCCACCGGAGTTTTGCATTACACAGTTATTTTTAACAGAAAATGGAGTTTATAAGGTGTAAAGTACAAAATATTGTTCTTTAATTGTCACTCTTTTTTTGTTTATAGCGCAAAAAATAAAAACCGCAGAGGTGATTAAATACCACCAAAGAAAGCTCTGTTTGTGGGGAAAAAAAGGACGTCAATTTTGTTTGGGTGCAACGTTGCACGACCGCGCAATTGTCAGTTAAAGCGACGCAGTGCCGTATCATAAAAAGTGCTCTGGTCATGAAGGGGGTAAATTCTTCCGGGGCTGAAGCGGTTAATTGATGGGACACTATAAAAGGGAGGTTGCCGTGCCGTACAGCCAATCCCATGAGTAAGTCGTGATGACGAAACGTCGGGACGTTGGCTGTACGGCAACCAGTTGTTAGCGATTGACGATTTGTGACGTTCCGAGGAGCACGATCTCTCGTTGGTGAGGTTCAGTTCACACACGCTGTGTCCGCTGTGTGCACACTTCACTAGTACTTGCTGTTGCAAGTGGATGTTTCTATGCTGTATCTGATCTTATCTCATGTGAGTGCAATGTTTGAAGCTTTTTAATAGAAATGCATTTTTCATAACGATACTGCACTATTGGAGCACCTTTGTTTTTTACGTATGGAGAATCCATTATTTCTAATTTTTATTTTTTTTTTTCAAATATAGATTTTATTAATGCCCAATTAAGTGACTGTTGTTTACGTAGTTACGTAGTAAAAATAATAAAGAAAAAACAACAAAACAATACAGAGATAACAGAAACATTGGTACAACATGTATATGGTCATCCAATAGCGGGGGGGGGGGGGGGGGGGGAGGAGATCTACGTAAACAACAGTCACTTATGTGAGGGAAGTCCCCGAAGGGTATACACATGTTCCTAAGTTACTGTGCACCCGAAGCCCAGCCTCCAAGGACTGTCATTGTAGGGCTAATAGCCCCTCTCAGTAGTACACACGCATTCTGGGGCTTCAGGTCTGGAAGGACCAACCTCACGTCTGTTCCCTTCCCCCCTCCCCACCGCCCCCCACCCCGGCAGGGTAGGAAGAATCCATTATTTCAGGTGTCACGTCAGGATATCATTGGATGCTTAGTCCGCTTTAAGGGTTGAGGCTGGTTTGCGGAGAATGAGAGTGCAAGGAATTGTTATTTAGTGCATAACCAAAGGAGAGTGAAAACACTGATTGCACGTGGCGTAAGCGAAAGCTTTGAAGATCTCACATCAGGACAATTTTATACATTTTTTAAAATTTAAAACATCCAGATTTCATTGATGGACTGTTTAATCACAGACTTTATTTTTTTATTCGTTTTCTAATGTATGAGGTTTAATCACTATCACTTGTCACTGGGTTCACTGATTTATATTGTTTATTTAATCAGCACTACTATTTACTTTAACCACTTTCAGAGCGGACCAATTGGCAGCCAAAGGACCAGGCCCCTTTTTGCGATTCGGCACTGCGTCGCTTTAACTGACAATTGCGCGGTCGTGCGACGTGGCTCCAAACAAAATTGACGTTCTTTTTTTCCCACAAATAGAGCTTTCTTTTGGTGGTATTTGATCGCCCCTGCGGTTTTTATTTTTTGCGCTATAAACAAAAAAGAGCGACAATTTTGAAAAAAAAAAACGCATTATTTTTTTTTTTTTGCTATAATAAATATCCCCCAAAAATATATAAAAAAAAAATTTTTTTCCCTCAGTTTAGGCCGATACATATTCTTCTACATATTTTTTGGTAAAAAAATCGCAATAAGCGATTATTGATTGGTTTGCGCAGAAGTTATAGCGTTTACAAGATAGGGGATAGTTTTATAGCATTTTTATTAATCATTTTTTTTTTTTTATTAGTAATGGCGGCGAGCAGCGATTTTTATTGTGACTGCGACATTTATGGCGGACACATCGGACATTTTTGACACATTTTTGGGACCATTGTCATCTATACAGCAATCAATGCTATTTAAATGCATTGATTCCTGTATAAATGACACTGGCAGTGAAGGGGTTAAACAGGGGGTGGCAGTGTAGGGGTTAAGTATGCCTAGTGGTGTGTTTTTTACTGTGGGGGGCCTGACTGTCAGCTAGTGAATGCTGATCTCTGCTCCAATCACAGGGAGCAGAGATCGGCGTCACTAGTTGCTAGGCAGAACGGGGAGATGCTGTGTATTTCCGCATCTCCCCGTTCTGCCTTCCCGTGAGATGATCGCGGGTGTCCCCGCGGGACTGGCGACCGGACTCACGGGGGTCCGACCAGCGCGGGAGCGCGCCGCTCCCGATGGCACGGACGGCATTAAGGTGGGACTTATATATACGCCCTCCTGCCTGTCCGTGCCATTCTGCCGACGTATACGGTCATGTAACACTGTACCCAAATGATTTCTCTGTCCTTTTTTTTCATACAAATAGAGCTTTCTTTTGGTGGTATTTGATCAGTCTAGGGAAGTCTAGGGGGTCTGGAAGAGGCAGAGTGAGGGAAGTCTAGGGGGTCTGGAAGAGGCAGAGTGAGGGAAGTCTAGGGGGTCTGGAAGAGGCAAAGTGAGGGAAATCCAGGGGGTCTGAAGGAGGCAACGTGTGGGAAGTCTAGGGGGTCTGGAGGAGGCAGCACGCGGGAAGTCTAAAGGGTGTGGAGGAGGCAGAGCGTGGTAGTCTAGGGGATCTGGAAGAAGCAAAGAGTGAGAAGTCTAGGAGATCTGGAAGAGGCAGAGTACGGGAAGTCTAGGCGATCTGGAGGAGGCAGACTGCGGGAAGTCTAGGGGGTCTGGAGGAGGCAGAGGGCGGGAAGTCTAGGGGGTCTGGAGGAGGCAGAGGACGGGAAGTCTAGGGGGTCTGGAGGAGGCAGAGGACGGGAAGTCTAGGGGATCTGGAGGAGGCAGAGGACGGGAAGTCTAGGGGATCTGGAGGAGGCAGAGGACGGAAAGTCTAGGGGGTCTGGAAGAGGCAGAGTGCGGGAAGTCTAGGAGATCTGGAAGAGGCAGAATGCGGGAAGTCTAGGGGGTCTGGAGGATGCAGAGGGCAGGAGGCAGACTTCCTGGCCAGAAAGCTGGGGGTGGCCCTGCATGGCACCTGCCCTTGATTAGAGTCAGGCATTTTCACGATGCTAGCGAGCCAGCCAACATTATAACCCAAATGACTCCTTGCGCCCTGCCCTTTGAACGCCATTGGTTGTTATGGTGCAGCTGGCCCACCCGCACCATGGCAACTGATGAAACCAATTCAGGGTAAACTAGAAGAAGCAAAGCGTGGGAAGTCTTGGGGGTCTGGAAGAGGCAGAGTGTGGGAAGTCTAGAAGATCTGGAAGAGGCAGAGTGTGGGAAGTCTAGGGGGTCTGGAGTAGGCCGAGGGCGGGATGTATAGGGGGTCTGGAAGAGGCAGAGGGCGGGAAGTCTAGGGGGTCTGGAAGAGGCAGACTTCCTGGCCAGAAAGCTGGGGGTGGCCCTACATGGCGCCTGCCCTTGATTAGAGTCAGCTAGCTAGCTAGCAAGCCAGCCAACATTATAACCCAAATGACTCCTTGCGCCCTGGCCTTTGAACATCATCGGTTGTTATGGTGCAGCTGGCCCACCCACACCATGGCAACTGATGAAACCAATCCAGGGTAAACTAGGTCCTGTGTCCACAGGACCCTGGGGGAACCGGGACAGCACCCCAAGGTGCCAGGACACCCTGGTTGGGACACACTGCTCTAACAATCTCATATTATGTGTGTCCAATCTCTGACTATCCCTTGTAGTGTGTCTGCATTCTATGACCGTCTTCCATAACATGTTCCCAGTCTCCATCTGTCTCCTGTAGCCTGTTTCCAGTCTCTTTCCATCTATCTAGCGTGTTCCCAGTCAAAGACCCTTTCCTCTGACCATATCCTGTAGAATGTCTATAGTCTTTGACTGTCTCCTGTATTGTGTGCCCAGTCTCTATCAGTTGGATGTTGAGTGTCTGCAGTCTCTGACTGTCCACTGTAGCTTTTCTGCAATCGTTGATTATATTCTGTAGCATGTCCTCAGTCCCTGATCATCTTCTGGAGTGGGTTTGCAATCTGACCTCCTCCTGTAGTAGATTTGTCCTCCTGTAGTAGATTTGCAGTCTCTGACCATCTCTTGTAGTAGTTTTACATTCATTAAATATTATATCAGGTACTGCACTTGAGGCTCCCTGTATCAAGCAAAAAAACTGGTTTACACACCATACATGTGAACGTTCTCAGTTCCGTAGAAGGACCCAACCCATCAGGTCCGGGGTCTTCCTGGAGAGAAAGAGAGACTAATGGGCTGTATAATCCTTGGACAAGCTCTAACCTAACAGATTCACCACCTCTTAGCTCAGTGACTGAGGTATTCAAGAAAACCTTTCCTCCAATATACAAAAGCCGCCATTGCTGTGCTTCTCCGGAAAGCAATGTACTCCTGGCTGTACAAGATATCTGAACTTATTGGGAGCAGTATGCGGGGGAGGGAATAAATTCTCCCGCTCTTAGGATGGAATACCAGCCAGGGCCCTGGTATTTCCAGTAGAGCTCAGCCTCTATTCACACTAGCCAGTTCTGTGTTTGGTATCTCCCCAATGTTATATTTCAGTTGAGCATGAAGCATTGACAGATTTGATATTTGCAGCACTGTGGGGCAGAAGGATCACTGCCACCCACCTCTGATATCTTTGAGGCAGAACTCTGCTTGTAAACTGTATCCATCGCCCCTCTCCCATGTGCGCAACATCCACCGCAAGAGGACCTGTCACCAGAGCAGTACAATATCCCATATACTTGGTGGAGGTAGAAAATTTGTCTGACTCTTCAGTCCAGAGTGGAGCACTCGTGCAGTTAAAATGTGCCCCCTCCCAGTTTAATCATCTGTCCCCCATCCACCGACCAGATTTCACAGTCATTTATCAAATTCTTCCTGTCCGGGCGGCACATTGGCTCCACACTTCCATTCATTCCTCTGTAGAGTTAGTGCGGAGTACCAGCTTATAATAAAAATGCATTTGGAATGAATTAGGGTGCTAGGCGCATAGAAACGAACTGGGGCGCTAAATGGGAAGAAATAAAGCTCTGTAATCTAGGAAGTGATATGTCAATGGATTCGGAAAAGGTGGGGGGGCGGGCAGATTAAAAGTGTAACGCTAACCAACGTGCAGCCACACTTAAAAATGAACTGCAGAACAAAAAAATTTGGATTTGCTGTTTTTTTAACATCTAGAAATGTTAATTATGCCAAAGTATTCCCCCTGGAAAAAAAAAAAAACGGCACTTCCTATGCATAGGTACTTTCTTTTTCTGTATCCTCATTGTGGTACATCTGTAGTGAGAGATCATCTAAGGCACTGCTCCCTCTGACTGCTACTGTGTTGCTCACTGTTCTCCTTGCTGGAGAGGAAGCGCTACCTGAGGAACTGCAGTGGAAGGATTTCCATGCTTCTACATTATGCATTTCATGAATCTGCACTTCCTCCACCTCTAACTTCATGCCACCAATCATCAAGGTGTAAACTCACCCACACAATGTAACCACTAATTTAATATTTTTTGAAGTCACTGACCCATAATGCAGATCCAATAAGTTGGAGTAAAGGAAGAGTGTGAGGTACTTGGGTTGGGAAGATCCTTGGGCATGGAATGCTTACTTTAAAGAGTGTTGGATTTGTTACACTTGTTGGCTGTGTTGTTTTGGAGTTTACATGCTTGGTTTGTTCACAAATGTTTTTATCACATAGTTAAAGAGTAGGTGAGGTTGAAAAAAAGACACAAGTCCAACCTATGTGTGTGATTTATGTCAGTATTACATTGTATATCTCTGTATGTTGTGGTCGTTCAGGTGCTTATCTAATAGTTTTTTGAAACTATTGCTGTTCCCCGCTGAAACTACCGCCTGTGGAAGAGAATTCCACATCCTTACCGCTCTTACAATAAAGAACCCTCTACGTAATTTAAGGTTAAACCGCTTTTCTTCTAATTTTAGTGAATGGCCGCGTGTCTTATTAAATTCCCTTTCGCTGTAAAGTTTTATCCCTATTGTGGGGTCACCGGTACAGTATTTGTACATCGAAATCATATCCCCTCTCAAGCGTCTCTTCCCCCCCAGTGAATAAGTTCAGTGCTCGCAACCTTTCCTCATAACGAAGATCCTCCAGTCCCCTTTATTCATTTTGTTGCCCTTCTCTGGACTCTCTCCAGTTCCAGCACATCCTTCCTGAGGACTGGTGCCAAGAACGGGATGGCATACTCCAAGTGCGGCCAGACCAAAGTTTTGTAGAGCAGGAGAATTATTGTTTTATCCCTGGAGTGAATTCCCTTTTTAATGCCAATATTCTGTTTGCTTTGCTTGCAGCGGCTTGGCATTGCATGCCATTGCTGAGTCTATCATCTACTAGGACCCCCAGGTCCCTTTTAATCCTAGATTCCCCCAGAGTTTTCCCCACCAGTGGATAGATTGCATTCATATTTTTGCCACCCAAATGCATTATTTAAAAATTTTCCACATTAAACCTCATGTAGTTGCCCACCCCATTAATTTGTTCAGATCTTGCAAGGTTTCCACATCCCGCGGAGAAGTTATTGTCCTGCTTAGCTTAGTATCAGCCGCAAATACTGAGATTAAGCCGTTTATCCCATCCTCCAGGTCGTTTATGAATAAATTAAATAGGATTGGTCCCAGCACAGAACCCTGGGGGACCCCACTACCCACCCCTGACCATTCCGAGTACTCCCCATTTATCACCACCCTCTGAACTCACCCTTGTAGCCAGTTTTCAATCCATGTACTCACCCTATGGTCCATGCCAATGTACCTTATTTTGTACAGTAAATGTTTATGGGGAACTGTATCAAATGCATTTGCAAAGTCCAGATACACCACGTCTACGGGCCTTCCTTTATCTAGATGGCAACTCTTCTCTCCTCTCATAGAAGGTTAGTAGATTGGTTTGGCAAGAACAATTCTTCATGAATCCATGCTGATTACTGCTAATGATACCGTTGTCATTACTAAACTCTTGTATATAGTCCCTCATCATCCCCTCCAAGAGCTTGCATACTATTGATGTTAGGCTAACTGGTCTGTAATTCCCAGGGATGTATCTTGGCCCTTTTTTAAATATTGGTGCTAAATTGGCTTTTCTCCAATCTGCTGGTACCATTCCAGTCAGTAGACTGTTCGTAAAAAATTAGGAACAATGGTCTGGCAATTACTTGCCTGAGTTCCTTACGGACCCTCGGGTGCAAGACATCTGGTCCCGGTTACTTATTAATGTTACGTTTTGTGTAATGTTTATTTCTAATCACATGTGAGTGCAAATCTTTCAGTTTTGCATTGGTGTTCACATACATACTATATGTTATTTGCTTAATGTCTGTCGTGCTTTCACCGTATGGATTGTTAATGAGAAAAACAGAATCTTTCCATCTGTGTCCCCGATTGAAGATTTTAAATATTACCAATGAGACTTTTAAGACCACTCAAGAAAAAGGTAGTTATTTTCAGGTAGAAGAGGTGTGACTTGTCATTACAAGTGGTACACGGAAGAGGAGGACTTTTATTCTACAGATATGTAATTCAATTTTACTGGTATCTCACTTTTTTTGTGTATAAACACTGTCAACAATTTTTGGTATATTGAGTTTGGAATGAGTTTACAAGTTTGTGTTTATTATTCTCAAACATTTAGCAGACCGACCTAGTCCCTGATGCTGCCTATATAGTTCCAAGGTCAACACAACTTGGCAAAGTCAAAGGCATAGCTCCAGTAGGGTCGCTGCTGTTGGTTCTCAAGATGTTTTTAGCCATTTGTAAAGAATTTATTTTTCCCACTATCCACCAATGGAGCCTTCTTCTTCCCACTGTAAAGGGGCCCTTTTTCATGGACCAACAATGTCTGTTACTTTTCTGGTTGATATCATTTTTTGTTTTCATTTCCTGATGAGGACAGAAAATAATGTCAAATAATTAGGGCTGTGAAAATTAAAGATTAATTCCTCGATTAATCGTTAATTTTTTTCAAAATTCTTTTGATCAGTATTCACCTTTCCGCTGGCTTCCGGGTCTTCAGGGAGTTCCGTCGGAAATCAGGTGACGTCACGGACATCGACATCACCGGACTCCTCCCCCCTTCCCCAAGTGCCTCCGTCTGCTAACAAAGGGAAGGGGGGAGGAGTCCGGTGACGTTGAAGATCTGATTGAATGTAACGCATACAGGGAGGAGCTACACATGACATCACCCGCTGCTGCCCTAAGGAACTAACATGATTGTCGGCTTTACATGCTGTGTTTTTATCATCTTTATGTGAGTAGTTTGTGTTTGAACACAAAAATGTAATCTTATACTTAAGCGGTGAGCACTTAGATCTTTTCTTTCTACCCATGACCTGCGTCCTTGCTGAGATCTAGGGAGACGTGAGAGAAGTTTATGGTCCGTGTTAACCTTTTGATACCCGCTTGCATGACCACCTGTTTGCACAGGGGTCCATGCCATAAGGTGAGAGGGATTAGTTAGACCGGAGGTGGAGGGATTGTCACGCTACTGTGGAAAAAAAAAAAAAATGACTTAAAGCGGAAGTAAACCCATCAATTTAACTGTTTAAAAAAAAAAAGGCATGCCGGGAATGCTAACTGCACATTGGCTGTGCTCTCAACCAAACAGTCAAACCATCCAATGGCTGGTGTCATAACGAATCACATGTGCAGCACTGTGGCAGTTGAAGATTAAACAGAGGCAAAGATGGCAGCTTCCTTGGCTGAAAACGATAGGGGGGTTTACTTCCACTTTAAGTCAGTGCTACAGTTTGAATTTAAAAAATATTTGTGTGAACTGTGAAGTTAAGTCATGGATTGTGGAAACTAACTAGTGTCGGGTGATTGTATATAGTATATACCACATTTACCACTGACTAATGCAGAGTTGCAATGCAAGGAGATCAGCTAAAAGTAGTTGGATCTGTATGTGCGTTATAATTAATCAACATTAAATCGATTATAAAAAAAAATTGATTAATCGAACGCGAACATTTTAATCAGTAACAGCCCTACAAATAATGCAGGTGAACTTTATAAAACGATTCATCTTGGGGGGGTCAAACACTTTAGGTGAGTCATATTCTTTTGTTGACTATTATATCTACAAAACAATACATCTTACTTACATCACTGTAGGATATAAAACATAATTTTTGGCATTGGTTCCCAAGACCTGAAAATCATTAAGGCCCCTTTCACACTGGGGCGGGAGCCGCGGCGATGGTAAAGCAGCGCTATATTTAGCGCTGCTTTACCGTCGTTTTACCCGCGGGATTCGGCCGCTAGCGGTGCGGCTTTAACCCCCGCTAGCGGCCGAAAAGGGTTAAAATCCCCCGCAAAGCGCCACTGTGCAGCGGTATTACCGCGGTGTCCCATTGAAATCAATGGGTAGGAGCGGTATAGGAGCAGTGAATACACCGCTCCTATACCGCTCCAAAGATGCTGCTAGCAGGACTTTTTTTACCGTCCTGCTAGCGCACAGCTCCAGTGTGAAAGCTGGCAGGCTTTCAGACTGGAGCTGTGCGCTAGCAGGACAGTAAAAAAAAGTCCTGCTAGCAGCATCTTTGGAGCGGTATAGGAGCGGTGTATTCAGTGAATGGGGCCGTTTTTTTCAGGCGGGGTACAGGCGCTATTTTTAGCGCTGTACCGCCTGAAAACCGCCCCAGTGTGAAAGGGGCCTTAAAGTTCCTCTGTGATAAAACAAAGCTTGAGAAAGGCTTCTTAAAGTGGAAGTAAACCCCCTATCGTTTTCAGCCAAGGAAGCTGCCATCTTTGCCTCTGTTTAATCTTCAACTGCCACAGTGCTGCACATGTGATTCGTTATGACACCAGCCATTGGATGGTTTGACTGTTTGGTTGTGAGCACAGCCAATGTGCAGTTAGCATTCCCGGCATGCTTTTTTTTTTTTTAAACAGTTAAATTGATGGGTTTACTTCCGCTTTAAGACACTCAACCAGAGGTGGAAGTGCCTGATAACCTCGGTCACCTGACAAAGGATGGGAGTGCCATACAATCCAGGCTTATAATGTGAAAACCCATAGGTATTTAGAGGGCCCTTGGAACTCCCAGCAGAGGATGGAAGAAACAAATAAATGCAGGGGGCCCTCAGACACACAGAGGAGAACACCATCGAAGCCAGGGGGGGGGAACTTCACACATCCACCAGCAGCAGGGTTACCCTCTGACATATAACCAAGGGGGGAGGGGACCATGGAACCACTCCTAGAGCAGTGATGCTAAACCTTGGCACCCCAGATGTTTTGGAACTACATTTCCCATGATGCTCAACTACACTGCAGAGGGCATGAGCATCATCATGTGAAATGTAGTTCCAAAACATCTGGGGTGCCAAGGTTTGCCATCACTGTCCATCCTATCTAGAGAATTGGAACATCATAAAAGCCCAGGGGATCCTTAGACACTCAACTAGAGAAGGTGGGTGCCTAGGATCACAGTAGGAACATCTGATGCCTAATCAGAGGAACCAAAATAGCCCAACCTCAGTCACCCAACCAAAGGGGGGAACCCTATGAAAGTGCAGGGGGAGCTTCACATATCCAACAAGATGAAGGGAACACATTAGAAGCCCAAAGGGAACCACTGACACCTGCCAGGGAATGTTGAGCCATAAAAAAAGTAGGGTCAACCTCAGATACTTAACCAAAGGAGGGGAGTCCAGGGGGAACCTCAGACACAGGACCAGAGGAAAGGAGCCTCATAGAAGCCTCACACAGATACAGTGGGGAAAATCATTATTTGATCCCCTACAGATATTGTAAGTTTACCCACTTACAAAGAAAGGAAGGGTCTAGCTGTTTTATCATAGGTGTATTTTAAATGATAGAGACAGAATATCAACCAAAAATCCAGAAAGAAAAAAAAAAACATGATACAAATGTTATAAACAGAGTTGCAGTTCATTGAGTAAAATAAGTATTTGATTCCTCAAGCAAAACATGACTAATGCCACATACACACGGTCGGAATACTCGTCGGAAAAAGCTCTGATGGTTTTACCGTCGGAATTTCGCTCAAACTGCCTTGCCTACACACGGTCACACCAAATTCCGATGGTCAATAACACCGCGGCATACCACGCGTTCGACGGCACTATAAAAGGGACGTTTAATGCTTCCGAGCATGCGTCAAATTGTTTCTGAGCATGCGTCGGAATTTTGCGTGTCGGAATCGCATACACACGATCGAAAAATCCGATAGAAAGGTTTTCCGTCTGAAAAATTAAGACCAGGTTCTCAATCCAAAGTCCGTCGGAAATTCCGACAGAAAAAGACCGATGGGCATACACGCAGTTGGAAATTCCGATGAAAAGCTCCCATCGGACTGTTTCCATCGGAAATTTCGACCGTGTGTATGCGGCATTAGTATTTGGTGGAGAAACCCTTGTTGGCGAGCACAGAGGTGAGACGTTTCTTGTAGCTGGTCACCAGGTTTGCACACATCTCAGGAGGGATTTTGATCCACTCTTCTTTACAGATCTTCTCTAAATCCTTAAGGTTTCTTGGCTGTCACTTGGCAACTCAAAGTTTCAGCTCCTTCCATAAATGTTCTATAGGATTAAGGTCTGGAGCCTGGCTAGGCCACTCCATGATCTTAAAGTGTAACTTCAGTCATTTTTTCAACTTTCCATCTATTAAATCTTCTGCCCTTGTTGTTTTAAAGTGCTACTAAACCCAGTAATATGAAAATAGTTCATCCACCCCTCCCCCAGCTTATAAATCTTCTTTTTACATTAAAATATTGCTACTATATACCTTTTTGGATGATCTGTATACCATGGTTACATCATAAAACTGCAGTTCTTTCAGTGCTGAGAGTTCAGGAAGGTGGAGATTTTCACTACAGCCTGTATACACACCCACATGTGTGATGTCAATATCATGTGACCTGGCTATCTCTGAGAACAAGAAACAGTTCTCTCCAGCATAAGACTGAGTATGTGCAGGTTGGCTATTGCCTGTGTTAGATGGCCTTCCCCAGATAGACAGTACAGGAAGGGGAGGATCTGTGCACACAGGATAAAACAGCCTTTTTACACAATGCAGAGGATTAACCTCTTAAAGTGGTGTTGCCACCAAAAAAAAATATGGGGGTGAGGATGATCATGAGAAAAGTGAGGGATCCGCCCAGCACTACACGGGAGGAGCTTGTGAATGATCTCAAGGCAGTTGGGAACACAGTCACCAAACAAACCATTGGTAACACAAAGTCACACTCTAGCCTCAGGCTACATTTCCACTAGTGCAACTCCAAAGCTTTGCGACATAGAGTGCGACTTTGTTGCAACTTTTAATGCGACTTTAATCCAGGGTATAAAGTTAGCTTAAAGCTGCACTCAAAGTAGTGCAGACACCTTTTCAAAGTCACAGCATAGAGGGGAACGTTTGCCATTGAAATCAATGGGCTGTGACTTGTCATGCGACTTTGTGTCCAAAGTCGCATGACAAGTCGCACTAGTGGAAACAGAGCCACAAACTCATTACCCACATGTAGCTCCCTCAGCTGGGCGTGTGCCACACCATGCACACAGCGCCCATCACAGTGCCACACCATGCACACAGCATCCATCACAGTGCCACACCATGCAAACAGCGTCCATCACAGTGCCACACCATGCACACAGCGTCCATCACAGTGCCACACCATGCACACAGCGCCCATCACAGTGCCACACCATGCACACAGCGCCCATCACAGTGCCACACCATGCACACAGCGTCCATCACAGTGCCACACCATGCACACAGCGTCCATCACAGTGCCACACCATGCACACAGCGCCCATCACAGTGCCACACCATGCACACAGCGCCCATCACAGTGCCACACCATGCACACAGCGCCCATCACAGTGCCACACCATGCACACAGCGCCCATCACAGTGCCACACCATGCACACAGCGTCCATCACAGTGCCACACCATGCACACAGCGCCCATCACAGTGCCACACCATGCACACAGCGTCCATCACAGTGCCACACCATGCACACAGCGCCCATCACAGTGTCACACCATGCACACAGCGCCCATCACAGTGCCACACCATGCACACAGCGCCCATCACAGTGTCACACCATGCACACAGCGCCCATCACAGTGCCACACCATGCACACAGCGCCCATCACAATGCCACACCATGCACACATAGCCCATCACAGTGCCACACCATGCACACAGCGCCCATCACAATGCCACACCATGCACACATAGCCCATCACAGTGCCACACCATGCACACAGCGCCCATCACAGTGCCACAACATGGACACAGCGCCCATCACAGTGCCACAACATGGACACAGCGCCCATCACAGTGCCACACCATGCACACAGCGCCCATCACAGTGCCACACAGCGCCCATCACAGTGTCACACCAGCCACACAGTGCCCCACCATGCCATCACAGTGCCACACCATGCACACAGCGCCCATCACAGTGCCACACCATGCACACAGCACCCATCACAGTGCCACACCATGCACACAGCGCCCATCACAGTGTCACACCAGCCACACAGTGCCCCACCATGCCATCACAGGGCCACACTATGCACACAGTGCCATCCACGTGGTTGTACACTGTAGAAAAATCTGCAGCATGTTGCATTGTAATCAATATTACAGTTTCCAGAGCCTGCCCCCACCATCTCAGGAGAAACTGCTATCCAAAAAGGAGGCTATGAAGACAGGAGGAGATCTGAGAAGGAGGGATGGGGGTGGGGCTGGCAGGTCTAGGCATGTCTGTCTAAAAAGAAGAGGTGGGACAGGGGTGGGTTGTGTAGTAGAGAAGGACGTTTCCAGGAAGTAAGAGGCCCCCCCCATACAGAATTGTGAAAAAGGAAAGAAAAACTGCGCTGTCTTATAAAGATATTGAAAAAATATATGTATACTAGCGGCCTGCACAACAGGTAACTGTAATGAGTGAATAAATGTAAATATAAAAAAAATTATATACCATACAGAATTCAGATACAAGTAGACATGTGCACACTAGAAAAATTTGTTTATTTTCGTTTCTGTTCGTTTCCGTTGATTCGTAACGATTCGCAATTTCGTAAGTCGTCGGTGTTCGTAACGATTCGTATTTTCGTAAGAGTTATTTTTTCGTTGATTCATTTTTCCGTTTAATTTTCGTTTATTTGAAATTCGGACGCATTCGTATTTTCGTAGATTTAGTTACATTCGTAAGATTGATTTATTCGTACTTTCGTAACATTGTTTTCGTAGATTCGTAATCGGAGCATAATTCATAATGTTATGTAATGTGTATGCTATTATTACATTTTAAGAGACACAGAAAATTACGAATCGAAAAAAAAAAGTTACGAATGTACGAATTTTTTCGTTCAATCCATTCGAAGCACGTTAAGCAGCGCCATTGTAAGGGACACGGAAAATTTCCAATTCAACAAAAAAAAAAAAAAAAAAGTTACGAATGTACGACTTTTTTCGTTCATTTTGATTTTCGTTGTTCGGATTTTCTTCTTTCGTAGTTTCGTTGTTTCTAATTTGGTTATTTCGGATTTTCGTTGTTTTTCATATTCGTTCGATTCGATAATTCGTCATTCGTTAATTTTTAGCAAATCATTCGTTCATTCGTACGATAACGAATGAACAAATATAACGAATTTTAACGGAAAACGAATTAAAATGAAACGAATTGCACATGTCTAGATATAAGGAAGTAAGGTTGTCCCTGAACAGGAAAAAGCAGATTGTTTGGCTTTGATTAGACTTTCTAAGCAACACAAACCGCTATACAGATAATGAATAATAATAAAGATATTTTACATATACCGGTAATTAATAGAACATTTTTCATTTTCCCCTGGACTTCCACTTTAAGGATTTAGAGAAGATCTGTAAAGAAGAGTGGACCAAATTCCCTCCTGAGATGTGCAAACCTGGTCACCAACTACAAGAAATGTCTGACCTCTGTACTCGCCAACAAGGGTTTCCCCACCGAGTACCAAGTCATGTTTTGGGGATCAAATATTTATTTTACTCACTGAACTGCAACTCAATTTATAACATTTGTATCGTGTTTTTTCAGAATTTTTGGTTGATATTCTGTCTCCATCATATAAAATACACCTATGATAAAAATTATAGACCCTTCATTTCTTTGTAAGTGGGCAAACTTACAGAATCTGCAGGGGATCAAATAATTATTTTCCCCCACTGTAGTTGTCATTTTAACAAGTTGTGACTAATATAATTCATATTTTTATACTTCTTAACTACATGCCGACCGCGCCATAGCTGAAAGACGGCTACAGCGCGGTCGGCTTATCCTGGGTGGACGTCCTCCAGACGTCCTCCAAGTAACTTGCTCCCGAGCGCCCCCTGGGGCGCGCACTCAGGAACATCCGTGACCACCGGGTCCTGAGGACCCGGCGCATCACGGATCACGGTAAAGGCCGCTGATAGCGGCCGTTGACCACGCGATCGCTCCGTCAAATGACGGAGCGATCACATGTACACCAACCGGCATCACGTCATGACGCCGGTTCCTGAGAGGGGAGAAGCGGAAAGGGGGGGGGAGATGGGACCAGCGCTGTGGGCTGGATGTGTAGTGCCCACAGCGCTGGTCAGTGACAGCAATACACTGCCCCCCACTGTGCAACGCTCTGCCCCCACTGTGCAATGCTCTGCAACACTGCAATACTCTGCCAATAAATTTTAATAGAAACAAAGAATTTTTATTTATTTTTTTTACCGAATTTTCAGTATATTTTGATTTATAGTGCAAAAATTAAAAAACCAGCGGCGATTAAATACCACCAACAGAAAGCTCTATTTGTCTGAAAAAAAGGACACAAAATTCATTTGGGTACAGTGTTGCATGACTGAGTAATTGTCATTCAAAGTGTGAGAGAACCGAAAGCTGAAAATTGGTCTGGGCAGGAAGGGTGTTTAAGTGCCCAGTGGGTAAGTGGTTAATTGTGTTAAATGTTGCCTCTATCATGGAGCTTTTACAGTCACTTATTAATGGAATCAATTGATTCCCGAATATGTTTTTGTCCCTCCCCCCCCAGAATTATTTTATTCTTGTTAAAATATAAAAAGGTGTGACCACGCAGACAGGTACTCTTCATCATATCTACAAGCCTAGTGATGAGGAATCAATCTCTTGGAGCCTCGCTCTTCGTTCTCATAGCAGTGACGTCTGGTGTGTTCAGGAAGAAGCCCCCCCACAATCACCATTAAAGCTTTATTGATCGATTTGTCACCCGATTAAAGCAGAATATATTATAACAATATGATACATTATAATATCTTACATAGAAAACTTTACAGCCTTTTATCATTCAGAAAGTTTACATCCAGAAATCGGTCACATCACTAAGTTTAGAGCAAATTAAAATCAGAGAAAATAATAATTTACACATTATGAGGGGGGGAAGTATTATACATAGATTTCTAGAGACTGCGGTACAAGAATAATAATAATGATGATGATGATGATGATGATGATGATGATAAGTCCTGAACAATGGGAGAAGCCACAGACCTGACTGGCCCCATCCATGAGTGTCACATGATCACTCACTGAGGACATCTGTATTCATTGTAATTTTCCAAGATGGAAACCGTTCCGTGTGCAAAGGGTGGATTCACCATGCAGTTAAGTAGTTACCAGTGTCATTTGCAGATCAGGTGCATAAGGCTTGGTTCTCATTAGTACGACCCCCATTGTAGTGCAACATTAGAGCTTATGTGACTCTAAGGTCGCATAGATTAGAATGGGTGCCATTGGAATAAATGGGTTTTGACTTGTCATGCGATTATGAGGTTGATTTACTAAAGGCAAATGCACTTAGTACTACAAGTGCACTTGGAAGTGCAGTCACTTTAGAAATGAGGGGCAAAGATCATAAAGGAGGGAGGGGGGGGGGGGGGCAAAGATCAGAAAGGAGGGGGGGGGGGGCAAAGATCAGAAAGGAGGGGGGGGGGCAAAGATCAGAAATGAGAAAAGGAGGGGGGCAAAGACCTGAAATGAGGAAAGGAGGGGGGGCAAAGACCTGAAATGAGAAAAGGAGGGGGGGCAAAGACCTGAAATGAGAAAAGGAGGGGGGGCAAAGATCTGAAATGAGGAAAGGAGGGGGGCAAAGATCTGAAATGAGGAAAGGAGGGGGGCAAAGATCTGAAATGAGGAA
>CM053037.1:178170121-178190265 GCA_028564925.1 Lithobates sylvaticus
TTTGATCGCTCCTGTTCTTTTTGTCTTTTGAGGTGGAGGGTGCTTTTTTGGGTATGGGGGGTAGAAAGGTTCAGCGATCATGTGACCATTGTCCTGCTGGCCACCGATCTTTAGTCCGCACCGAGAGTCGCCTTCCAGAGCTCAGTCTTTGTGTTGGGTGCACAGCGAGCACTGAGTACCGGTGTTGTAGGAAGAGAAGTTGTCAGATTTATCATACCTGTCTGTAGATTGTTGTGGAAGTAATATACGGAGAACAAGGGAGTGTGTATGACTTGGTGGGCCTCCAGCTCTGTTTGTCCTGGGGGCACAAGAAGAGAATATACCGGCGATGGACATATGCTGTTTATCCTCCTCGGAGGTATGTAGACAGACCTGCGCTTGGATCTGCTGGATGTGAAGGTCCCCTTGAAGCAAAGTGCAGTGGGCATTGCAGCAGCACTCCAGTCACATATATAACCAGGTATTATTGTGTCCTCGGCCCTGTTTGCTCTGTGCTGGAAACCTCATCTGATGTTTACTCTCCTCCTTGCTGATTTTGTGGTTTCATGGCACAGATACTCTCTATTGCTCTGCCAAGCCAGTGTGTGGCTGAGGCCTGCAGATACTCTAATATTTTGTAGGTCAGTGTGCTGTTGGCCACAAATACTCCTTCCCAGGTGTGTGTGTGTGTGTGTGTGTGTGTGTGTGTGTGTGGTGTGTGTGTGTGTGTGTGTGTGTGTGTGTGTGTGTGTGTGTGTGTGACTGAAGGCTGCAAATACTTCACAATTTGCCAGGCCGTTGTGTGACTGTGGGGGGGCTCTTCCGGGCCGTTGTGACTGTGGGGGGCTCTTCCGGGCCGCTGTGTGACTGTGTGGGGGGCTCTTCCGGGCCGCTGTGTGACTGTGGGGGGGGGGCTCTTCCGGGCCGCTGTGTGACTGTGGGGGGGGCTCTTCCGGGCCGTTGTGTGACTGTGGAGGGGGGGGGCTCTTCCGGGCCGTTGTGTGACTGTGGGGGGGCGGCTCTTCCGGGCCGTTGTGTGACTGTGGGGGGGGCTCTTCCGGGCCGTTGTGTGACTGGGGGGGGCGGCTCTTCCGGGCCGTTGTGTGACTGTGGGGGGCGGCTCTTCCGGGCCGGTGTGTGACTGTGGGGGGGGGGCGGCTCTTCCGGCCGTTGTGTGACTGGGGGGGGGGGGGGGGGGGGGGGGGGGGACTCTACCGGTCCGGTGTGTGACTGGGGGGGACGACTCTCTTCTGGGCCGGTGTGTGACTGGGGGGGACGACTCTCTTCTGGGCCGGCGTGTGACTGGGGGGGACGACTCTCTTCTGGGCCGGCGTGTGACTGGGGGGGGACGACTCTCTTCTGGGCCGGCGTGTGACTGGGGGGGGACGACTCTCTTCTGGGCCGGCGTGTGACTGGGGGGGACGACTCTCTTCTGGGCCGGTGTGTGACTGGGGGGGAGGGGGAGACTCTTCTGGGCCGGTGTGTGACTGGGGGGGGGGGGGAGACTCTTCCGGCCCGGTGTGTGACTGGGGGGGGGGGGGGGGGGGGACACTCTTCCGGGCCGGTGTGTGACTGGGGCGGGGGGACACTCTTCCGGGCCGGTGTGTGACTGGGGGGGGGGGGGACACTCTTCCGGGCCGGTGTGTGACTGGGGCGGGGGGACACTCTTCCGGGCCGGTGTGGGACTGGGGCGGGGGGGGGGGGGGGGGGGGGACTCTTCCGGGCCGGTGTGTGACTGGGGCGGGGGGGGGGGGACTCTTCCGGGCCGGTGTGTGACTGGGGGGGGGGACTCTTCCGGGCCGGTGTGTGACTAAAAGCTGCAGATAATTTATAATAATCCTCTGCCAGACTGCTGTGTAGATATTCCATAATACTCTGACTAATAGACTGTGTGTGTGTGTGAAAAAGCTGCTGATACTCTAGTACAGCCTTTTTCAACCCTTTTACCCTGTTAGAGGATCCTTAAAAAGATTTTCAGGTAACCCTGCCACGATCAATTCAGTGGGAGGAATTCCCCTTCCATTGGTGGTCAGTGGGAAGAATGCCCCTTCCCTTGGTGGCCAGTGGGAAGAATGCCCCTTCCATTGGTGGTCAGTGGGAAGAATGCCCCTTCCATTACAGACCGCTAAAAAGATCATTGGTTTAATGTTGTCTCTGCCAGGTGGTGTTGGCCTCAGACAGAACTATACAGGCACCATCAGATGGGTCAAGCAGCCTCAGGAGGAATCCTAGGGTTCCATAGAACCTGGTTGAGAATGGCTGCTCTAGAATAATTTGCCAGGCCGGTGTGTAGCCGAGGCCCACAGATGCCCTTTAATACTGTGCCAGGCTGGTGTGTGAGGACATGGAATACACTTCCAGGCCAATATGTAACTGAGGTCTGCAAATACTCTTATAAATCTCTTCCAGGCCCAGCGTGTGACTGTTACAGATAATCTAGAATAATCCTCTGCCAGGCCAGTGTGTGACTGAATACCACAGATATTCTAGAATACTCGGCCAGGTCGTTGTAGGACTGCGATCCGCAGACACTCAGAAACCTTTTTTTTTTTCACACTGATCACTTTCTTTTTCTTCTTTTTTTTGCTTTACCAAAAGCGGAAGAAAAATGCATGACCATTTAATCCTATGGAAATCTTCACACCAGTCAGTTGCACTTGTAAAAGTCCTGTACTGTGCATGTTAGGTTCAAGGAAAGAAATACACCAAAAAATGCACCTCCCTATTAAAATGAGTAGAAAACGTGGCAAAAACGCACTCGTTGTTGCACTATTGGTGCGTTTTGTAAGTCCCTTTTTTCACAAGTGCAAAACGCACCGGAAATGTGACAAAAACGCTTATGCGGATCAATGGAGCAGTTTTAAAAGGGTCTTTATCTGCACCCTCAGTCACATACTGGCCCATACTCTTGCAGACTGGAGTGTGGCTTGGGTTCTGTTCTCACTAGTTCAACTTTGCAGTGCGACGTTCATGCGACCCAAATTCAACTTATTACACTCTATGGTGTTCAAGTCACAAAAAAGTTGCATCAAAGTAGTTCAGGAAACTTCTTTGGTGTTGTTGCGACTTGAGTCGCAGCAATGCAAATGGTGGCCATTGAAAAAAAACATGGTTTTCAACTTCCCAGGTTCAAGTAGTGTGAGTTGACCTTTTCCCTTCTTTTTGGAGAGCCACAAAAACTGTACGTCTCTCTCTATGGATCACCCAGGGTTGAGACCAGGTCTAATTGGGTAACACATTGGTTTGGCAGATTATAGAGCAGTGATGGTGAACCTTGGCACCCCAGATGTTTTGGAAACATTTCCCATGATGGTAATGCACAGTGTATTTGAGCATCATGGGAAATGTAGTTCCAAAACATCTGGGGTGCCAAGGTTCACCATCACTGCTCTATAATCTGCCAAACCAATGTGTTGCCCAATTAGACTTGGTCTCAACCCTGGCTGATACATAGAGACGCGTACAGTTTTTGTGGCTCTCCAAAAAGAAGGGAAAGGTCAACTCGCATTACTTGAACCTGGGAAGTATCTGGAATATAGTGAGCCCTTCCAATGGGTGGAATCGTACATGACCAGCACTTCTGCCTATAGCCGGACCAAACATGGCTGCCCTGTTCACACTGGAATTTCCGGGGATGTGCATGTGGTGACAAACTGTCAAGTCTCTGGGTCTGGGGCAAGATACCCCCCCCCCGCCCCCCACCACCACCACCACCAATCCTCTGCCCAGCGGAGAAGCCGATGATATATGCTAATAATATTGTTTTAGCCTTTTAGTTCTCAGAGGATTTTGTTGCCATTAATCCTTCTTTCTGTTGCAGATGAAATCAAGACTGAGCTGGAAAGAGAGAAGTAAGTGTTTTTAATTTATCTTGTGTACATAGAGTTTGGAGAGGGATCCAAAACGAGGCCCTCCAGCGGCGCGCTGACAGGGCTTCCATCTTCACCAGGCCTTCCTTCAAGGTTGGCGGGCTCCGGTCCTATTTTATTTGAGAGGCTGGCTTATGCCCAGTACACACGGTTGGAAATTCCAACGGAAAATGTCCGATCGGACCATGTTGTCGGAAAATCCACCCGTGTGTGGGCTCCATCGGACTTTTTCCATCGGAATTTTGAGAACCTGCTCTCAAATTTTCCGACAACATAATCCGATCGGACTTTTTCCGATCGTGTGTAGAGAATTTCGACGGACAAAGTGCCACGCATGCTCAGATCAAATTATGAGACCAAAGCTATTGGCTAATGTCCTCTACGTAGTTCCGTTGTACGCAACGAACGTCACCACGTTCAGAATGATCGGATTTTCCGACAACTTTGTCCGACCGTGTGTATGCAACACCAGTGTCGGACAAAATCCGTATGAAAAAATCAGACGGATTTTGTGGTCGGAATTTCCGACCGTGTGTACGGGGGCTTAGACTAATCATGAGGTCTAGGCACCAGGTAAGATGTGGACCCAGGATTGGAGGCGTTCTCCCACCCAAAGTCCTAAAAAGCATCTGGGCTCCAGAACAGGGCTTATTAACTACTTGACCTCTAAGTTTTTTTACCCCCATTCATGATCAGGCCATTTGTGGGTGCTTTTTAACCCATTTTTGGCTGCTAGTGGCGAAAACTAAGCGTCTGAATACCATTTTTGCAGATATCTTCAGACCGGTCACCTGACTCCTGGGCGCTCTTCTACTCTGATCCAGGGCTACAGCGGGAGGAGCCGAGATCTTCCACTGACGTCTGCTGGGAGGTCACCTGACTGCTGTGCTGGCCGCCCGGCTCCTCCCGCTGTAGCCCTTAGATGGGGGAAGAGAGCAGCTAGGAGTCATGTGATCGGCCTTAAGATATCTGCAAGAAAGATATTTAGACACTTTGTTTTCCACAATCACTTACACTGCATGTTATAGCTGGATAAAAGGAAGGAGCTAGCTGTAAGTGTTTTTTTTTTTTTTTTAATGTTTAAAATACTACTAATAGCAGGAGGAGAGGAGCAGCTCACATACACAGAGGAGGACAACTTCGGATGACGGAGGCACATAAGCTGACCACGGTGTCAGGGCTCAGCAGCCATGAAATACTGTGGGCAGTTTACAGGGGGGAGAGCATAGCCAGGCAGGATACAGCCAGATAATTCAGGTGATACTGAAGGCCAAACTGCACAGCACAAGCACTGTGCTATATAACATGCTTTAAGGCAGGGGTGTCCAAACTTTTTTTCAAAGAGGGCCAGATTTGATGAAGTGAACATGCGCGAGGGCCGACCATTTTGCCTGACATTCTTTGAACCATTAAATTTCGGTCTAAGTTTGTTTGTTCAAGCACCAATACACTGCCCAACAAGAATTCTCTTGCCTTTGCGGCTGTGTGTGAGTAAAGAGATGAGCTCAGGCGTATTATTTGTATATACCGTATTTATTGGCATATAACCCGCACCTTCACTTTAAGAGGGAAGTTTCAGGAAAAAAAAATGTATTTTAAATCAAGAACTGTGAAGCAAAATAAGGGTCAGTGCCCATCTACAGACTCCCAATTGCCATGAATGCAGCACCCACCAATCGCCAGGAATGCAGCACTCACCATTGCAAGAAATGCAGCCCCACCATTAGCCGGGAATACACTTAACATTTGCCATCAGCGCAGCCTTGGAGGGGACATGGAGGGTGCAGGATGAGCGCCAAAGGTATCCTACAGGAGAATCTCCTGTTTACACAGCAGCCTCTTTAAGTGAAAGTCCCGCCTCCTTTGATGGACAGAACAGTCGTCCAATGGCAGCGCCGGAGACGGGACTTTCTCTTACAGAGGCTGCCGTGTAAACAGGAAATACTCACTCCTCCTGTGTGCACGGCGCTCGTCCCGCCTCCTCCCTCTGAGGCAGCCAGACTATATATCTTTTGTGGCCCTGGCGCTGGGAGATCGTCGGGGGGCCACAAAAGATATATAAGGATATATATTTAGATAACCAGGCGGGCCGTTCAAAACCGGGCCGCGGGCCAGACTTTGGACATGCCTGCTTTAAGGGAACAGGATCCATTTTATTTTTTTTTTTTTTATTTTATCTTTATTTTTTGGGGTTACAAACGCTTTTAAGATGCTGAGAAAACAAAGTCTGTGTTCTCCAGATCAGTCATAAGCTCTGGAGCCCCCCACTATGTGTAAATGAGAAATCTGGGTGACTCATAATGTAAACATAGGTATATGTATATATACACGGTATGATAAAATGTGTGTCCATTGTAGTCAGATTATGTTTTGTGTCTCAGTTACCAGGTAAAGTTTTGTACAGCGTGTGACTCTGAGACGCTGTTTGTTCAATGGGTGTGAATATTCGGGGTATTTAATCTTTATCTTGTGATGACTTTACTCAAATAAGCTCTGGTTTGCAGACTGTTTATATATCTCTGTTATCTTTTCTGCTCCCAGTATCAGTGTGCTGGGCACTGCCCGCTGTCTAAGAGCAAATACAGATGTGTACTTCTATATCTCATCTGTCTATATCTCATCCTTCTATTGCAGACATGGATCAGAGCCGCTGTCCAAACCAAAATTCATTGAGGCCGACAAGTATTTCCTCCCATTTGAGCTGGCTTGTCAGACAAAGGCCCCCCGCATTGTCAGCACCTCCCTGGACTGCTTGCAGGTAATGCCTGGGGTTGTACCCCTGTATTGCTCTATGGAAGATAAATGTGGCGGTTTTTGCAGGATTTAGGTTTTCATATTATCACAATCCTTTGGAAAGACCTACTCCCTTTTTGCTTTCATTTCTTCTGCCTAGTTGTGTGGCCAGGCGGCTTGAGATTGGTACAGCATTTATCGACATGGAAATGGGAAGCGAGGGTTAGTTAAAGTGGTTTTGAATGCTGAAGGTTTTTCACAAACCTGTGTGCAGCTCACCTGAGCCCAATATTGATCCAGTGATGTGCACAAGAGCCTTGGCTTTAGGCCCCTTTCACATGTGTGGACCGTATGTCCGTTTTTCATCCATCCGTTTTTGGATGAAAAAGGACATACATGCACCCCTATGGGATAGCGGGTGTCAGCAGATGAGCATCCGCTGACACCCGCTATCATCCGCCTCCACTATTGTCCGATTCTGCAGACGGAGGAAAACCCTATTTTTCCATCCGTCTGCAGATCGGATGAACACGGACAGGTGGTCCGTGTTCATCCGATCCCCCATAGGGGAGAGCGGAGAACTGACAGGGCGGTCCCTGCACAGTGTGCAGGGACCGCCCTTTATTCAGCCGGCTCAGCAGGGATCAGCTGAGCGATCCCTGCTGAGCATCGGATCTTCACGGGGCGGATCAATACGGATCCGTCCCGTGTGAAAGGGGCCTTACTGGGTCCCAATCTTTATCCAATGATGTCCACAAGAGCCTCAGCTGTCCCGGGTCCCAATCTTTATCCAATGATGTCTACAAGAGCCTCGGCTGTCCCGGGTCTCTCTGTCCTTATTGGCTGGGGCAGGAAGGGGAGCCATTAGCTCCCACTGCTATTAGTCATAGCCAGTGAGCCACTGAGGAGAGAGCAGGAGGCAGGACTGAGCCGCGGCTCTGTGTCTTATGGAAGCATAGCGAGGGGTTCGGGAGTGAGCGCCCACCAATGCCCCGAGTGGGGGCATTGGTCAAGGGGGAGGAGCCAAGAGTGCCGGCGGGGGACCAGAGAAAAGAATTGGGGGTGCTATCTACAAAAGAGTTCTAATCCTTTCCACTCCAACAAAACAAAAAAAGATTTTTATTTTTTTTTTGCCTGGATTTTAAGGCAATTCACACTAGATGTGTTGGGACTGCATTGGGCGGCTATTCCAGCGCAGTCCTACCGCATGGACAAGGAAAAATGCCTCATCTCCTATGTGGTGTGCGGGCACGATGTGCTGACAAAAGTACTGCATGCATAACTATATTTTTTTTAAACCAACTTTATTGAGATGTCACACAGACGTCTCAAAGTTCAATTGCAAGGCAGTGGATTGCCTCGCACCGGGCGGCTGGCAATTGAACTTTAAGACGTCTGTGTGACATCTCAATAAAGTTTGTTTTAAAAAAAAAAAAAAGAGAAAAACTGTAATCCTCCAAGCTCAGCATTTCATCACTGCGCTGAGCTCAGTCAGACCGCACTGCACCACAGTTCTAGTTTTTTCATATACCTGAGCTAGACAAGCGACGATGGCAGCCTCTCGGGTCAAACTAAAATTAGCGAAAGGAAATGTGCCCTCGGGCAATAATACAGAATTTTCCAGCACAGTTCGATTTGCAAACTTATGCAGCAAAACGCTCTATTACCCTGAGATGTTAAAACCACACAAGTTGGAAAGTTATGTATTGCTGTGTGTGGGTATAGGATTGTATGATATATATTTTTTTTATTTTTTTATGGTTGAACTAGATGGACCTGTGTCTTTTTTTTATTTTTATTTTTTTTTTTATTTTTTCCAACCTGACTAACTATGTGTACTGCCCTGCCTGGAAGGGCCTAGTGATGCAATGTGACAAAGATCACCCGAGGGAAACCATACGGGTGACCTGAACTACAACCATTTCATCTTTGTTTCCTACAAATACTTGTTAAAGTGTAACTAAACCCAGGAATCTGCAGCCACTATATCTGGTCTCCCACAGAACAAAGAAATGCAATTATTTTAGTAAAATATAAACTGCTAAATACCTTTCTCTAGTCATCTTCCAGGACGGCACACCTGAGAGGATGACTGGTCACACCTGGCAGGAAACACAATTAACAAAGTTTAAAAAGCCCCACCCCTCCCTCTGACTTTCAGTTATTGATTGTGTTTCCCACACGCTGATGGCTGCGAAACCGTTTGTTATTTTTTCTAAGACCTCAGGTCTGGGACCATGGTCGCCCCCTTAATGAACAAACCCAGAGCAGTCAGTGGTGCCTGTGGGGTTCTCTGTTCAAGCATTTTTCAAATGCCATTAAATTAAGGGGTTTTCCCTCTGCTCTCCCTAGAAAGCTGAATGGGAGAGGCTGGGGCACTAGGACAGGTGAGTTGTCCATAACCCCAGGGGCCACCTAATCTTCCCTCTTTTCCTCCCCTCATACCTGACAGTGGTGGACGGTTGGGGGGGGGCCGCTGATACACCCCACGTCGGCCGGAAGCTGGGCTCCAATGGCCGAACGTTTTCTTCCCCTTAGGGGGCCGTGCCATCCTTAGGGATAGACCGCGGCGCAGAGCGGCGTCTGTAGCCGCTAGTGCGCATGTCCGGAAGCCGCCGGGCGCCGGTGTGACGTCATATCCGGCGCGCCGGGGCTTCAACAAAATGGCGGCGAGCGCGGCGGTCAGAGCACGAGGCGGCTGTTCGGAAAGAGGGGGCCCAAGGTCCACAGCCTTCACAGACGATCCATCTACCGGTGTAGAGGCAGAGGATGGAAGGCGGACCAGAGCTCGCGGCATCAGAGGTCACCACAGGGGGTGAGTGACTCGGCTGGAGCGAGGGGGGGGCAGACATTTGGGGTGGCCCTATTGTCCTTGTCCCCCACACTGTGTGTGTATGTGATGTGGCTAATGGGTGTCCCTTTCTTACAGAGACCGAATGCCCTGCTCAGGAGAGAGCCAGTAGGTCTGGGAAAGCCACATCCAAAACTAAACGCTGTGGGTCTTGTAGCTCTAAACTCCCACAGGACCACAGCAAGCCTTTTTGTTACAAATGTATTTACAAATTGGCAGGCAAAGAGACAGCAGAGGTTGCGAAGGAATGCAGGGCACTTCAGGTTGAGATGCTAGCTACCCTTCAGTCTTTTAAAGCCGCACTTGATCAGCGTCAGGGGGATGCCAGATCAGTAAGGGAAAGCTCTCCCTCACAGGAAGATAGATCTACCTTTACAGGAGGGTCTCAGGAACCTGCCCCATACTATTCAGAGGAGGAGGTTTGCAGCTCTGACCTGAGTTCCCAGGAGGGGGAGGACTCAGATCAGGATAGCCATGTAGAGACCAGATCTGGGGGACACCTCTTTTCAGCAGAGGATATGGAGGGTCTCCTCAGGGCTGTATATGCGTCAGAGGACATTCAGTTGCCTTCCGCCCAAGTGTCAGCTCAGGATAAGGTCTATAGAGGTTTGGGTAAGCCACAGGCCAGATCCTTCCCAGTTCACCAGTCCCTGAAAGATATTATCTTGAGGGAATGGAAGGAACCTGAGCGTAAACTCCTCAGACTTAAAACTTGGAAACGGAGATGTCCTTTTAAGGAGGAGGAGGAAGAAAAATTTTTCAAAGTCCCACGTTTAGATGCGTCCTTGGCGCAGGTTTCTAAACGGTCGGACTTATCTTTTGAGGACGCGGGTAACATTCAGGATCAGATGGATAAAAAATCTGAGATCCTGTTGCGTAGAGCTTGGGAAGCGAATGCATCGGCCATGAGCCCTGCATTGGCTTCAGCTTGTGTAGCCAGGAACGCAGACGCATGGCTCAACAAGCTGATGGACCATCTCACACGTAAGAAGGAATCCAGGGAGGTAGTAGAATCCCTGGAAGTGGTGGGGAGAGCTATCGCCTTTTTGGCGGACGCGGCAGTAGAGACAGTAAGGACGACTGCTAAGTCAGCGGCATTACTGAACTCAGCCAGGAGGGCCCTTTGGGTTAAGACTTGGGACGGAGACTTCACTTCCAAGTCCCGACTCTGTGGTATTCCCTTTGAGGGCTCCCTACTCTTTGGTTCGGGTCTGGAACAGGTCCTTTCCCGATCCACAGAAAAAGGTAAGAAATTTCCCTCCAAACCCAAGAAGGAAAAAGGGAGGAAATTTTTTCGTGGCCCCCCTGCAAAAGGCCAGTTCAAGGGCAAAGGGGGACAAAGGAAGAAATGGGGGATCGGAAAGGGCAAAGAAAAAGGTGGAATCCTTTTTTCCGGGTCCGGACCGTCCAGCAAAGATTCTAAATGACGCCATAAAAGTGGGCGCAAGGCTCTCGTATTTTCTTCCCCAATGGGAGAAGATCTCAGAGAGCCCTTATATTTTAGACCTAATAAAACTAGGTTACAAGCTGGAATTTCGGTCACTCCCACCTCAAAATTTTTTGGTTACTTACCTTCCCAAAGATTCTCTGAAGGCAAAGGGCTTGCTAGACAGCGTTCGCATGCTCGCAGAACAGGAAGTGATTTTCCCGGTCCCAGTGACTCAGAGGGCTTTCGGTTTTTATTCCCACATTTTTGTGGTCCCGAAGCCATCGGGCAAGTTTCGGTTGATTATCAATCTACGGAAACTGAACCACTACCTGTTGTACAAGCGATTCAGAATGGAGAGCATCTACACGGTCAGAAAACACCTCCAGAAGGGAGTTTTTATGATCACATTAGATCTCAAAGATGCTTACCTGCATGTACCCATTGCCCCGGATCATCAGAAGTACTTGCGTTTCGCAGTACGGACAGAACAGGGGGTGCAGCATTGGCAGTTCAGGGCACTCCCCTTCGGCCTTGCGGCCAGTCCAAGGATTTTTACCAAAGTCCTGGCAGAGGTAGTATCCTTTCTACACCTTCAGGGGGTAGCTCTGATACCATACCTTGACGATCTGTTGATCTACAGTCCATCCAGAGACCAGCTCCTGAGAGATCGAGAGCTGGTCTTGTCGACCCTGGATTCCCTAGGTTGGATGGTGAGTCAGGAGAAATCCTCCCTGGATCCCTCACAGTCAAAGGTATACTTGGGGTATCAGTAGCCCAGAAAGTGTTTCTTCCTCCCGAAAAGGTCGAAAAAATTCGGGGCGCAGTGACAGTGTGTCTCGAAGCCCCGGAGGTATCTTTGAGAAACATCATGAGGGTGTTGGGCCTGATGGCCTCTTGCATCCCGGCAGTTCCCTGGGCTCAGCTCCACTCACGAGTCCTCCAGGGCTTCCTTCTCTCCTCTTGGGGCGGGAGAAGAGAAGCCCTGGAGGAGAAAGTTCCTCTGTTAGAGGAGGTAAGAAGCTCCCTAGTTTGGTGGCTCGATCCCGTCAACCTATCGGGAGGTCGGACGTGGACACAGCTAGACCCAATAGGCATTACAACAGACGCAAGTGCCTGGGGTTGGGGGGCTCATTTAGGAGACCGCTACGCCCAGGGTCCCTGGGATCAGAGTCAGAGCAGAGCTTTCTCAAACTTCAGGGAGCTACTGGCAGTCGGGAAGGCATTAAGTGTCTTCCGGGACTTGATCCAAGGAAGGGAAGTCCAAATTTTCTCGGACAACCGGGTGGCAGTTTCCTATTTGAACCGTCAAGGGGGAACAAGGTCAGTCAGTCTAAGGGCACTGACCCAAGATTTCCTGGGGGAGGCAGAGAAAAACATTCTCTCAATCTCTGCGGTCCACATAAAAGGATCCCTCAATATACAAGCAGACTTCCTCAGCAGACAGCCCATTCTTCAGGGAGAATGGGAGTTGAACGAAGAAGTTTTCGCTCTGGTAAGACGTCATTTCGGAGTACCAGAGATAGATTTATTCGCTTGTCAAAAGAACGCAAAGGTGCGGAGATTCTTTTCTCTCACGAGAGAACAGAGATCCTCAGGAGTAGACGCTCTCGCTCAGAATTGGGACTTCAGCCTGGCATATGCCTTTCCTCCCCTGGTACTCATCCCACGAGTGCTTCAAAAGCTGTCACAGTCGGATGGAGACCTTATCCTGATTGCACCCTGGTGGCCGAAGCGGGTCTGGTTCCCCACCATGTGGAGGTGGTCAGTCGTGCCTCCGCTGCATCTCCCGGTCAGGCGGGATCTTCTCTGCCAGGGCCCAGTGCTGCATCCCAACCCGGGGTTTCTGTCCCTGACGGCCTGGCTCTTGAGAGGGAGATCCTCAGGAACAGGGGATGCTCGGAGAAGGTAATTGACACTCTTCTCCTTAGTAGGAAGAAGGTTACCAGACAGATTTATGCAAAGGTCTGGAAAATCTTCTCTAGATGGGCTCAAGCAAATCAGAGAACTATCCAGACGATTCCAACCGTTCTGGATTTTCTCCAGGAAGGGGTAGACCTAGGGTTAGCGGTCAGTACCCTTAGGGTCCAGGTAGCAGCCCTGTCAGTGTTCTTTGACACAAGGTTAGCTCAAGACCCTCTTGTTAAGAGATTTTTGCTAGCCAGGGAAAGGTTAACCCCGGTAAGGACAGTTAGCTTCCCGCCGTGGGATTTGTCCCTGGTTCTGGACGCCCTGACGAAAGGGCCATTTGAGCCGTTGGATCAAATTTCATTTAAATTTCTTTCCCTTAAAATGGCCTTTCTTCTAGCCATTACCACAGCTAGAAGAGTAGGCGACCTACAGGCCCTGACAATAAAAGAGCCTTTTTTGTTGATCCTAGAGGACAGGGTAATCCTTAGACAGGATCCTCTTTATTTACCAAAAGTGACCTCTGGGTTCCACAGGTCACAAGAGATTATTCTTCCATCATTCTGCCAGAATCCGAAGAATGAGAAGGAAGAAAGATTGCACCTTTTAGATGTTAGACGCTGTCTTTTAGTCTATCTAAAAAGGGCAAGGGAGTTTAGGAGATCAAATCATCTTCTAGTTACTTTTGGGGGGCCAAAGAAAGGGTCTTCAGGCCTCAAAACCTACGATAGCCAGGTGGATTAAGCAGGCAATAGCATTAGCCTATAAACACTCGGATAAACCGGTTCCATCCCACCTTAAGGCGCATTCAACCAGATCTCTGGCGACCTCCTGGGCAGAAAGGGCAGGTGCTTCCATAGATCAGATCTGCAAGGCAGCAACATGGACGAGCCATAATACCTTCCTGAGGCATTACAGAGTGGAGCTGTTGTCCCCTCAGGACTTGGCTTTTGGCAGGACGGTCCTACAGGCGGTGGTCCCACCCTAAGGTAGGCCTTAACTTCTTGCTCATCGTCTCAGGTGTGCCGTCCTGGAAGATGACTAGAGAAAAATACCAGTTACACTTACCGGTAACGGATTTTCTAGGAAATCTTCCAGGACGGCAGGCCTACTTCCCTACCCTTAAATGTTGGTGATGTTTTATTCTTCACAGAATGTACCCTCTGACACTGGTGTGGGTGTTTACTTTGTCATAACTGAGGGTCAGAGGGAGGGGTGGGGCTTTTTAAACTTTGTTAATTGTGTTTCCTGCCAGGTGTGACCAGTCATCCTCTCAGGTGTGCCGTCCTGGAAGATTTCCTAGAAAATCCGTTACCGGTAAGTGTAACTGGTATTTTTTTTTTTGCTTTGCCCCTGAGGCGATTTAGTTTGCATGTGTAGCTCTATAAAAGTCATTCATTCACATGCACCCTCCCAAGAAAAAAAAACTCTAGCAATACACACCAAACTAAGCATGTGCAGCTTGTCCCTTAGCCTCTGTTTTATCAGGAGATGAATTGGGGACAGTGAAAGAAGGGGAGAAACAGAGACGACGGGATCAAACAGCCTTTTTACACAATGCAGAGGATTAACCCCTTAGGTTCCATAGTGAGCATAACAACAAGCATGCTTTACTGCATATACAGACTGATTTTACTGTTGTGGGTTTAGTAGCACTTTAACCACCTGATTACTTTGCACTTAAACCCCCCTCGTGACCAGACCAATTTTCAGCTTTTGGCGCTGACGCACTTTGAATGACAATTGCGCGGTCATACAACACTGTACCCAAATGAAATTTTTATAATTTTTTTCCCACAAATAGAGCTTTCTTTTGGTGGTATTTAATCACAGCTGGGGTTTTTATTTTTTGCTAAACAAAAAAAGATGGGAAAATAAAAAAAAATAGAAAAAATCATGTTTAATAGTTTGTTATAAAATTTTGCAAACAGGTAATTTTTCTGCTTCATTGATATGCGCTGATGAGGCTGCACTGGTGGGCACTGATAGGCTGCACTGGTGGGGACAGCAAAGATGGCACGGATGGGCACTGGTAGGTACGTATTACCTGATGTGCAGCACTGGCACTGAGAGATGGCACTGTGGGCACTGGTAGGCGGCACTTTAATTGGGCAAAGGTGGGCACCATGGATTGGGCACATTGCAGTGAGAGGGACTGATGTCCCTCTCACTGCCGCAGGTGATCGGCTTTTTTTTTTTTTTTTCTCCTCGCGCTGTCAGCGCGAGGAGGAAAAAAAGCAGATTACCGGCTCTGTTATTATCACATGATCAGCTGTCATTGGCTGACAGCTGATGACGTGGTAAGGAGTCGGGATCGACCCCTTACTCGGATCTGTGATCCAGCGAGTCTCACAGACTCGCTGATTACAGAGCGCGCCCTTCAGGGGGTGCGCACGCAGCTCGTGGCCGGGACATTAGATCCGCGCTGTAGCCTGTCAGGTAGTCAGGTAGTTAAGTATTCTCTTCAGTCATTGTCGGTATACAAGCTCTGATGAAGTGGGATTTTTAGGCAGGTCATATATGGTGCAAATTTATTTCTTGCAAACAAGGGTTGCAGGAAAGAAACTTGCACAATTCTTCCCATCAACACAGACAGTTCTGCTGGAATCCTTCCTGACGATCTATTGTCTGCTTCCGGTGGGGGAAAACCTTCCGGTGCTGAAGTGGATAGCAAGGGCAATATTCAACTTTAGTCAGAGCTGCAATGTTTGTTTTTATCCACAGATGCCCCTTATCCATATAGGCATTTTTATTTATTTTTTGTAAAGGTGAACTAATCCTTTTAGGCTGGGTTCACACTTACCATATAAGCCGACCCGAATATAAGCCGAGGCACCTAATTTTACCACAAAAACTAAACTTATTGACTCGAGTATAAGCCTAGGGTGAGAAAATGCGCAGCTACTGTAAGTGGAAAAGAGGGTCAACAATGCCCATTTGCAGTCATAGGTCCCCCGAACTTCAAAATCGACAGTTAAGGGTTCCTAGATGCCCCCTAGCTGCAGCCAAAATTTGGGGTCTCTGGACCCAAAGGGTCCGCGAATGACATTGCTGTAGATGGACACAGTTGACCGAATTTGGGGCTCCGTATGTCGGGCCACTTAGTGCTAGGAACCCTATATTTGGTGTGCAAACCCAGTGGAATAGGGTTACTAGGATCAAGTGGCCCCAAGATACGGGGCTCCAAAATGGATTTGGAAAATGTCAAGCACTTTTTTCTGCAGCAGGGAATTACATTTTTCGAACCGACTTTGGGGCCCGGTATCTCGGGCCACTTGGTGCTAGGAACCCTATATTTGGATATGTTGTAGTGCTAGTTCCACTGGGTTTGCACACCATTTGGGGTTCCTAAAATCAAGTGGCCCCGAGATACAGTGAATTGGATGTGTGTGGGGGGGTCAGTTGGATAGTGGTAAAAATTCAGCTTAACCACCTATTTTTAGTCCCCTCACCCAAACTGTGCAAGATAAGACTAATCCTTTTATATATACTTCGGGAGGCCCAGGGAAGCACTGCCTGAGAGAGGGAGCAGCTTTCAAAAGTTAAAGTCCAGATCTTTTATTTGGGTCCAGCACTTTAGCACTACTTACTTTTTTTTTTTTTTTTTTTTTTTTTAAGCTACTAGCCAAACAACGTGTCATACTGTATAGGGTATTGAAGGCCATTTCCTGGCATGTAAGCTCTGGCACAGAGAACCCTTACACTTTATGACTTTTATGGGTCTCTGAGTAGGCGGCTGTATAATGATATCCTCTTCTTGCAGAAATTGATTGCATATGGGCACATCACTGGAAATGCTCCGGATAAAGGCATAGCGGGAAAACGGCTCATCGACCGCATAGTGGACACCATCTGTAACTGTTTCCAGGGCCCCCAGACGGATGAGGGCGTACAACTTCAGATCATAAAGGTACAAGAATGATTTTTACGATGAGTTTAGTTTGTGTGATCCTAACCTGTCCTCTCCCAGAAAAACCCATTTACTTCCTTCTTAATTGCTCATTAAAAAATATCACCTCTTACCTGTGTAATCCTTCAGGTTACACTTTAACTGCTGTGATTACCTCAATTCTCAGAGAGAAAATCGGTGACAATAGCTCGCTGTTCAGTCTTTTGTATCGTCTGTCTCACTTGGCTAATATCTGTAGAAGAACTATCGTTAAAAAAAAAAAAAAATATATATGTAATGGCATTTAAAGTGCAGGGCCACCCTAAAAAAAAAAAAAAGAGCATTAATATTCTTTAAAAAAAAAAAAAAAAAACATTTGAAAAAAAAAAAATTTTTTTTTTTTTTGACCTTTATCAGAAATCCCTGTTGCTAGGCAGTCTTCCTAATTTTGCCTCCTTCCTACTCTGCGGTGATCTTTGTTCTTCTGTCCTCCTCCGCATTGTGTTCTGGGAACTGTGTTCCATGCGCAGTAGGAAATGGGCAGTGAAGCCATAAGGCTCCACTGCCTTTTTTCCCTTAGTGAGGATGGCGGCTCTGGGACCGGAGGGCCGAGGGACATGTCGACCTCGGCGGCCGACATCGCGGGCGCCCTGGGAGGGTAAGTGAACTTATTAAAAGTCAGCAGCTACTTTTTTTTTTTTTTTTTTAGCTGCTGACTTTAAAAAAAAAATAAAAAATTTTTACAGCTGAAACACCCCTTTTTTAAAGTATAATTTTACCTTTTTGGGATCATGTTACATCTGTTTTTAGGGTGGAACATGTTACCAATTCTGCAGCTGCTGCCCACCCCTCCCTGTGGCAGCAGTACAGGAAGAAGTTTCCAGTACTAACTGTCACTTTTTAAAATCAGCGGGGCTCCCCCCACACGTGTGTGTGTGTGTGTGTGTGTGTGTGTGTGTGTGTGTGTGTGTGTGTGTGTGTGTGTGTGTGTGTGTGTGTGTGTGTGTGTGTGTGTGTGTGTGTGTGTGTGTGTGTGTGTGTGTGTGTGTGTGTGTGTGTGTGTGTGTTAAAAGCCCCGACAGCCTTAGCAGCTGTCGGCTTGTAGTTCTCATGGCAGTTCATTGATATCTCTGCCTGCCCGGCAAAGGATGTACGGGTACACAGATATACTGACAGATCCGTCAGCATGGCAATGTTTTTTACAGGCTTCAGAAGAAAAAAAGAATAAATGCATTTTTTTTTTTTTTTTTTTTTTTTTTAACCTGCAAAACACAAATGTGCATTTTTTTTTTTTTTTCTATAAAATGTACTTTATCCCTTACCTCTAAGGCACCAAGTGGTCCCATTCACTTGGTCCCATTCAAATCCATCCCTTTTTGTTTTTAAGCAATGTGGTTGGACAGGTTTCCTCTTGCTGCCCTAAAACGCTGCTAGAAAGGAGATGGATTTGTGATTGACAGCTCTGGTCTCTGGTAGCAGGGACTTCTCTGGGGACCAACGCTGCTGTTCACGGAAAAAAAAGAGTGATCAGCACTGTCAGGCTGTCCTGTGCACCGACATGCACACAAAACAAAACAAAAAAAAAAATAATTAAAGGGGAGCCAAAGCTCTTGACCCTACTTCCCCTGTGGGTAACAGGAGTGCAATTTTAGATCTGCACTCCTGTTACCCAGATTCAGCCGACAGCAGGCATCACTCACCCGCTCCAGACTTTAATGTCGAGATCCACCCTGATGCTTGGACCGGCAGATGGCTCAGCCTCTCAGTGAGGATCTGAAAGTCTGAGCCGGGTGCGCTCGTCCCCCTTACAGCCTGGTGCACCAGGGAGCAATGGAGGGGCAGAGCAGAGAGCCGATGACTGACAGTCACCACTGAAGACCAAGAACTGAGGGACCAGCGGTCTTTGATCGCTCAGTTCTCAGTCTTAAGCTGGATACACACTATCCAATTTTCTGTTGATTTTCTTTTTTTTTTTTTTTCCTTCAGATTTACCAAAACCATATAATATGAGGTCAAACCTTAAAGGGGTTGTAAAGGTAAAAGTTTTTTTTCACCTTAATGCATTCTATGCATTAAGGTGAAAAAACATCCGACAATGCCCGCCCCCCCCCCTCCCGTTTTTGCTTACCTGACCCCTCGAAAGTCCCACGCTCGCCCCCGACATCCTCTTCGTCGCTCAGCCTGGCCGTTGATTGGTTAGAGGATGGATTTAAAGCAGCGCAACCATTGGCTCGTGCTGCTGTCAATCGCATCCAATGATGCAGCGTTTTGGGGGGCGGGGCCGAGTGATGCATCACGGCTGTATCACGGGAGCGTGCCCGCAAGCACTCCACACCATGCGAGAGAACTCGCATGAAGGTGTGGAGTCCTTGCGGGGGGCAGCCGAGATAGCTGCCAAGGGACCCCAGAAGACCAGGTTCGGGGCCACTCTGTGCAAACCAAGCCGCACAGCAAAGGCAAGTATAACATGTTTGTTTATTTAAAAAAAAAAAAAAAAAAAAATGTCGTCGGCAGAATGGCACGGCTAGGCAAAACCACGTACCGATACGTGGCCCTTTTTAAAAGCCTAGCCGGGGGGCGCGCTTGCGACCCGGTCGGGAGCTCCGTGACCCCGGCCGCCGGACCAGCGGACACGATCGCCGCTGGTGTCCCGCGATCGGGTCACAGAGCTGAAAAACGGGGAGAGGTCTGTGTAAACAAACCTCTCCTCGCGCTTCCTACTCTGCCTGTCATTGATCGGCTGTTCCCTGTCATCGGGAAAGCCGATCAATGACATCAGACGTCAGCCCCGCCCCCTAATGTAAAAAAACACACACGTCAGAGCCCATAACCCCTCTCCTACCCCTAGTGGTTAACGCTTTTACTGCTACTGTCATTTATACAGGAATCAATGCATTTAAATAGCATTGATTGCTGTATAGATGACAATGGTCCCAAAAATGTCCGATGTGTCCGCCATAATGTCGCAGTCACAATAAAAATCGCTGATCGCCGCCATTACTAGTGAAAAAAAAAAAATATATTAATAAAAATGCTATAAAACTATCCCCTATTTTGTAAACACTATAACTTGCGCAAACCAATCAATAATCGCTAATTGCGATTTTTTTTTTTTTATTTTTTTTTTCTTTACCAAAAATATGTAGAAGAATGCGTATCGGCCTAAACTGAGGAAAAAAAAGTTTGTTTTTTTTATTTATTTTTTGGGGATATTTATTATAGCAAAAAGCAAAAAATATTGAATTTTTTTTTCCAAATTGTCGCTCTATTTTTGTTTATAGCGCAAAAAATAACCGCAGGGGCGATCAAATACCACCAAAAGAAAGCTCTATTTGTGGGAAAAAATTGACACCAATTTTGTTTGGGAGCCACGTCGCACGAACCGCGCAATTGTCAGTTAAAGCAACACAGTGCCGAATCGCAAAAAGGGGCCTGGTCCTTTGGCTGCCAATTGGTCCGGGGCTTAAGTGGTTAAGAGTACAATCAGCA
>CM053037.1:178190765-178293265 GCA_028564925.1 Lithobates sylvaticus
CTTTATATTTGATGCAAGTCTATTTGCACTGAGATATATGGCAGCTGAAATCTTATTCTTTTACTTTAAATACAAAGCATTTCCAGTTATATATTGTGATTCTCATGTATATCCTCATGTATCCATTTACCACTACAGAAACTGTCTGTTATTGCTCCACAGCCACCGATGGTAATGGGCGTTCTCCAAGTGACGTTTGATTGGTGGCCATGGAGTATTAAGGGCAGCTCAGGTGCCCACACGCATCTCAATCCATGAGTTTAATAATCTGATTTTTTTTAAATATTTGGACTGTATCTGTGCACAAGCAACTCCAGTGGTTTGCTAGGTCTGCTTAAGTGGGACCCTTCCACCCCGATTAAAAAACGCTGGGTAAAAGCCATAAAAAATTAATAAATAAAAAAAAAAAAAACATACACCCCAGTTTTTAGCCACTTCCTGTAGTGACATCATTGGGCTTTTTCATGGGTTCCCGGGAAAGCGGAGAATACTGACTCTCTCAAGTAGACACTCCACCACTATGCAGAAATGCATTGCCACCCGATTTAGAGTCCTCTGCTTTTCTAGGTGATGTCACCCTTGGCGAGAAGATGGGTATTGGTTAAAGCGGAAGTAAACCCTTTGATTTAAATAGTTAAAAAAAAAATGGCATGCCGGAAATGCTACCTGTCATATTGACTATGCTTTCAACCAAACTGTCAAACCATCCAATGGCTGGTGTCATAACTGATCACATGTGCAGCATCATGGCAGTTGAAGATTGAACAGAGGCCAAGATGGCAGTTTCCTTGGCTGAAAACGATAGGAGGGTTTACTTCCACTTTAAGTATTTTTTTTAAATTTTTTTTTCTTTTACTGTTCTAAAAAAATTTTTTATGGCTTCCACTCAACTGTTTTTAATCAGAGGTTGGGGGATTGCCATTTTCATGCAAGGTCTGCTTTAATGCCAGCTATACACGTTATGATAAACAGTCAATTGACTGTAGATTTAATCGTAGAACACAATCGTTTGCTTTAAAATGATTGTACAAAAAATAGATGTTATTTATATTGGTCAAATTGAGGTTGACTTAGGCCGGTTTCACACTGGGGCGGTGGGGGCGGCGGCGGTAAAGCAGCGCTATATTTAGCGCTGCTTTACCGTCGTTTTAGCCGCGGTATTCGGCCGATAGCGGGGTGGTTTTAACCCCGCTAGCGGCCGAAAAAGGGTTAAAACCCCCCGTAAAGCGCTGCTGCAGTGGCGCTTTGCCGCGGTATTACTGCGGTGTCCCATTGATTTCAAAGTGAATACACCGCTCCAAAAATGCTGCTAGCAGGACTTTTTTTACCGTCCTGCTAGCGCACCGCTCCAGTGTGAAAGACCTCCGGCTTTCACACTGGAGTTAAAGGACCCGCTTTTTTCAGGAGCTATACAGGCGCTATTTTTAGCGCTGTAGCTCCTGAAAAACACTTCAGTGTGAAAGGGGCCTTACTAAAATTGGAGAGTGCAAAATCTGGTGCAGCTGTGCACAATAGCCAATCAGCTTCTAACTTCGGCTTGTTCAATTAAGATTTGAGAAAGCCGAAAAAAAAACTGGAGGTTGATTAGTTTCTATGCAGAGCTTCTCCAGATTTTGCACTCTCCAGTTTTAGTGAATCAACTAATGCTGCGTACACACGAGCAGATTTTCCGTCTGAGAGATCTTGGATGGTTTTTCCGACGGAATGCCGCTCAAGCTTGGCTTGCATACACACGGTCACACAAAAGTTTGCTGAACTTTTGACCGTCAAGAACGTACAACACTACGACGAGCTGAGAAAATTAAGTTCAATGCTTCTGAGCATGCATCAAATTGTTTCCGAGCATGCGTAGGAATTTTACGTGTCGGAATTGGTACAGACGATCGGAAATTTCAGATCGAAACTTTTTCCGACCGAAAAATTGAGAACCTGCTCTCAATCTTTTGCTGGCTGGAATTCCGCCAGGAAAAGTCCGATAGAGCATACACACGGTCGCATTTTCCGACCAGAAGCTCTCATCGGACTTTTGCTGGCGGAATTTCCGATCGTGTGTACGCGGCATAAGTCAAGTTTCAGCCAGGACTGCTCGTTTATTGATTGGATCTTCTTTTAGAGCAGCCGTTTGCTGAAAGATAATTCTTCCATCTCTAAAAAGTCCTGGTAGCAAACAGAACAGTTGGACATTTTCCATTTTGTTTTCCGGTGTGGTTGTAAAGCGTGTGATATAATAGAACTATTTATTCAGTCTTTTTAAAGCATGAAAAAAAGTAAATTGAATGAGCATTGTAGGAATGGAAGTTTGTCCTTTTTTAATCTTCCCCCACTCCACTGAGTGGCATCTACCTTTCAAATTACTTACCTTAAATATTGGGTGTGCAGGGGCAGGGCAACACAAGGATCTCAGGGGCAGGGCTAAGGGTAAGACTTTATGTAGGTGGCAATTCAAGGGAGTGGGCGGAAGGATAAAAAGACAATTTAAAGCCCAACTTAGAGGAAAAACGAAAAGATCTCCCTTGTAAGGGGGTCACACTGCAAGGGTTATCTGCTTGTTTCTGTCTTGTTTAGGAGACCGGAAAAGCAGGTTTATTTTCTTGCTCCCTCACTTTCCAGCAGTGGACTGTCCCTTGGGGGTCCTCAGGGGCAAGGCAAGGCTGTGGGCCCTCACTTGGTCTTAATGATGTCAGAGGACTATAGACCACCGGAGTGTAGGGGAAGCTGTAGGACCCACTCTAGCAGTGCAGAGGATCAGGTAGGTAAAACTACTGTACCTGGTACCCCTAAACAAGCAAATAACCCTAGCAGTGCGGGCCCACCTGCAAGGGAGGACTTTTTTCTTTTCCCATAGTTCAGCTTTAACTAAAAGTGAAGTTGATGGGAAATTTTTGTAATTTCCATCCAATTCCAAACAAATTCTAAAACGGCAAATGTGTGTGGCACCATTAATAGATAGAAGCATCTGATTGGCTAGGTCTAATGGCCCTTAGCTTATATTGGCTAAAAGAAGCGAGAAACCGACCCACAAGGCAATTCAAAAAATATCTGTGCTTCTCATAGCAACCAATCAGATTCCTCCTATCTTGCAACATAAAAAAAAAACGACAGTTCTAACTGGTTGCAGTGCGCCAGCGCTGACTGTTCCTTCCATTTTGCCATACATGAGGCCCATTTCTCTTTACAAAGGCAGTGACAATCCACTCGCGTCCTTCAGTGCATCGTTAGTGTAACATAACGACGTAGCCGCTGAACAGTAAAAGCAGAAGTTTCTATGTAGAAAGTGAACGATATATCTTTAGAAGGCAAGTTCTATTTTTCTACGTCAAATAAAAAAAATAAAATGAAACTAACTGAAAGACTATGTAGTAAAAAAAAATAAAAAAAGAATACATTCTTATGTAGCTGGATATTAATTCCCTAATGCAATGTAAATATACAAAAATGTGAATAATAACAAGGTTATTTGTGAGTAATATGTGACTGATGGATTTTGAAATGATCTATTAAAATACTATGCCCCAATACTGAAACCATAGCCTGCTTTCATTTGTACAGAATTGTATTGTTTTGTTTTTTTACTATGTATATGTATGTTTCTATATGTCTATGGCTCTGCAAAATAGATCATTTTGATGCATTTGTGTCCTTGTAGTCAAATTCTGTTGGGGGGTAGAAGAGGGAATACACACTGATATCCGGTTGGCTGCTACATTCAGTTTAGTCTAAAGCAGCAATTGGGCCTGTGTTGATGGGCTTTTGTTTGTTTGCATTAAACCGGTTTCAATGTGAAAAAGGGTCAACTGTAAGTAAAACCTGCTAATGAATTCTGAATAAGAAGTGTCTCAAGCTGATGCCATTGAGGCAGGTCCTTTCTCAACCTTTTTGATACAGAGGAACCCTTGAAATAATTTTCAGGTCTCAGGGGACTCTTGCTAAAAATGATTATAGCTTCAGGTGCAACAGTCACGAGGGAAGAAAGGCCCTCCTCACACTGGTGGTCAGTGGAAAACATGCCCTGTACACTGGTGATCAGTGGGAAAAATGGCCATTACAATAGTGGTCACTCTAGTGCACCCATACATTGGGGGACAGTGAAAAGAAAGCTCCTTGTAATGCTGGTCAGTTAAAGAATGGCCAATAAAATAGTGGTCACTGTAGCTCACCTATACAGTGGGGGACAATAGGAAAAAAAGGATCCTTGCAATGCAGGTCTGTTGGAAGAATGGTCATTAAAATAGTGGTCACTGTAGTATACATTGGGGACAGTGGAAGAATGCTCCTTTCAATGGTGGTCAGTTTGAATAATGTCCATCAAAATAGTGATCCCTGTAGTACATACATTGAGGGTTGTCAGTTTGAAGAATGGCCATTAAAATAGTGGTCACTGTAGTGTACATTGGGGACAGTGGAAGAATGCTCCTTACAATGGTGGTCAGTTTGAATAATGTATATCAAAATAGTGATCACTGTAGTACATACATTGGGGGTGGTCAGTTTGAAGAATGGCCATTAAAATAGTGGTCACTGTATTGCACCCCTACAGTAGGGGACAGTGGAAAGAATGATCCTTACAATAGTGGTCAGTTGGAAGAATGCCCATTACAAAAGTGTTCACTGGAGTGCACTCATATACATCAGGGGACAGTAGGAAGAATGCTTCTTACAATAGCGGTCAGTTTTGAAGAATGGCAATTAAAATAGTGGTCACTGTAGGGCCATCATATTTTACAGGACAGTGGAAGAATGCTCCTTACAATGGTGGTCAGCTTGAAGAATGCCCATTAAAATAGTGGTAAATTTGAATAATGTCCATCAAAATAGTGATCACTGTAGTACATACATTGGGGGTGGCCAGTTTGAAGAATGGCCATTAAAATAGTGGTCACTGTAGTATACATTGGGGACAGTGGAAGAATGCTCCTTACAATGGTGGTCAGTTTGAATAATGTCCATCAAAATAGTGATCACTGTAGTACATACATTGGGGGTGGTCAGTTTGAAGAATGGCCATTAAAATAGTGGTCACTGTAGTATACATTGGGGACAGTGGAAGAATGCTCCTTACAATGGTGGTCAGTTTGAATAATGTCCATCAAAATAGTGATCACTGTAGTACATACATTGGGGGTGGTCAGTTTGAAGAATGGCAATTAAAATAGTGGTCACTGTAGTATACATTGGGGACAGTGGAAGAATGCTCCTTACAATGGTGGTCAGTTTGAATAATGTCCATCAACATAGTGATCACTGTAGTACATACATTGTGGGTGGTCAGTTTAAAGAATGGCCATTAAAATAGTGGTCACTGTATTGCACACCTACAGTAGGGGACAGTGGAAAGAATGATCCTTACAATAGTGGTCAGTTGGAAGAATGCCCATTACAATAGTGTTCACTGGAGTGCACCCATATACATCAGGGGACAGTAGGAAGAATGCTTCTTACAAAAGCGGTCAGTTGGAAGAATGGCAATTAAAATAGTGGTCACTGTAGGGCCATCATAATTTACAGGACAGTGGACGAATGCTCCTTACAATGGTGGTCAGCTTGAAGAATTCCCATTAAAATAGTGGTCACTGTAGTACATACATTGGGGGACAGTGGAAGAATGCTTCTTACAGTGGTGGTCAGAGTGAAGATTGTCCCCCTTACGAACAGCTAACATGATCATTGGTTTCTGTGACCAGTTGGGTGCCATTGGTGATAGAATTATGCAGACACCTTCTGGCAGGAGGTCAATGCTCATTGCTCAAGGAAACCTTGGCAATCTCTGGATGAAACCTAGGTGAGAAAGGCCTAAAAGGTCCAAACAAATTTAGTGTAGACTGCAGCCTGAGCATTTGTTTTTGGGAGCATCAGATATGCATTATGTGATACTGTGAACCACATCTCTTAGGGTCCTTGGACAATAGCATATTTGATGCTGTAGATTCCATAACCCAAGATTTCTAATGCCCCGTAGACACGAGCGGAATTTCCGTCGGCAAAATCTTGGATGTTTTTTCCCACAAAATTCCGCTCAAGCTTGGCTTGCATACACACGGTCACGCAAAAGTTCTCTGAACTTTCGACCGTCAAGAACACGGTGAGTACAACACTACGAGCCAAGAAAATGAAGTTCAATGCTTCGGAGCATGCGTCGAATTGTTTCTGAGCATGCGTAGGAATTTTGCGCTTCGGAATTGGTACAGACGATCGGAATTTCCGATCGGAACTTTTTCTGACTGAAAAATAGAGAACCTGCTCATAATGTTTTGCTGGAGGGAATTCCGTCAGCAAAAGTCCGATGGAGCATACACACACTCGGAATTTCCAACCAAAGCTCACATCAGACTTTTGCTGGTGGAATTTCCGATCGTGTGTACGGGGCATAAGGCTACCAGTAGACCTGATGATGTTAACCAAACGTAATCTCTTAGTTGTACAGAACGTTGTACAAAAGAACATTCCGTAGACATCAATGACTTTCTATTTTTTACATAGGATGCATATGCGACAATTCATTAAATTATTATTTTACCCAAGTGTTCTTTTTTTAGTTTGGGTTCCAGAGGGGAAAGTTTGAGACCTCTGTCAAGACATTATTGATGTCTGTATCCTTACTGGGGCAATTAGAGAGAGAAATTGATGGAAAATCAACATTTAACGTTTGTCGAGTGATTTTCTCATTTGGAGATAAAGAAAGTGAAAGTGAAGAGAAATCTACAAAACACGACACAGACACAAAATAGTAACTGGCTTGGCTCGTAATTGTTTCTTATTTCATATAAAAAAATGATTTAATATGAAAAGAAGTTTAGCTAAAGATGCACATCGAGATAGGAAAATAAACTCGCTGAAGAGTTGTTCTCACTGACCAAGATATTATAGATCCCTGGAATGATCCAGTGACGTTATGGGCAACAATAATCAGCATATTAAAACTTCACATGGTTTTTCCTTGATGATAGATTTAAACACTTCTTAAAAATCAAATGCAATGGTGCAAGGTTCAATTTGTTCACAGCGGTTGAGTGTAGCACTGCTTAATATAAACAGTAGCCTAAAAAAAATGCTGAACCTTTGTAGCCTACCATCTCTGTGCTTTTACCCCTTAAAACAGTAAGATGTGTATAAAGTATTCTCAGTTACGCCCCTTTCACACTGGGGCGGTGCGGGCGTCGGCGGTAAAGCAGCGCTATATTTAGCGCTGCTTTACCGTCGTTTTAGCAGCGGTATTCGGCCGCTAGTAGGGCGGTTTTAACCGAAAAAGGGTCAAAACCACCTGCAAAGCGCTGCTGCGGTGGCGCTTTGCCGGCGGTATAGCCGCACTGCCCCATTGATTTCAATGGATAGGAGCGGTATAGGAGCGGTGAATACACCGCTCCTTCACCGCTCCAGAAATGCTGCTAGCAGGACTTTTTTTACCGTTCTGCTAGCGCACCGCTCCAGTGTGAAAGCCCTCCGGCTTTCACACTGGAGTGAAAGGACTCGCTTTTTTCAGGCGCTATACAGTCGCTATTTTTAGCGCTGTAGCGCCTGAAAAATGCTTCAGTGTGAAAGGGGCCTTAAGGCAAAAGCAGAATCATCACTAATGCCCCGTACACACGAGTGGAACCATCCAAGATTTTTTCCGACGGAATTCTGCTCAAGCTTGGCTTGTATACACACGGTCACACAAAAGTTTGCGGAACTTTCGACCATCAAGAACGCAGTGACGTACAACACTACAACAAGCCGAGAAAATGAAGTTCAATGCTTCCGAGCATGCTGTAAATTGTTTCCGAGCATGCGTAGGAATTTTGCGCGTCGGAATTTGTACAGACGATCGGAATTTCCGAACAAAACTTTTTCCGACCGAAAAATTGAGAACCTGCTCTCAATCTTTTGCTGGCTGGAATTTGGCCAGCAAAAGTCCGATGGGGAATACACACGGTCGCATTTCCTGACCAAAAGCTCTCATCGGTCTTTTGCTGGCCGAATTTCAGATCGTGAGTACGTGGCATAAGGAGCCGTTTAAAGGGACAGTTTAAAGTTTAAATTTAAAAAGGAGCTGCGCTAAAAAAATGAAATAACACCAAAGATGTGGTGTATACAGTGCACTATACCAAATGAGTGTGCATAAACAGTGAAAATTGCCTATATGGCTAGTGCGTTTCTCATAAATGTATATACAAAGCAATGTTATGTAAAAACAGCCTTTGTTAATATACCATGTAGGAGTGAAACAATAAACACCCGGCTGAGCTAACAGCCCTTTGTTTAAATTTCAGTGAAACTCAAAATTGGTGACACGTGAAACGTATTGATAATTCCCTAAAAATATAAACGTGTATCTGATACTTATACAGATATCTCTATAGGTGTGTTTCACAAGTGGCCCCTGTGTTTGAAAGGGGTACAACAAACAAACACCGGACTGAGTCTCTGTCTAGACACCAGAATTCTAGTGTAAACTAATGAAATCACACCAAAGAAATAAGCGATGACTGTGCAAAAAATTATATACACTAATAAACACCCAACAGAGCATCCAGTGTCACACCTGTATCTCGGTGTGTGTGTATCAACCCCTGTACGTAATGGAACAACTCAACAGTGGGATATAAAGTGAATGATTGGTGATTGGTTCAATCTCCATTCCGAGGGTTATTTATACATCATGTCACTGGTGTAACGCTGGATGCCCTGGTGTGTGTCTACTGTTTGTAATTTATATTTTCCCTTATAGGGGTTCACTAATTGCATATGTGTGGCAACACAGTTTTCATTCACTTTATATCCCACTGTTGAGTTGTTCCATTACGTACAGGGGTTGATACACACACACCGAGATACAGGTGTGACACTGGATGCTCTGTTGGGTGTTTATTAGTGTATATAATTTTTTGCACAGTCATCGCTTATTTCTTTGGTGTGATTTCATTAGTTTACACTAGAATTCTGGTGTCTAGACAGAGACTCAGTCCGGTGTTTGTTTGTTGTACCCCTTTCAAACACAGGGGCCACTTGTGAAACACACCTATAGAGATATCTGTATAAGTATCAGATACACGTTTATATTTTTAGGGAATTATCAATACGTTTCACGTGTCACCAATTTTGAGTTTCACTGAAATTTAAACAAAGGGCTGTTAGCTCAGCCGGGTGTTTATTGTTTCACTCCTACATGGTATATTAACAAAGGCTGTTTTTACATAACATTGCTTTGTATATACATTTATGAGAAACGCACTAGCCATATAGGCAATTTTCACTGTTTATGCACACTCATTTGGTATAGTGCACTGTATACACCACATCTTTGGTGTTATTTCATTTTTTTTATTTCTGATTTATGTAGTATAACATTTTGAGCAGCAGCTTCATTTACCCAGATAGCGCAATTTTTTCCCATAACACACAGTTTAAAGTTTGTTTTAAGTGGTACTAAAACCCAGAAACACAAATTTATATATGTATTGCAGCTTAACAATCCTTAAGACCCCTTTCACACCACACCGCCCATAGCGTCGGCGGTAAAACAGCGCTATTTTTAGCGGCGTTTTACTGTCTGATTTGCATCGCATTTTGGCCGCTAGCGGGGTGCTTTTATCCCCTGCTGGCGGCCGAGAGAGGGTTAAAACCCCCGGCAAAATGCAAAACTATTACAGCGCTGCCCCATTGATTTAAATGGGGAGTAGCGCTGGAGGAGCGGTGAGTTCACCGCTCCTTCACCGCTCCAAAGAAGCTGCTGGCAGGACTTTTCCTGACGTCCTGCCAGCGCACCGCTGTGTGTATTCACCACTCCTATACCGCTCCTACCCATTGAAATCAATGGGACACCGTGGGGATACCGCCGGCAAAGCACCGCCGGCAACGACGGTAAAGCAGCGCTAAATATAGTGCTGCTTTACCGTCGCCGCCCACGCCGCCCCAGTGTGAAGCCGGCCTAAGGGCGGATTGCAGGCGCTATTTCTAACGCTATAGCGCCTGCAAAACGCCCTTGGTGTGAAAGGGGTCTAAATGTGGCTGCATTCCTTTTTTTTTTTTTATTGTTGACTTTCCCCTGGTGATCTGGCCAATAATGCTTTTGCTGTCTTATGGTGTCTTCACTCTGGATGGTGGCAAAGGTTTTCTTTAAGGGTTCAATGAACATCACATCGGACATTCATGTCTTTATTTCACAAGTGTGTATATCTATTTAGTTTGGAGATGCTTTAGCTGTCAGTGATATTTATAGAGACCGAAAAATAGAAAAAAAATATTTTTTTATAGAGTGATTACAGAGTATATGATGACGTCTAAATGTGGCCATGGGCTTCAACTGCTGCCCAAATTGGTGGGATTAGGTGACAATCACCTAAGTTATCTAGGTTCCAAAAGTATTTTTAATAAGAGTTTCAAGTAGTAGTAGAGTCTTGTGCCATCAGTTGATTTAGGGTTTAGATTATTCCGTTTATTGGCTAACTTAAAGCTGAACTCCAGCTTTTAATACACTTTAGTTTGGGCCAACGTGGCTCAAAGAACTTTGTCCCTCACTAACATGTGAGGCCTCTGGATGTGTGATATAAACTGTATGTAGCTGAGACTACATACAGCACTGTGTTCCGGGTTCAAGCCGAGGCTTACTGTCTCATCATAACACAATCTCCTGCACTTGAGGGGCTTAGTCTATAGGTAGGTGGTGCAGCCAACCCTTTGGATAAAAGGTGTAATGCCAGTGGTCTTGCTGCCCCCATCAAAACAATGGGTATCCTTAGAACTGAAACATATAAAAAAAAAAGAAGAAGAAAGAAGAGTATGACTACTGCTGTTATAGTTTTTAGTTTTTTTATCGTTGGTAATGCACAAAGTCGGTGTGCCCTCCTTTTCTTCTTTTTTATGTTTCACTTCCTGTCTCATACCCGAAACACAGTAGAGTCTAACTAATCTGCACAACCTCTGACTCAGCCAATCAGAGGGAGTTTTGTATTCACTGGTAGAATATATCTCTTTCTCTGAATAGCTGAACACCGATCGGATAGACTCTACTGTGTTACGGGTATAAGGCCCCTTTCTGACGAGGCGGACTCCGCCGGCTCAGCGAGTCCGCCGGCTCAGCGGGAGATCTCTCCGTTGATCTCCGCTGAGCCGGCGGATGACAGGTCCCTCTCTGCTCACTGAGCGGGGAGGGCTTGTCCAGCGCCGCTGGTCTCTATGGAGAGATCGGATGAAAACGGACAGCGTGTCCGTTTTCATCAGATCTCACCCGATCCGATCCGCCAGCGACGGATCTGGACGTAGGGCTCATCCTTCTGCTTTTGGCGGATCGGACAGGGTCGGATGTCAGCGGACATGTCTCCGCTGACATCCGTCGCTCCATAGACCAGCATGGAGCGCCCGTTCAGATCCGCCGTCAAAACTAACAGGCGGATCTGAACGGTCCGTCAGTGTGAAAGGGGCCTAAGACAGGAAGGTCTTGGCTTGAACCCGGGAAAAAAAGTGGTTTGTAGCCTCAGCTACATACAGTTTATACTGCACATCCAGCAGCCTCATATGTTAGTGAGGGACATAGTTCTTCAGGCCAAGCTGGCCCAAAAAAAAAAGGCAAAGTAAATCTAAAGCTGGAGATCAGCTTTAAGTTATTTAAAATGCAAGCTTTTAGAGCCCTTTATATTCCATCCTTCGGGAATAGGAGATTAATAATGCAGCCCTTCTCAACCTTTTTTTACCTTACAGGAACCCTTGAAATAATTTTCTGGTGTCATGGAATTCCCTGTTAAGAATAGTCTACCAGGGGTCATTAGGAAAATGCCCCTTACGTTGGTGGTCAATGGGAAGCATGATCCCTTACAGTTCTCATTAGAATGCCACCCTTACAGCTAAAAAGATCATTGGTGTCACGCTACCGGCTTTACCAAGTGGCAATAGACCTGGAACTGTGAAGGCATCATCAGATAAAAGGTCAATTAGTCACAGCTCAAGGAACCCTAGGATTCCCCAGCAGCCTGATTGAGAATGGCTGATATAATGTCCAAGAAAGAGACCTAAGGGGTCCGAAATGCTTACAACTTTAATTATTAAAGTGGGGTGCCCCTTAAAAAAAAAAACAAATACTGCAGCTGCTGACTTTTAATAATCGGACACTTACCTGTCCCAGGGTCCAGCGATGTGGGGGAACGAAGCCCCCCCTCATTCCCCGCTCCGCTCGCGGCGCCGGCATTCATACTGTGGGCACCCGGCTGTGGCTTCACAGCCGGGCACCCACTGCGCATGCGCGAGCAGCGCCGTGCGCCGCGATACGATGCTCAGTCATCTGGGACACGTGACAGGTCCCAGATGACTGTGCGGTGCCGAGGGGAAGTGATGTCAGTGCCCGGGCACTGAAGGAGGCAGACTACGAGGGGCCCCCTAGCAACAGGCATTTAGAGGTGAGTAAAGTTTATTTTTTTTCCAATTATTTTTTTTGGGGGATTTTTAACCTTTTTTTTTTTTTTCTTTTTTTTGGTGGCAACACCACTTTAGGTTAGTCAATGAAGGTTATCACTTATACACCAGACATCTCTCTCCTGATCCGGTCTGGGATAACTCCAGCTCCATCTCTCCTTCCATTTAGATACCCGGAGAATGTTTGTCTTGTTTACAGCTCTTGGTTTTTTTAGGTAAAATATGGTTTGTTGTCAGGCCTGTTTTTAATGTACATACTGAATAGTATTTAATATCCCATTCAGAATATGGCATTGTAAAAAAATAAAACAAACTCATAGCTCCTCAATAAACTAGACTACTAAGGACTCGCAACCATCTCTATATGCAAATACAGTGGAGCCTCGGATTACGAGCATAATCCGTTCCAGGAGAATGCTCGTAATCCAAAGTACTCGCATATCAAAGCGAGTTTTCCCATTGAAGTCAATGGAGACGAAAATAATTTGTTCCGCCATGACTTCAATGGGATGCAATACCGCATGCGGCCAGAGGCGGGGGGGGGGTGCCGGAGAGCCTCGGAAACAGCCGAAAATGCCCGAGCACACTTCGGCTGACCTCGGCAAACCACGGAAAGACTCCATTCTCGAGCCTTTCTGAGGTTTGCCGAGGTCAGCCAAACTGTCCTCGGGCCTTTCCGTGCATATCCGAACGCCGACCTAATGTCAATTTATTGTTAAAATACAACCTGAAAACCACTTATCTAGGGCTCAAGTCCTGCAGGAATGCTTGGGAACGGAGTTCCTGTACTTTTTCCACAACAGGAACTCGGTTCCCGTTAGCAGCTGTGTCCTGCAAGACTTTGAAGTATGTGAGCTGTGTGGCAGGTGCTACACCAGCAGCCGCCGACACAGCTCATAATAGTGACGCACACCAGGGGTGGACTGACCATTCAGGCATTGCCAGTAGGGGACCCCATGACAGCTTCTGCTTCGATCTACCTGTCAATCACAGCTAGCTGACGGGTAGATCAGGTCCCTGCTGCTAAGAGATTGTGTTTAGTCAGACCTATCATGATGACTTTTGAAGCGTTCGTGCATATGAGCGTATCATTTTTTTTTTTGGGGGGGGGTGGATCTTGGGTGGGAGTTCCCACACTTTTTTCCCCAGGACTTGACCCCTGCACTTATTATTCTTTATAAAAAACAAAACCCTTGGCGTACTAATAACTTTGGGGGGACGCTGTACTCATCGGCCTAATCCAGACACTTGTTGGCGGTAAGTATCATAGGATATTCCTGTGATACTTCGATCCATCTGGTGGTATTTTCAATGAAGAACGTGCAACCAGTACAAGAAGTAGCCCAATGACACACACATATATATATATATATATATATATATATATATATATATATATATATATTTTTTTTTTGTTTTTTTTTAATGTATGTATCAATGTTTGCAATTATTGTTTTCTCCTTGCCTTTTTGATTCCTGTAATAAAATCCCCTTTTCTATATATCGAGACACATCTATACATATATAATTATTTATATATAGACATGGTGCTAAATACTTTAGACAGCTAACCTTTTAATTATATTTTAAATACTGTGATTAAGCCAACCGTTTTAATTTCATACTTCAATAAACCAGCCGTTTATTGTAATGGCATAGACTCTATATGCCATAGAGGATATACAGAGACAAGTGCTTTTTGAAATATACAACAAAATGCTAAAACAAAGAAATATGTAGAATTTTTACTTTGCTATTGTATGTATTTGATACATAAAATGATCTATGTATAAAACGTAATGCTATTTTCCTGATTGTGTGATTATTTATAGGAATTCTGATGTATATAAAATAGGTAAAATAAGATTTGGCGGTTTGTTCTGGACATGAATGTGAAATTTTAATTGTAACTTTGTGTACTTCACTAAACTTAAACTAAGATTTTTTTTTTTTTTTAATAATACACAAAATAAATCTGTTATCAGGTTTGTACACCTGAACCTTGACTAGCGTGTTCCTTTCAATCTGTATATTCATTCCAAATACACTGACTTTTTATTCTCTCTTTCTGCACGTGTGATGCTGGCAGTTCAAGAGCATGTACATTCACATCAGCCCTCGAGAAGGTTACAATCAAGCGTCCCCGGCTAACACACGTACACTAACTTGTCAAAAGTATTGGGACACCTGCGTTTACACCCACATGAATGTTAATGGCATCCTAGTCTTATGCCCCATACACACGGTCGGAAATTCCGACGGAAAATGTCCGATCGGACCATGTTGTCGAAAAATCCACCCGTGTGTGGCCCGTGTGGTTCGGAATCTCCGACGGAAAAAAATTGAGAGCAGGATCTCAAATTTTCCGACAACAAAGTCCGATCAGACTTTTTCCGATCGTGTGTCGAGAATTCCGACGGACAAAGTGCCACACATGCTCAGATCAAATTACGAGACCAAAGCTATTGGCTACTAGCCTCTACGTAGTTCCGTCGTACGCAACGAACGTCACCACGTTCGGAATGATCACATTTTCCGACAACTTTGTCCGACCATGTGTATGCAACACCAGTGTCGGACAAAATCCATCGGAAAAAATCCAACAGATTTTGTGGTCGGAATTTCCGACCGTGTGTACAGGGGCTAAGTCCGTAGGGTTCAATATTGAGTTGGCCCACCCTTTGAAGCTATAACAGCTTCAACTATTCTGGGAAGGCCGTCCACAAGGTTTAGGAGTGTGTCTATGGCAATGTTTGACCATTCTTCCAGAAGTGCATTTGTGAGGTCAGGCACTGATATTGGACGAGAAGGCCGGGCTCGCAGTCTGCGCTTTAATTTATCTCAAAGGTGTTCTATCGGGTTGAGGTCAAGACTCTGTGCAGGCCAGTCAAGTTCCTCCACCCCAAACGTGCTCATCCATGTCTTTATGGACCTTGTTTGTGCACTGGTCCAAATCATTTGGTGGAGGGGGGGATTATGGTGTGGGGGTTGTTTTTCAGGGGTTGGGCTTGGTCCCTTAGTTCCAGTGAAGGGAACTCTTAGGCCCCTTTCACACTGGGGCGTTTTTCAGGAGCTACAGCGCTAAAAATAGCGCCTGTGTAGCTCCTGAAAAAAGCGGGTCCTTTCAATCCAGTGTGAAAGCCGGATGGCTTTCACACTGGAGCGGTGAGCTAGCAGGACTGTAAAAAAAGTCCTGCTAGCAGCATATTTGGAGCGGTGAAGGAGCGGTGTATTCACCGCTCCTATACCGCTCCTACCCATTGAAATCAATGGGACACAGCGGGGATACCCTTTTCCGGACGGATTTAACCCTTTTTCGGTCTCTCGCGGGGGTTAAACCCCCCCCGCTAGTGGCCGCATACCGCGGCTAAAACGACGGTAAAGCAGCGCTAAATATGGCGCTGCTTTACCGTCGCCGTCCGCACCGCACCGGCCTTAAAGAGGTTGTAAAAGTTCATGTTTTTTCACCTTAATGCATCCTATGCATTAAGGTGAAAAAACATTAGGCGATTGCAGGCCCCCCCCCCCCCCCCCCCCCGTTTACTTACCTGAGCCCTCGAAAGTCCTGCGTCGAGAACTTGATTGATGTCGGCCTGGTCTTCTTGGCTCTTCATTGGATTAATTGATAGCAGCGCAGCCATTGGCTTGCACTGCTGTTAATCTACTCCAATGACGCCGGGGCGGAGTCCTGTAGTTGGCGACTTATGGACGCCGGATACAGGACTCGGGAGCGCGCCCGCAAGCTAACCCCCTTGGGAGAGCGCTTCCCAGAGGGGGTTAGCTGATGCGGGGAGGAGCCGAGACAGCCGCCGAGGGACCCCAGAAGACGTGAATCGGGGTCACTGTGTGCAAAACGAGCTGCACAGTGGAGGTGAGTATGACATGTTTGTTATTAAAAAAAAAAAAAAGTAAAGCTTTACAACCTCTTTAACCGCTTCCCGACCGGCCACTGCATATATACGTCAGCAGAATGGCTCGGGCAGGCAGAATCACGTACCTGTACGTGATCGTGCATGTGCCTGCCCGTGGGTCGGGAGCTCCGTGACCCCGGCCGCGGGACCAGCGGACCCGATCGCCGCTGGTGTCCCGCGATCGGGTTACGGAGCGGAAGAACGGGGAGAGGTCTATGTAAACAAACCTCTCCCCACGCTTCCTACACTGACTGTCAGTGATCGGCGGTTCCCTGTCATCGGGAACGCCGATCAATGACGTCACACGTACAGCCACGCCCCCCTACTGTAAAAAAAAACACACACACGTCACACTGACTCCTCCCCGCCCCCTAGTGGTTAACCCCCTAACTACAACTGTCATTTACATAGGAATCAGTGCTATTTAAATAGCACTGATTGCTGTATAAATGACAAATGTCCCAAAAATGTGTCAAAAATGTCCGATGTGTCCGCCAAAATGTCGCAGTCACAATAAAAAATCGCTGATCGCCGCCATTACTAATAAAAAAAAAATATTAATAAAAATGCTATAAAACTATCCCCTATTTTGTAAACGCTATAACTTTTGCGCAAACTAATCAATAATCGCTAATTGCGATTTTTTTTACCAAAAATATGTAGAAGAATACGTATCGGCCTAAACTGAGGAAAAAAAAAGTTTTTTTATATATTTTTTGGGGATATTTATTATAGCAAAAAGTAAAAAATATTGCATTTTTTTCAAAATTGTCGCTCTATTTTTGTTTATAGCGCAAAAAATAAAAACCGCAGGGGCGATCAAATACCACCAAAAGAAAGCTCTATTTGTGGGAAAAAAAAGGACGCCAATTTTGTTTTGGAGCCACGTCGCATGACCGCGCAATTGTTAGTTAAAGCGACGCAGTGCCGAATTGCAAAAAGGGGCCTGGTCCTTTAGCTGCAAATTGGTCCGGGGCTGAAGTGGTTAAGGCATCAGGCGACATTTTAGACAATTTCATGCTCCCAACTTTTTGGGAACAGTTCAGGGATGGACAGTTCCTGTTCCAACATTAGAGAAGGTCCATAAAGACACGGATGAGCGAGTTTGAGGTGGGGAAACTTGACCTGCACAGAGTCCTCACCTCAACCCGATAGAACACCTTTGGGATGAATTATTATTATACAGGATGTATATAGCGCCAACAGTTTGTGCAGCGCTATACAACATGGGGGCAGACAATACAGTTACAATACAAATCAATACAGGCGGGATCAGAAGGCCCTGCTTGTTAGAGCTTACAATCTAGAATGGAGGGTCAAGTGGAAAAAAGGTAATAGCTGTGGGGGATAATCAGATGGAGAAAATGAAAATACAGTTGTTAGGTGTGGGTAGGATAGGCTTCTCTGAAGAGGAGGGCTTTCAGGGATCTTCTTGCTTTCACCTCTAACTGAGAAACGATAACTCCGAGATCTGAGTATTGCTGTGAAGTTTGGAGAGCCATACACAGGAGATCGATCGATCAATCGATTAGGAGTATTGGCCATATATACACAGCGCAACTAGGCCTGTAGGGGCCGATAATTGAGGTGAGAGGCTGGGCGGAAACAGTGGGGTGCCCACCGGACTGCACGGATCACATCGGATGCATGGAGCAGCACTGCTTTTGAAACACATATTGCACAAAGTTTTTTTTCTCTTCTAATATTTATAAGAACTAGAAGAATTTTGTGTATATTTTTTTTAAAGTAATTATTTTTTTTAAAGTAATTACTGGGACTTGTTCATTTTTATAATTTTTCATCTATATGCATATTTTTTATTTTATACATTTTTTATTTATTACTATTTTTCTGCACCATTATATTTAAACTTTTTATTATTTATTTTTTCGCTGACTTTTCTGTGTCACGGATTGCACTTCAAAAAAGTTTTTCAGCACATTCAGGTGTTTTATGTGTACTACCTGGATTATTTACACGTTGTTTGAAGATTGCTGCACCTTATTGTTTTTATATGAATTAGAACATTTCTTGCGCTGTATATTATTTATTAGAAGAATTCTTTGCACTTTATGATATATTTTGGAGGAATTTCACTTTGATTATTGCACAGTTATGGCTTATTCCCCATAAGGTTATTGCACGTTGCACTTAATGCTTGATTTGCACTATTTAATCGCTTATCATTAATTTGATTGATTTTGGAAGATTGCTAGTTGTTTATATTTCACATACTGCGTCTAGTTATTTTATTCAGGTTTCGCCCCGGGTGGTTAGCGCCACATACTATTTAACCACTACAATACAGGGCATTTTCACCCCCTTCCTTCCCAGCCCAATTTTCAGCGCTCTCGCACTTTCAATGACAATTGCGCGGTCATGCTACGCTGTACCCAAATTAAATTTTTATCATTTTGTTTGCACAAATAGAGATTTATTTTGGTGGTATTTATTCACGACTTTGTTTTTTATTTTTTGCGATAAAAGCGAAAAAATAGCGGAAATTTTGAAAAAAAAAAGTATATTTTCTTCTTTCTATTTTAAAAGAAATCCAATAAAATCGAATTTTGTCATAAATTTAAAGGGGAGGGCCAGCCAAGAAAAAAGAAAATTTTAAAGTCAGCAGCTACAAACACTGTAGCTGCTGACTTTTAATAAGCAGACTTACCTGTCCTGGGTGCCCGCGATGTCGGCCGCCCGAGACCGACCCTCCCTCGGCTCTCGGTTCCCGGCGCCGCCATTACAACTAAGGGACACAGGCAGCGGAGCCTTGCGGCTACACTGCCCGTTACATTCTGTGCATGCGCGAGTCGCGCAGAGCTTTGTGAATGGGGCACGCTGTGTTGTGGGACACACACAGTTCCCATAACACACCGCGCCCCATTCACTAGAAGACGATGCGAGGAGCAGAACTCTGGATGACCCAGCGGAATAGGAAGAGGCAGATTAGGACGATCTGCCTAGCAACAGCCATTTATGGTAAGTAAAAAAAAAAATGTTTGTTTTTTTTTTCCTTTTAAAATTTTTTTTTTCCCTTTTAAATTTTTTTTTTTCCTTTTAAATTTTTATTATATTTTATATTATATTTTTAAGGGTGGCCCTCCACTTTAAGCCAAAATGTATTCTGCTACATGTTTTTAGTAAAAAAAATTCCGTTAAGTGCATAATAATTGGTTTGTGTCATCACGGTCTGTCCACTCCACATACTTCCCCTGCCCCCTCTACTCCGGCAGCAATATTTGATGTCGTCCTACAAAGAATAGAATTACATAGTTAATTGACATTATACATAGCACATGCATATTGCCTGCAAAGAAATGCACTGGTTTAATTAAATGCATAGGGTTAATTATATAAAAAAAAAAACATTACTTACTCCCTGGTGCTGTTTATCATGGCTTGCCGTACCAAGGCCAGGTTCTGGTGGTAAACATGCTGCCTTCTTTTGGGGGCTGGGGCTCTGGATCTTGATGTTTTTTCATCTTCGGTGAGGTCCCTCCTCACGCGATCACGGAGGGACTTCCATCTCCGCTGAAGGACTTTGCCTAATGGACAATTTGTGGAAAGGAAGAGGTTAATTATGCATTCTACATTCAATACATTACAGAACAAACAGATCATGCATTCCATGAACATAGACTTACTTGTTTGTTATTGTGCGGCATGTGACATCTCTTCCCACCCTGGGGTAATTGCTGAGCTGATATCCATCCACACTTTGTTTTTTAGGATGTGGTCTCCATGCTGTGGGTGTGAAAGGTCCCACAGCTCAGGATGGGCCTCCACAGCACTAATGAGAGCAGCCTGGGACACACTGCTGGCCATGCTTCTCTTGCTCCTCCTAATAATACCCACAATTCCCCAGGTGTGCAAGGCACTTTTGGGTAATTAGACAGGAATTTCCTGTTTTTCATTACATACAGTGACCAATCACATAATATGCATTTTTACAGCTTAATAACGCTGACGCTAAAAAACTTCGTTATAGCAGCGATAATGCGCTTTTTTCGGCGTCTGACGCTGGAGCCTCTGAAGGCGCTGGTCCTTGGTTTTTTTTGGAGCTTAAAAACGGCCATGCCTGTTACAGCTCAAAAACGCCATGGTGTGTATAAGCCCATTGAATAACATGGAGTTATCTTCTTAAAGTGGAGTTCCACCCACTTTTACAACTCTTCAGCATCCCTCACTAAACTGTGCACTGTAAACAAATTGGATATTTTTTTTATTTTTTTTTCAGCACAGACTGTATATCTGCTGTATTCATTTTTCACTTCCTCCTCCCTGGCCGGGGCCCATCGCATCATTTCCTGTTTGCAATGCCTCCTGGGAAGGGGCAGCAACTTCCTCTCAAACTGCCGTTGCTATGGAAACCTGACCTGAAACCTATTACACTGCTTATGCTGCACTGAGCATGTACGAGATCTGCAAGGATGAGATCCAGGAAGAAATACAGTCTGGTTTCAGATGCCCACACTTAAGATGGCCACGGCCTGCTGCAAGTTTATAAAATAACAAACTACTGCTAAAAACTAACAAAACAGACCTTAGTTTACAGACTAACTTTACTAGAATACATTAAGCTTGTGTATTATAGGGGTATTTTTATTTAAAAAGTATAATTTTGGCCGGAACACCGCTTTAAGCAGCAAAAAAAGCTCAAAAAATCCACTTTTAAAAACGTCCGTGTGTATAAGGCCTTATTCTCGTGATCACATGGTACACATAAGGGAAGGGGCCTTGCACGGCTTCAAAACATTGCCTTATGTGTACCCTTCTTGAGGAATCCTTTGTGTGCTGGTGACATTTCTTCACTTGGATTACCTATGGTTCTCAGCCTGCGGTCATTGCCGCACCTATTATCACTTAATAGCCATTTTCAGAAACGTGGGTGTGGGGGCTATTGTATTTCAAGGGCACAGTGTGTACAAAAATTCCATATATCAGTGGATTGGAAATCAGAGATGACATGGACTAAAGTTTGACTAATGCCGCGTACACGCGGTCGGAATTTCCGATGGAAACAGTCCGATGGGAGCTGTTCATCGGATTTTCCGACCGTGTGTACGCCCATCTGTCTTTTTCTGTCGGAATTTCCGACGGACTGGCTATTGAGCTTACTTATTCTCGGCTCGTCGTACGTGTTGTGCGTCACCGCGTTCTTGGCGATCGGAATTTCCGACAAGATTTGTGTGACCGTGTGTATGCAAGACAAGTTTGAGCCAACATCCGTCGGAAAAAAAAAAACATGGATTTTTGTTGTCGGAAAATCCTATCGTGTGTACAGGGCATTAAGGTTTGATCTCATGTTATATGGTTTTGGTAAATCTGAAGGGGTTTGTACTATCTGGGCATTTCATGGCCTCCGAAACTGTGATAGGTAGTGAGGAGTGAAATCAAAAACGTACGCCCTTAGAAAGCCTGAAGGCGGTGATTGGTTTTTGGGGTCCTATACGCGGATAGGCTCCCAAAAAGTCCCACACATGAGGTATCCCTGTACACAGGAGAAGCAGAAGAATGTATTTTGGGGGTGTAATTTCACACATAACCATGGCATGTTTGAAAAATATATCATTTAGTGACGACTTTGTGTAAAAAAAAAAAAATAAAATATTTAATATTCCCAAAACTTTTGGCAAAATATAAAATATTCCATGGACTCAAAATGCCTCTCAGCAAATAGCTTGAAGTGTCTTCTTTCCAAAATGGGGTTATTGGGGGGGGGGGGTTGGCATTTAATGGCCTTCAAAACTGTGATAGGTAGTGAGGAGTGAAATCAAAAACGTACACCCTTAGAAATCCTGAAGGCGGTGATTGGTTTTCGGGGCCCCGTACGCGGCTAGGCTCCCAAAAAGTCCCACACGTGTGGTATCCCCGTACTCAGGAGAAGCAGGAGAATGTATTTTGGGGTGTAATTACATAAAAAAAAGGAATAAAAAATAAAAAAAATTAAAAAAGAAAGACATACATACAAGGAGAGGGAGAGAGAGACCTAAATACAAATTAATAGATGGATATACACATACACACAACTAGAGAGATAATCATACAAGCTACCAAGGAGGTTATATGGAAGAAATATCAAGATAGATAAATTCCAACCTGCCCTATACCACCCTAACCTACCCTGGACTACCCCAACCTGCACTATACCACCCCACCCTGTCATATACCACCCCACCCTATACCACCCTAACCTGCCCTATACCACCCTGACCTGTCATATACCACCCCACCCCACCCTATCCCACCCCAACCTACCCTATACCACCCCACCCTATCCTATACCACCCCAACCTACCCTATACCACCCCAACCTGCCCTATACCACCCTAACCTGTTCTATACCACCCTAACCTGCCCCATACTATTCTAACCTGTCCTATACCACCCCAACCTGCCCTTTACCATCCTAACCTGTCCTATACCACCCTAACCTACCCTGGACCACCCCAACCTACACTATACCACTCCAACCTGCCCTATACCACCTAGTGCCGGGACAATGTCATTCAGTGCCCAGGGCAAATATGGCAAGCTACGCATGTAAAAATGTATACCCCTGATATCTCACCAAAGCCTTTTTCTTAAAATGGCATGTCAATCGTCCAGGAGCCATTTTCTCCTGGAGGTGTGTTGGCACGCTCGACTGCTGTAGTTCTGCGCATATAGATAGAGGACAGTGCATTTGGCATGTAGGCTTGAAGTCTCCTTAAAAAGTTAAGAACTGGAGATGCCTCCTCAGTGCCAAATGATGAGGGGTTTTCATCTGTTTCAGGCATGGCAATCCGAACAGATCCTCCTTCATCTGCCGTGTCATAGGACTCGCTATCTGTTGCAGGAGGAGTAGTGTCTCTCTCCTGTGAACAAGTTGTGATTTGTTGCCTGGTGTCATCCTCCTCTCCAGGGACCTTATCCTTGTCCCCGGAGACTGCTTCCTCCTCCCCAGGGACCTTGTCCCCGGAGACTGCTTCCTCCTCCCCAGGGACCTTGTCCCCAGAGACTGCTTCCTCCTCCCCAGGGACCTTGTCCCCGGAGACTGCTTCCTCCTCCCCAGGGTCCTTGTCCCCGGAGACTGCTTCCTCCTCCCCAGGGACCTTGTCCCCGGAGACTGCTTCCTCCTCCCCAGGGACCTTGTCCCCAGAGACTGCTTCCTCCTCCCCAGGGACCTTGTCCCCGGAGACTGCTTCCTCCTCCCCAGGGACCTTGGCCCCGGAGACTGCATCCTCCGCTAAGACCGCATCCTCCTCTCCAGAGACCGCATCCTCCTCTCCGGAGGAGACCGCATCCTCCTCTCCGACCGCATCCTCCTCTCCGGAGGAGACCGCATCCTCCTCTCCGGAGGAGACCGCATCTTCCGCTCCGGAGACCGCATCCTCCTCCTCCTCGGAGACAGCATCCTCCTCTCCGGAGGAGACCGCATCCTCCTCTCCGGAGGAGACCGCATCCTCCTCTCCGGAGGAGACCGCATCCTCCGCTCCGGAGGAGACCGCATCCTCCTCTCCGGAGGAGACCGCATCCTCCTCTCCGGAGGAGACCGCATCCTCCTCTCCGACCGCATCCTCCTCTCCGGAGGAGACCGCATCCTCCTCTCCGGAGACCGCATCCTCCTCCTCCTCGGAGACCGCATCCTCCTCTCCGGAGGAGACCGCATCCTCCTCTCCGGAGGAGACCGCATCCTCCGCTCCGGAGGCGACCGCATCCTCCGCTCCGGAGGCGACCGCATCCTCCGCTCCGGAGGCGACCGCATCCTCCGCTCCGGAGGCCGCATCATCCTCCGCTCCGGAGGCCGCATCCTCCGTTCCGGAGACCGCATCCTCCTCCTCCTCGGAGACCGCTTCCTCCTTTCCGGAGGAGACCGCATCCTCCTCTCCGGAGGAGACCGCATCATCCTCCACTCCGGAGACCGCATCTTCCGCTCCGGAGACCGCATCCTCCTCCTCGGAGACCGCTTCCTCCTCTCCGGAGGAGACCGCTTCCTCCTCTCCGGAGGAGACCGCATCCTCCTCTCCGGAGGAGACCGCATCCTCCTCTCCGGAGGAGACCGCATCTTCCGCTCTGGAGACCGCATCCTCCTCCTCCTCGGAGACCGCTTCCTCCTCTCCGGAGGAGACCGCTTCCTCCTCTTCGGAGGAGACCGCATCCTCCTCTCCGGAGGAGACCGCATCATCTTCCGCTCCGGAGGAGACCGCATCATCTTCCGCTCCGGAGACCGCATCTTCTGCTCCGGAGACCGCATCCTCCTCCTCGGAGACCGCTTCCTCCTCTCGGGAGACCGCAGCCTCCTCTCGGGAGACCGCATCCTCCTCCTTGGCCCCGGGGACTGCATCCTCCTCCTTGGCCCCGGGGACTGCATCCTCGCCCTTGGCCCCGGGGACTGCATCCTCGTCCTTGGCCCCGGGGACTGCATCCTCGTCTCCAGGGACCTTATCCTTGTCCCCGGGGGCCTTATCCTCGTCCCCGGGGGCCTTACCATTGTCCCCGGGGGCCTTATCTTCGTCCCCGGGGGCCTTATCTTCGTCCCCGGGGGCCTTATCTTTGCCCCCGGGGACCGCATCCTCATCCTTGTCCTCGGAGACTGCGTCCTTCTCCCAGGAGATTACTCCCCCAGGGCCTGTTGGTTCTTGCCCTCGACCTGTTGGCTCTCCTAAGAGACCCATCTCTTCATCCACTGTCTTGTGGGTGCGCCGTTTTCTGTAAAGAGCAAGAAGAAATTACATAAGCAATGTTTGTAGAACAAATAGAGAGCTCTTCAACAAATTCTACTTCTACTTCTAGCTGGGAAGACACTCTTGAAAAGAATTATAGTGCTAACGGAACTTACCTTCGCACCATGCATAGGACAATGGCCAGGATGGCTATTATGACAATGCCGAGTAAGCATCCTCCTGCAATCATGAGGATGTTAAACAGTGGAATTTCCTTTTGCTTGATGGGCTTTTGTTCTTCTTCCTTGATGGGCTTTTGTTCTTCTTCCTTGATGTTATTCTCATAAGGGAAATCTGTAAGGAAAAAAAAGACTGGTTAGAAGGTGACAAGACTAGAGATCCTGCCAGTAACACACTTCCTGTCCTAGTGTGACAACGCTCACTAACCATAGAGTACCCATGGGGTATTAGCGTTGTCACCCTAGGAAGGACTTCGAAACAACCTGCCCTCGCTTATCTTCTAGAGCAGGGGTCTCCAAATTTTTTAAACAATGGGTCCGTTTATTGTCCTTCAGACTTTAGGGGGGGGGGCAGACTGTGGCCATTGGGAGTAGAAAGTGTCTCTTTTTGGTGTCGGTGAGAGGAATTGTGCCCTATCATTGGGAGCAATATCGTCATCGGGAGGAACTGTGCCCCATCATTGGTGGTATTGGAAGGAATTGTGCCCCCATCATTGGGGTCATTGGGAGGAATAGTGCCCCATCATTGGGGTCATTGGGAGGAATAGTGCCCCCATCATTGGGGTCATTGGGAGGAATAGTGCCCCCATCATTGGGAGGAATAGTGCCCCCATCATTTTTGTCATTGGGAGGTGTTTTGGAAGGATTTGTGTCCAGAGGGGGGATGGGGGGGAAGAAGATTTGTGCTAGGAGAGGTGATTTGGGGAGGGGGGCTATGCTAAAAAAAGATAAGGTGGGGGGGGGGGGGGATTTGTGCTACAAGGGGAACTTTTTTTTGTGAGGGAAGGGAAATTTGGGAGGGGAGATTTGTGCAAGGATGAATTGGGGAGGGTAATTAGTGCTGGAAAGGGGGATTTGGGGGGGGGGGGGGGGGGCGATTTATGCTTGTAGAGGACACTTGAGGGGTAGAGGATTTGTATCAGGAAGTAGGATTTTTTTTTGGGGGGGGGGGGCAAGAATTGTTCTAGGAGGGAGGGAAATATTGGGAGGTGTGCTAGGAGTGGTTATTTGGAAGGATTTGTGTCCAGAGGGGGGGGGGAGATTTGTGCTAGGAGGGGCGATTTGGGAGGGGGGGGCTGTGCTAGAAGAGATAAGGTGGGGGGGGGGGGGGGATTTGTGCTAGGAGGGGAACTTTTTTTTGGGAGGGAAGGAAAATTTGGGATTTGTGAAAGGATGGAGAATTGGGGAGGGTATTTTGTGCTGGAAAGGGGGATTTGGAGTGGGGGAGGGTGATTTAGAGGACACTTGAGGGGGTAGAGGATTTGTACCAGGAAGTAGGATTTTTTTTTTCGGGGGGAGGGGGGGTATATCTATAATGCTTACATTTCCATAACTTACTTCGTGGCAGGAAGGTCATCACTTTCACCATCGGAGTCGGTTCGTATTCCCTGCCGTCAACGCTGAGGTGTAGTTCATACTGAGCAACGTCCTCCAGCTTGATCGGATCCAACACCAGGGAGCAATTGCCCCCATGCACGAGTTTATTGAACGCCCTGACCCTGGGGTCAAAGTGTTCGGAAACGGTGCGATTAAAATGAATAAGAAGGGGGTGGTAAGGCTCATCCCGGGGGATACTCCTCCCCCACTCCATCCTAACGAGATGGCCTTGTGATGGGTCACTCAGGTGGAATTGGCACGGGATGAGGAGCCGCGATCCCACCATTGCATCCATGTAGAATGGCACCTTGTTAACCGTTGTAACCTTCACAGCTGGGGGAAAAAAGAGAGAGAGAAAAAAAACGTTATTTTTCAATAAAATAGTAACAGAGAATAAAAAAAAAAAAAAACATTTAAAATATAAAAAATGTTATTAAAAATATGCAAATTTTTTTTTTACAATAAATAGACACCCCAAATCTCATTGTACAATCTTCTAGAGGCCCATCACACACTATGCAATCTGATTGCAGGGTGTGTGATGAATCCATAGGCGATTGTACAATCAGATTGCATAGCGCGCCATTAATCTATCGGTTGGCATTTAGGGGGGTTCAAAAAGGGCTGGACAGGCTGGGAACTGGGGGGGGGGGGGATTAAAAGAGCCACAGACGGTTCACACAGGAAGGGAGCCGAGACCCAGTGGGCGGGACAGTAAACTTTTTTTTTTTTTTTTTTTACGCTGCGGCTTCTGTACGTATATATGCCAGATCAGCGCCCCTCCCTCTCCCTGCTTAGGCATCCCCTATAGGACGCCTCGTATTTTTATTTCCGCCCTCACTGTCAGTTAGCGCCCTCCTTTTCCGCCCTTCTTTCAGGCGCCTTAATGGATTTATTTCCGCCCGTCCTATCAGATTCCCCCACCCCCCTCTCTCTTTTCCGGGCTTCCTATTGGGCGCCACAATCGGCTACTCCCGCCCTTCCGCTAAGATCCCTCCCCTTCCGTACATCTATAACTAATAATATTCACATTCTGCTGCATATATTTTGATGAAAATAATCTTACCTGTCGCTGTGTTGATGAGCAGAATAAATGCTGCTAAGAATAATAATAATCTCATTTTGTCTTGTCTTTTTTTTAATTGCAAATAGCAAAAAAATCAAGAGCCGCAAAACACACGTCTTCTCCGTTTGAATACCAAAGTCAGAGTGAGGCAGACTTCTAGCTACACTCCTTGTATAGACAGCTGTGATGATGTCATAGAGTGATAGTGTGGCTGGTCACGAGACCAGGCAGAACAATAGAAATGACGTCATAGAGTGATAGTGTGGCTGGTCAGAGACCAGGCAGACCAAATGACGTCATAGAGAGATAGTGTGGCTGGTCACGAGACCAGGCAGAACAATAGAAATGACGTCATAGAGAGATAGTGTGGCTGGTCACGAGACCAGGCAGACCAAATGACGTCATAGAGAGATAGTGTGGCTCCAAAAAAAATAAAAATAAAAAAAATATATATATATATATATATATATTTTTTTTTTTCAGCCTTTCCCTCTTGGGATAACATCTGCTTTATATTTATTGAATTTTCTCCTTTACATAGCAGAACTTTAACAAACAATTGCCATTTAATTTATTGATTTATTATTATTATTATTTATTTATTTATTTGAGGCGGCCGGTACCATGGAGATCTCTAGTGGAGGGGAGAAGCAGCCGTTACTTGTATTTGGCCAGGCGGTGATCGGTTAACCCATCTCCCCCCCCCCCCCCCCCCCCCCCGCAGTGTAATCAAGCAGCTGCAGAACTCCTCTCTCCGGTCTCTTCTAGGCACCCGACCCGGCCCCCCTTCTTCCCCTCTACAGTGGCCAATGTCCTGCAGCAGCCGCCCGGGTCACACTGCACTGTCTCTCTCTCTCTCTCTCCCAGCCACCGCCGATGCCAGCCATAGACAGTGCATTGAACTGTCTGGTCTCCTAGCAACCAGGGACGCGAGGAGTGAGAGAGCATGGTGTTAGACTCCTCCCCCACTTCACATACACATGTTTACTCGGTTCCTGAAAGGTAAGGGTTTTTTTTTTCTTTCTCTATGGGGGGTGGAGGCAGGCACTGTCTGATGCTTAAGGGATTTATAGCTAGCAGGGTCTTTGGGGGGGGGGGGGGTTGAATCACCCAGGGGAGGTTTATTATGCTCAGTGGTTCTTTGCTGGGGGGGGGGCGCAAGAAAAATGTGAAAAAAATCATCAATTGCCCCTGTGCCCTCAAATGCTGCCACTGTGCCCATTAAATGCCCCTGTGCCCATCAAACCCTGCCACTGTGCCCATCAAACGCTGTCACTGTGCCCATCAAACGCTGTCACTGTGCCCATCAAACGCTGCCACTGTGCCCATCAAACGCTGCCACTGTGCCCATCAAACGCTGCCACTGTGCCATCAAACCCTGCCACTGTGCCTATCAAACGCTGTCACTGTGCCCATCAAACGCTGTCACTGTGCCCATTAAATGCTGTCACTGTGCCCATTAAATGCTGCCACTGTGCCCATCAAACGTTGTCACTGTACCCATCAAACGCTGTCACTGTGCCCATTAAACGCTGCCACTGTGCCCATCAAACCCTGCCACTGTGCCATCAAATCCTGCCACTGTGCCCATCAAAAGCTGTCACTGTGCCCATCAAACGCTGTCACTGTGCCCCTCAAACGCTGCCCCTGTGCCCATCAAACGCTGCCACTGTGCCCATCAAACGCTGCCACTATGCCCTCAAATGCTGCCACTGTGCCCATTAAATGCCCCTGTGCCCTCAAATGCTGCCCCTGTGCCCTCAAATGCTGCCCCTGTGCCCATCAAACGCTGTCACTGTGCCCATCAAACGCTTTCACTGTGCCCATCAAACGCTGCCCCTGTGCCCCTCAAATGCTGCCCCTGTGCCCTCAAATGCTGCTACTGTGCCATGAATTGCAGCCACTGTGCCAAACACTACCACTGTGCCCATTAAACGCTGCTACTGTGCCATCAAACGCGGCCACTGTACCAAACGCTGCCAGTGTGTCCATCATATGCTGCCAGTGTGCACTTCAATGCCCACAGTGTGATCCCCCCACCCACTAACCGTCTGCCTGCCACTTACCCTGTCTTTGTGGGGCAGCGGGTGACAGCGACAAGCAGGGTCCTGCGTGCGTCTCCTGCCGTCCTTATCTCCCATCCTCTCCTCCTGATATAGTTTGTACTACAAAAAAAAATGCTGTGCGCCGCTAAAGTGTTTGGGTTTGGCTTGAAGAAAAGGTGGCAACCCTAGGCGGTGAGCCTGCGGGAGCTCCTGGCTCTGAGTAAGGGGATACGTGAGCTGCACCTGTGGCCCAACGGCGCGCTTCTCTACTGCATGGAGTACCTGCAGGGGAACCTGGACAGGCTGCTCAGTGTGCGGGGCACTTACCTCCTGTTTAACTGCCCGGGACAGGTAGAGCTGTATAGATGTGAGGGGGGGGGGTCTCTCTGGGGACCCTGTGGGAGGTAAGTGGCTGCATTTGATGGTTGCACAGGTGGCTGCATTTGATGGTTGCACAGGTGGCTGCATTTGATGGTTTGCACAGGTAGCGTGATGTGGTGCGATTTGCTGGGGGTGATGTGCTTGGGGTCGTACGATTTGCTGGGGGTGGTGCGGTGCGATTTGCATGGGGTGGTGCGATTTGCGGGGGGGGTGATGTGGTGCGATTTGCATGGGGTGGTGCGATTTGCTGGGGGTGATGTGGTACGATTTGCATTGGGTGATGTTGTGCGATTTGCATTGAGTGATGTGGTGCGATTTGCTGGGGGTGATGTGGTGCGATTTGCTGGGGGTGATGTGGTGCGATTTGCTGGGGTGTTGCGGTGCGATTTGGAGGGGGTGATGCAGTGCGATTTGGAGGGGGTGATGCGGTGCGATTTGGAGGGGGTGATGCGGTGCGATTTGCTGGGGGGGTGATGTGGTGTGATTTGCTGGGGGGTGATGCGGTGTGATTTTGCTTGGGGTGGTGCGATATGCTGGGGCAATGTGAATTGCTTGGGGGGATGTGGTGCGATTTGCTTGGGGTGATGTGGTGCGATTTGCTTTGGGTGATGTGAATTGCATGGGGTGGTGCGAATTGCTGGGGGTGATGTGGTGCGATTTTGCTTGGGGTGGTGCGATTTGCCGGGGGTGGTGTAAATTGCATGGGATGATGCGGTGCGATTTGGAGGGGGTGATGCGGTGCAATTTGGAGGGGGTGATGCAGTTCGATTTTCTGGGGGTGATGCGGTGTGATTTGCTGGGGGTGATGTGGTGCGATTTTGCTTGGGGTGGTGCGATATGCTGGGGGCCATGTGAATTGCTTGGGGTGGTGCGATTTGCTTGGGGTGATGTGAATTGCATGGGGTGATGCAGTGTGATTTGCTGGGGGTGGTGCGATTTGCTGGGGGTGATGCGATGTGATTTGCTGGGGGTGATGCGATGTGATTTGCTGGGGGTGATGCGATGTGATTTTCTGGGGGTGATGTGGTGCGATTTTCTGGGGGTGATGCGGTGCGATTTGCTTGGGGTGATGTGGTGCGATTTTGCTTGGGGTGGTGTGATTTGCATGGGGTGATGCAGTGTGATTTGCATGGGGTGGTGCGAATTGCTGGGGGTGATGTGGTGCGATTTGCTGGGGGTGATGTGGTGCGATTTGCATGGGGTGGTGCGGTGCGATTTGCTGGGGGTGATGCGGTGCGATTTGGAGGGGATGATGCAGTGCGATTTTCTGGGGGTGATGTGGTGCGATTTTCTGTGGGCAATGTGATTTGATGCGGTGTGATTTGCTGTGGGCGATGTGATTTGATGCGGTGCGATTTTCTGTGGGCGATGTGATTTGATGCGGTGTGATTTGCTGTGGGCGATGTGATTTGATGCGGTGCGATTTTCTGTGGGCGATGTGATTTGCTGTGGGCGATGTGATTTGCTGTGGGCGATGTGATTTGATGCGGTGCGATTTTCTGTGGGCGATGTGATTTGCTGTGGGTGATGTGATGCCTTAGAAATGCATCTTTACTTGGTCTACACCAGGGAAATGTAATTAGCGGACCTCCAGCTGTTGCGAAACTACAAGTCCCATGAGGCATAGCAAGACTCTGACAGCCACAAGCATGACACCCAGAGGCAAAGGCATGATGGGACTTGTAGTTTTGCAACATCTGGAGGTCTGCTAATTTGCAGGTAGGCAATACAAGAAATAATGCAATTGTAATTTGATGCAACTTCCTCTGACACTGCAGTTGCTATGGTAACCTGACCTGAAATCTATTACACTGCTTGTGCTGCACTGAGCATGTGCGAGATCTGCAAGGGTGAGATCCAAGAAGAAATACAGTCTGGTTTCAGATGCCCACACTTAAGATGGCCACGGCCTGCTAGAAGTTTATAAAATAACAAACTAATGTTATAAACTAACTAAACGGACCTCAGTTTACAGACTAACTTTACTAGAATATATTAAGCTTTTTTATTTAAAAAGTATAAATTCGGCTGGAACTCCCCTTTAACCACCTGATTACTTTGCACTTAACTACCTTAGACCCGCGCTATAGCCAAATGACGGCTACAGCGCGGATCTATTGTGCCGGGACGACGTCTATTGACGTCGTCCCGGACACGACCTGCTTGCGTGCCCCCTGAAGGGCGCGCAGCGCGCTCTGTGATCAGCGAGTCTGTGAGAGGGACATCAGTCCCTCTCACTGCAATGTGCCCAGTCAATTGTGCCCACCTTTGCCCCATTAAAGGGCCGCCTACCAGTGCCCGCAGTGCCATCTCACAGTGCCCACAGTGCCATCTCACAGTGCCCACAGTGCCATCTCACAGTGCCAGTGCTGCACATCAGTGTCACCTGCCAGTGCTCATCTGTGTCACCTACCAGTGCTCATCTGTGTCACCTACCAGTGCCCATCAGTGCCACCTATCAGTGCCACCCATCAGTGTCATCCATCAGTGCCCATCCGTGCTACCCATCCGTGCTACCCGTCTGTGCCACCCATCCGTGCCCATCAGTGCCATCTTTGCTGTCCCCATCAGTACCGACTTATCTGTCCCCACCAGTGCAGCCTATCAGTGCCCACCAGTGCAGCCTATCAGTGCCCACCAGTGCAGCCTATCAGTGCCCACCTGTGCCGCCTCATCAGCGCATATCAATGAAGCAGAAAAATTACCTGTTTGCAAAATTTTATAACAAACTATTAAACATGATTTTATTTTTTTTTTAATTTTCCATCTTTTTTTGTTTGTTTAGCAAAAAATAAAACCCCAGTTGTGATTAAATAGTTTGTTATAGTTTGTTATAAAATTTTGCAAACAGGTAATTTTTCTGCTTCATTGATATGCGCTGATGAGCCGGCACTGGTGGGCACCGATAGGTGGCACTGGTGGGCACTGATAGGCTGCACTGGTGGGGACAGATAAGTCGGTACTGATAGGCACAGCAAAGATGGCACTGATGGGCACGGATGGGTGGCACGGATGGGTGGCACGGATGGGCACTGATAGGTGGCACTGATAGATGGCACTGATGGGCACTGATAGATGGCACTGATGGGCACTGATAGGTGGCACTGATGGACACTGATAGGTGGCACTGGGCACTGGTAGGTGACACTGATGAGCACTGGTAGGTGACACTGATGTGCAGCACTGGCACTGTGGGCACTGACAGATGGCACTGTGGGCACTGACAGATGGCACTGGGGGCACTTTTATTAGCACAGGTTGGGCACCATGGACCCTGGGCATATTGAAGTGAGAGGGACTGATGTCCCTCTCACTGCCGCCGGTGATCGGCTTTTTTTTTTCTCCTTGCGCTGTCAGTGCAGGAAAAAAAGCCGATTACCGGCTCTGTTACTGTCACATGATCAGCTGATCACGTGGTAAGGGGTCGGGATCGACCCCTTACTCGGATCTGTGATCCAGCGAGTCTCACAGACTCGCGGATCACAGAGTGCGCCGCGCGCGCCCTTCAGGGGGCGCGCAGGCAGCTCGTTGCCGGGACGACGTCAATAGACGTCGTCCCGGCACAACAGATCCGTGCTGTAGCCGTCATTTGGCTATGGCGCGGATCTCAGGCGGTTAAGATTAAACATATTAAATAAACATGCCAGAAAGTAGACAAGTAATTTTATGATTTGTCCATTTTTTTTTTTTAAATGATACGTGCTGCCAGTTTTTGGGGATAATTTTTTTTTTATTAAAATACACTTTTACATTTTAATGCAAACATCTGCTTTATAGTTATTGCATTTTTTCTTTCAAATAGCAGAACTTTAACAAACAATTGCAATAAAAAAAAAAAAAAATGTATTATATTATTGTTCACTATGTAAAGGAGAAAAAAAAATATTAAAAAAAAAATTATTCCTTTTTAAGATTAAATATATGAAATAAACATGCCAGAAAGTAAACAAGAACTCTCATTATTTGTGTTTTTTTTTAATGATACGTGCAGTTTTTGGGGATTTTTTCAAATTAAAATATACTTTTACATTTTAATGCAAACATCTGCTTTTTAGTCGTTGCATTTTCTCCTTCACATAGCAGAACTTAAACAATTGCAATTTAATTTTTTTTTTTTTTAGATTATTGTTCACTATGTAAGGGAGAAAAAAACAGATTTTTTTTTTAAAAAAAGTTCTTCCTTTTTAAGATTAAACATATGAAATAAACATTCCAGAAAGTAGACAAGTAATTTTATGATTTGTCCTTTTTTTTTATTATTATTATTATTTTTTTTAAATGATACGTGCTGCCAGTTTTTGGGGATTATTTTTTTTTATTATTATTAAAATACACTTTTACATTTTAATGCAAACATCTGCTTTATAGTTATTGCATTTTCTCCTTCACATAGCAGAACTTTACCAAACAATTGCAATTTAATTCTGAAAAAAAAAACAAAAAAAAAATTCTTCCTTTTTAAGATTAAACATATTAAATAAACATGGCAGAAAGTAGACAAGTCATTTTATGATTTGTCATTTTTTTTTTATTTTTTTTTTAATGCAGTTTTTGTACATGAACTTTAATGGCATCCCAGTCTTAGTCCGTAGGGTTCAATATTGAGTTGGCCCACCCTTTGCAGCTATAACAGCTTCTTCTGGGAATGTTTGACCATTCTTCCAGAAGAGCATTTGTGAGGTCAGGCACTGATGTTGGATGAGAAGGCCTGGCTCGCAGTCTCCACTCTAATTCATCCCAAAGGTGTTCTATCGGGTTGAGGTCAGGACTCTGTCAAGTTCCTTCACCCCAAACTCGCTCATCCATGTCTTTATGGACCTTGCTTTGTGCACTGGTCCAAATCATTTGGTGGAGGGGGGATTATGGTGTGGGGTTGATTTTCAGGGGTTGGGTTTGGCCCCTTAGTTCCAGTGAAGGGAACTCTTAAAGAGGAAGTGGGTTTTTCTTCCTTTCTTCTTCTTACCTGCAAAGTAAAGGCATAATGGGCTAGTATGCACCCATACCTTATGGAAACGAAGCCCGTACTCCAGCTGTGTGACTGTCCGGAACTGCACGGTGTCACTCCCACGTATGCGCGCGGGAGCCGTCGGTTGCGGCACTCGCTCCTGAAGAAACAGCACGGGCGGCCGTTCCTTTAGAGTGCATGCGCCGATGACATCATCGGTGCAGTATACAGTAAATATCTCCTACGCGGCACACGTTTAGGAGATATTTACAGTACCTATAGGTAAGCCTTATTCTATACCCCTGAAAAACAACCCCACACCATAATCCCCCCCCCCCCCCACAAAATGGTTTGGACCAGTGCACAAAGCAAGGTCCATACAGACATGGATGAGCGAGTTTGGGGTGGAGGAACTTGACTGGCCTGCACAGAGTCCTGACCTCAACCTGATAGAACACCTTTGGGACGAATTATTCAATGTGATTATTGGCAATAATCACTATGGATTAACATAGGGGATATTGGAGCTGCAGCTCCAGGCCCCTTCCTCAATATAGGCCCATGCCAGTGGCTTATCAATATCTGTGTTCCATCTTGAAGGAAGAGGAGCCCTCTGTGCAATACCAACCATGTCATGCGCTGTGCCCACCATATTATGTGCTCTGCCTACCATGTAATGTGCTGTATTGGGCAGTGACAACTGTGTAATGTGCTGTGCCCACCGTGTAATATGCTGTGCCATGCTCACCATTGAATGTGCTGTGCAGTGCCCACTGTCTTGTGTTGTGCCCACCATTTAATGTGCTGTATCCATGTATCCACCATGTACTGTGCTATTACCCCCCCCCCATGTAATATACTATGCTGTGCCCCCCACAGACTCACCACTCGCCTCTCTCTTTCACCCCCTCACCCCCTCTCTCTTTCACCCCCTCACCCCCCTCTCTCTCACCCCCTCTCTTTCACCCGTTCTCTCTCTCACCCCCTTCACCCCCCATTCTCTTTCTCTCATATAATGTGCTGTGCCTACCATGTAATGTGTTGTATTGGGCAGTGACAACCGTTTAATGTGCTGGGCCTACCATGTAATATGTAAAAAAAAATTGCGTTTTCATTTTATTTTCATAAAAAGGTCCACCAAAATCCTTAGCACCAGGCCCATGATGCTCTTAATCCGGCCTTGCTGTTGGCTAATTGCCAGCTCCCATCTCTCTCCACAGTTACTCAGCTGTTGATGATATCCTGCTCGTCAGTCCTGCCTACTTAAGCCGTCCAGTCCAGAGGATCTCTGCCTTCGCCTTGGTCAACATCACAGAAAGTATCGCCTGCGATCCTGTTCAAGACTTGCTTTGCTGACATCCCTTCTGGCTCCAGATCCTGCTTGCTGTTCCACTACATTGATCCCTGACTTCTGGCTTGGCTGACTATCCGTTCCGGTTACTGGATTTTGGCTATGTTTATTTTTTTTACTTTTATTATTAAACAAGTGTGATTTAACTGTACTTCTGCCTCGGCCTGATTTCATTGTTTCTGACTAGGGATGAGCCGAACACCCCCGGGTTCGGTTCGCACCAGAACCTGCGAACGGACCGAACGTTCGCGCGAATATTCACACCCTATTCTTTACAATGGACGCGAACGTTCGAAATCAAAAGTGTTAATTATAAAGGCCAATATGCATGTTAATGTCATAAAACAGGTTTGGGGACCCGGGTCCTGCCCCAGGGGACATATATCAATGCAAAAAGAAGTTTTAAAAACTGACGTTTTTTTCGGGAGCAGTCATTTTAATGATGCATAAAGTGAAAAAAAATAAGTGAAATATTCCTTTAAATATAGTACCTGGGGGGTGTCTAAAGTATGCCTGTGAAGTGGCACGTGTTTCCCGTGTTTAGAACTGTCCCTGCAAAAAATGACATTTGTAAAGGAAAAAAAGAAGCCATTTAAAACTACTTGCGGCTTTAATGTCATGTCTTGTCCTGGCAATATGGATGAAAATCTTTGAGACGCTAGCTCCTGTAAATGCCTGGCTGCCTTAGATGACAACAACTGGGCCTTACGGCAGATAGAGAGTCTGAGGTGGTTTTATGTGGGCTGTACTAACACAGCAGACACACACACTAGCTCCTGTAAATGCCTGGCTGCCTTAGGTGACAACAACAGGGCCTTATGACAGATAGAGAGGCTGAGGTGGTTTTATGTGTGCTGTACTAACACAGCAGACACACACGCTAGCTCCTATAAATGCCTAATAGTATAAAGGTGATACTGCAATGCTGTACTAACAGCACGCACACACCAGACTAATCCCCAGAATCACAGCAGATAAAGTTAGACTCAGCAGCAGATAATGTCACCACTCAGCACAGCAGAATGTATAAGACAGCACAGCACTGCAGATACTGTCAGCAGCAGTGCAATCAGCAGAATGAATATATATTCAAATGATCAGTATTCAGTAATGATAATGAATCAGCATCAGCAGCCTGCCTATATCACAGTCACAGCCGGAACACAGTGCACTAGGCCGCCACAGCGGCGGCCTTTTATACTGTGGGGCGTGTACTAAACCCCCTGAGCTATAATTGGCTACAGGCATCCTGCCTGTAGCCAATTATGGCTCTCCTCGCTGCCGGCGCTGTGATTGGCCAAGCATGCGGGATCACAGTGCATGCTTGGCCAATCATCAGCCAGCAATGCACTGCAACTGGCGCAGTGCATTGCGGGCCGTTTGCATCACACGAATGTGATGCGAACGGCCCAAATAGTTCTGGGCTCGCCGAACGGGCGAACGCCCGATGTTCGATTCGAATGTGGGTTCGAATCGAACACCGGGCCCATCCCTATTTCTGACAGATATTAAGTTTCAATACACTGTGCAATAGGTCCCTTTAAATTTAACTGATGCCAATACCACTGTACTGGGCTTGCACTCAAAGAGAGCAAAATCACTTTATAGCGTCCTACATTTGTAGCGGTGTCCCCGACCCCTAAAGGCCTAGTGATGACCTCCAGAGTCAGGGAGAGCTGACATCCTTCCTCGAAGTGTGGGTTATTAGGCATGGTGGGTGTAATGCAAGTTGGAAACGTGGGCACCAGTCACTTTTTGAATGCAAGAAAAAGAGATTTATTGTCTCTTAAACAGAACTGGGGGAGAGAGGGTTAGGGCCAGGACACCCTTGCAATAGCAGTTGGCAGACTCCGAGGCAAAAATAATAGGCTGACAGCGATACAGGTAGAGGGCCTGTAAGCTGGATGCAGCAACTGTATTTGTAGAACTGCTGTCTCCTATGGTAACTGAACTTTCAACAGTCCATATACTTCTGTACACGTAACTCACAGTAACCCATTACAGATCTTCTCTCACATCTCACAGTATCCCACTGTAGATCTTCACTCACTGAGCTCCTGATCTCTCACTAGACTTCAAGATCCCTAGTCATCATCACTGGGTCTCCTGAGCTCTTCCACAGCTAACCCGCTGTATACTCCTCAAGCTTCACCCCCGCTAACCCGCTGGCTCCCTGCCTTGACACTCTGTTGAAGCTTTGTACCTTCTTCATCGTCCCCGGCTGGTGAAAAGGCTGCTCTGGTACTTCTACAGACTTCCATACACTGGCCTCTGATAACAGGAGTGGTTGCCCATTGGTGGCGACTATCCCTCCCTTTACCTCTGGCCTTGATCCTAACTTGCCCCTGGCGACAGGAGTGGTCATCCCTTGTGGCAACTGTTTCTCCCTCACCGCTGGCAACAATTCGGTTCCCCGTCCGACGGAACCTCTGCAACTTGGTTGGGCTTCTGGACTGAAGCCCCCAACCCCGCACAGCTTCTCTCAAACCTGGATAGGCCTCAGACAGCCTAGTAGCCAGGTACTCCAGGGATAGGCCTCTGGCTTTTGGCCTAGCAACTCGGAGCCTTGTAACACACATTCACCCAGACAGCCGTCGAGGTGGCACAGAACCCCGATCACCTGACTCCTCCCGAATAAATAGGCTCTCCCAGTAGGCCAAGGGGCCAATTGGCTGAGACATCCCATCCACTCCTAGTCTGAATTCACTATGCCCTTGTTATTCTAACGCCACAGGCAACAATGCCACCTAGTGACAGAAGAGAGAGGTGCATCAAATCCAGAGTTAGAGAAAAGTCAGTGGATCTCCCTAACAATTAGCCAGGCTAGTTACCACCTAGCAAACTAAATTTGTTAGCAACCCTGCCTACAACCAGGGTGTTACACATTTATTAATAAGCACAATAAAATCACAAAAAATCCGCTCTCACGTATACAATCGGAGTCACAGGCTCAAAAGCTCATTCAGTATACCATAACATCACCAGCAAGTGTCCCCTTCTTCCACCACTTGCCAGCCCAAACACTCTCACCTTAAAGCGGTGTTCCGGCCGAAATTATACTTTTTAAATAAAAATACCCCTATAATACACAAGCTTAATGTATTCTAGTAAAGTTAGTCTGTAAACTAAGGTCTGTTTTGTTAGTTTTTAGCAGTAGTTTGTTATTTTATAAACTTGCAGCAGGCCGTGGCCATCTTAAGTGTGGGCATCTGAAGCCAGACTGTATTTCTTCCTGGATCTCATCCTTGCAGATCTCGTACATGCTCAGTGCAGCATAAGCAGTGTAATAGGTTTCAGGTCAGGTTTCCATAGCAACGGCAGTTTGAGAGGAAGTTGCTGCCTCTTCCCAGGAGGCATTGCAAACAGGAAATGATGCGATGGGCCGCGGCCAGGGAGGAGGAAGTGAAAAATGAATACAGCAGATATACAGTCTGTGCTGAAAAAAAAAAAAAAATATGCAATTTGTTTACAGTGCACAGTTTAGTGAGGGATGCTGAAGAGTTGTAAAAGTGGGTGGAACTCCACTTTAAGATAAGGAGACTATAGGAGGTCTGCTAACATTTGGTAGGAGAGGGGGGTAAGATTCTTCTGCAGTTGTATCCAATGACGGGAAGTTTGGTAATGTCACAAAGGGGAATCATACATTCTCCCATTGCGAGGAGTAGATGTCACAAAGGGTTAATCATACTCTGCTGCCAGTTCAAGTAAAGTCACCTCTTTACTTTCTCCCAACTCTTCTCTCACCCGTAACTTCCCATTTGTTCTGGGTGAGAGGTGGGTCAAGAGGAAGTAGAAAGGAGGCATTGCTGGAACTGGCAGCAGAGGACGATGAATGATTAATTTCCTTCCTCCCAACTCTCCTCTATATCCTTCATTTCCAATTGGAGGGGTTCCATCAGATTAGGCGACCCGTCAGAATTGGTAACGGAAGTGACGTAATCTCGCCACCATCTTGCTAAACCCCGCACTCCTCCACAGTAAGGATACACTGAGAAGGGGGCAAGTGGACATCTTGTTACACCCACCGGAGTTTTGCATTTTACACTTAGGCCCCTTTCACACTGGGGCGGGAGCCGCGGTGACGGTAAAGCAGCGCTATATTTAGCGCTGCTTTACCGTCGTTTTGCCCGCGGGATTCGGCCGCTCGCGGTGCGGTTTTACCCCCCGCGAGCGGCCGAAAAAGGGTTCAAATCCCCCGCAGAGTGCCGCCGTAGCGGCGCTTTGCGGCGGTATTGCCGCGGTATTACCGCGGTGTCCCATTCAAATCAATGGGAAAGAGCGGTGAATAAATCTCACAGGTTTGCTACTCTGACAGAACACCTTTGCTTTTATAATTCAACATGTAAACAGTCCGATGCATTTCTAAATACTGTATTTGACCATATAAGCTCCGTTTACTGTTCAAAATAACTGTGACATGCAAAACTCCAGTGGGTGTAACAAAATGTTCGCTTGCCCCCTTCTCAGTGTGTCCTTACTGTGGAGGAGTGCGGGGTGTAGCAAGATGGCATTGACGGGACGTCACTTCCGTTACCAAATCTGAAGGGTCGCCAAATCTGACGGAACAGAGGCATGAATTGGAAGTTCTGGGTGAGAGGTGAGTCAGGAGGAAGTAGAGAAGAGACATTGCTGGAACTTGGCAGCAGAGGAGAATGAATAATTAATTTCCTTCCTCCCAACTCTCCTCTACCCCTTAAAGGGGTTGTAAAGGTACATTTTTTTTCACCTTAATGCATTCTATGCATTAAGGTGAAAAAACATCCGACGATTAGAGGCCCCCCAGGCCACCTGTTTATTTACCTGAGCCCTCGAAAGTCCTGTGTCGTGAATGCGCTGGCTTCTCGACCAGGCTTCTCGGCTCTTCTCGGCTCATTCATTGGGTGATTGATAGCAGTGCAGCCATTGGCTCCCGCTGCTGTCATTTAAATCAATGACGCGGCACGCCGCACGCTGGGGGCGGGGCCGAGTGATACAGTCGGCGGCTATAGCCACCGACTGTATCACTGTATCGCGGGAGCGCTAGAGTTGCCACCTCATCCCTTTAAACCCAAACACCTTTGAATTACAATGGTTCCGAGGCTAATTAAATGCAGATAAGGCACTTAGTGAGTTTAATTACCACCTTAATCAGCCACAGAACCTGTGTAATCAATATGTGTTCGGGTTTAAAGGGATGAGGTGGCAACCCTAGGGAGCGCGCCTGCAAGCTAACCCCCTTGGGAGAAAGCTTCCCAGAACGGTGGTTAGCTGATGTGGGGAGGAGCCGAGACAGCCGCTGAGGGACCCCAGAAGTTGAGGATCGGGGCCACTCTGTGCACAACGAGCTGCACAGTGGAGGTAAGTATGACATGTTTGTTATTTAAAAACAACAAAAAACAGGAACCTTTACAACCCCTTTAACTTCCAATTGGCATGAATTGGAAGTTCTGGGTGAGAGGTGAGTCAGGAGGAAGTAGAGAGGAGACATTGTTGGAATTGGCAGCAGAGGAGGATGTATGATTAACCACTTGCTTACCGGGCCTATTTTGGCCTATTTTCCTTCATGTAAACATCATCTTTTTTTGCTAGAAAATTACTCAGAACCCCCAAATATTGAGTACGTTTTTTTTAGCAGACACCCTAGGGAATAAAATGGCGGTCATTGCAACTTTTTATCTCACACGGTATTTGCGCAATCATTTTTCAAACGCCTTTTTTTGGGAAAAAAACGGTTTCATGAATTAAAAAATAAGAAAACAGTAAAGTTAGCCCAATTTTTTTATATAATATGAAAGATGATGTTACGCCGAGTAAATAGATACCAAACATGTCACGCTTTAAAATTGCGCACAACCGTGGAATGGCGCCAAACTTCGGTACTTAATAATCTCCATAGGCGACGCTTTAATATTTTTTACTGGTTACCAGTTTAGAGTTACGGAGGAGGTCTAGTGCTAGAATTGTTGCACGCGCTCTAACGCACGCGGCGATACCTCACATGTGTGGTTTGAGCGGCGTTTACATATGCGGGCGGGACTTGCGTGTGCGTTAGCTTCTGATCGCGAGCTACAGGGGACAGGGGCGTTTTAATTTTTTTTTTTTATTTATTTATTTTTATTTTACTTAATTTTTTTTATTTTTACACTTTAAAAAAAAAAAAAAAAAATTTTGGATCACTTTTATTCCTATTACAAGGAATGTAAACATCCCTTGTAATAGGAATGTATGTGACAGGTCCTCTTTATGGAGAGATGTGGGGTCAATAAGACCCCACATCTCTCCTCCAGGCTGGAAAGCATGAGATCGGTAAAACATTTTTTACCGATCTCATGCTGACAGCCGCGATGGCTTTGTTTACTTCCGGGTACCGGGCGTGACGTCATAACGTCGCGCCCGGGCCTCCGACGGTCATAGAGATGACTGGTGACCATCTGGTCACCGGAAATCTCTATGCTCGTCATCCGGTGGCGAGCGATTCTTTCTCCGGGCCCCCGATGGCACGGGAGAGCCCGGAGAAGCACCGGATGGCGGCGGGCGGCGGAACTGCCGCTATGATCGTTCTTATGGTGCACAGAATCGCCGGCCGGTAAAAATGATATCTGAATGATGCCAATAGCTGCACGCATCATTCAGATATCACCACTCAAAGTCAAGGACGTCATATGACGTCCTTGGTCGGCAAGTGGTTAAGCCTTTGTGACATTTCCTTCCTCCCGACTCCAACTTCCAATTTGAGGTATAAATATAAGCAAAAGGTAACATTTTCAGGATATTGCTTAACACTTCTTTTCCCTGTAGGATAGCAAATCTTCACTTTTTAAGGTTTATGGCAATACCGAATGCTGAACTCCTGTGCATGTGTGGGAGTCACATCACCTCGGCCCGGCCAGTGATAGAGACCTGTAAGCCAGCCGCCCAAAGAGGTCAGCGGGAGTTCTGGAGACAGTGAATCGCTGGATTCAAGGTGAGTATAATTACACTTTAACACTCGCAAACCGCGTTAGGATTTTTAGAAATACAGCGCTCGTTTTGCAAAACGCTCGTTAACCACGTTACTCGTGTAGCGCTACCCCCAGTTAAGAGAGCCGCTGGTTTGTTTTGGGTCCCTGAGTACAGCTCCACCAACCCCCGGCAATTTGGCTCTACCCACTCTGGCACAGTTAGTAAAGGGGTACGTCCCTATGCACATAAAACTTAGCTTATACTCTAAGTATTGGTATGAACTCACAAGCAGACTGCTGAAATAAGAATAACTGGCTTTACTTTTGTCAGTAAGGAAAAAGAATAGCAACATGCATTTAAACATATATCTTACAATACTTTAGCAGGTCCCTGCAATATGCACTTTAAACATGTACACAGGTATATGAATCTAACAATGGGGAAACGGAGCGCCAAGCGTGGCGACCATCTGCTATGCACCCCTGAGGTGCAATAAATCTATCTGCGCCTACCTAACGGACCAGGCCTGATCCCTAGTAATAGAGCTCAGTCCTTGTACTAGTACAGTGTTCTTCACCGGCAATAAATCTGTAGAGGTGGTGCACATGTAGCTTTAAATGGTGTCATTTGTAATCCACAAAAAGTAACATTGCTGCTCTGAGGTAAATTGCGCCTAGGCAGTTCAATAGGCATAAAACTTGTGTGTCAATGCAGGATTGAGCCTACAGGCTCTCTCACCAATCCTTGGGGTACCGTCCTCCGATCCGGTCCCTCTAATGGCGGCTCTGGTCTCTTCAATGGCGGCGTCCGGCCTCCTCAGTCACAGCCCTGCACTCCGGTCATCAGCTCCGTCCGACCGACAGTAAGGGGAAGTCTCCGCTCCGCTGCTGTGGACTCTGAGGTAGGAGAGTCTCACTCCATCGGCCGCAAGGCCCAGGCTTCAGGCCTTCAGCTCCGGTCCCCACAGGTGTCTCTGCTGGCTGCAGTCTCCGCGTCACACGCTCTGTCAGCAGAGGCAGGCCAGTCCTGTCAGGCCTCAGAAGAGGAAGTGTCCCAAGAGGAAGAGGCGGTCTCCGCTCTTCCCTTTTATAATCTCCCCAGCAGCCTCCCGGGCGGAAGTCAGCAGCCCGGGGGCCTGGGGAATCATGGGAGATGTAGTCTCTACCAGAAAAAGGGGTAGAACCCCGCTACACACTCCCCCCACTTTGAATCTTTGGTCCCCAAAGATAGTGCTCAAACTACAAACTTTTTCGGGAACAACATTTTCACATAATTTGGACAGAGGAGCTTCCCACCAATTGGCATGAGATGGGGAGCTGTCCTGTCGACAGGTCACTTCAGTGTGTGCGACCTGCTTAACTGTGCCAGAGAGCGAGCTGGGGTTGCCCTCCACTAAATGAACAGCGGAAGGGTCAGGGCTTTCAGCACTTCTCCTTGCTGTGGTAACAGAGTCCTCTGAACTTTCTCCCATCTTGGGGTAAGTTAGCTTCTTGGGAGGCTTCACACTCCTGCGAGCTCTCTGTTCTCTTGGAACTTCTTCAGGAACACATTCTGGCAACATCTCTGGTTCTGGAACATCATCTTCTTGTTCTGGGTAGAGACCAGGGATGTCTTCCCAGCACGCAGGCACATCACTGAATGGCACAAACTCTGTGGCTTCTGGGTTCAATGTGTTATCTCCCACATCTTCAGTAGGTGGAAGATCTATGGCAGAATTCCCTGAAGTTGAGGAAGGCCATAGCCATTCAAGTTCTCCTCTTTCTTCCTCTGGTTGGGGGTCCTGTCCACCCCTAACTTGGGAGGTCTGGGACCTAGTATTAGGCCTGGGGGTATCCAGAATGGAAACAGATTCAGGTACATCTCTTGCTGGAGGCATTCTGACTGCTTCAGTGAGTGGGAGCAAATGATTCCTATGCCAGGTCTTCAAAGGCCCCAATCTTCCTTCTGGCTTCAACTTGTAGACAGGCAATCCTGGAAGTTTTCTACAGATGATATATGGTTCTGATCTCCATCTATCAGCAATCTTGTGTTTTCCAGGGATCCCTAGGTTTCGTAACAGTACACGGTCCCCAGGCTGTAGGTCCTGTACTCTAACTTTCAAATCAAAGTTCCTCTTATTTCGGGCCCCCCTCTGGTTAGAGGCCGCTTGAGCTTTTTCATAAGCTATCTTCAGACTGCGCCTCAGTCTGTCCACATATCCTTTGTGGGAGGCAGCTGAGGCATGGTCCAAAGAAATTCCGAAGGCCAAATCCACTGGCAATCTTGCTTCTCTCCCAAACATAAGTCGGTAAGGGAAAAAACCTGTCACATCACTTGTGGTGCAGTTGTAGGCATGCACCAGAGCTGATATGTGTTGACTCCAATGTTGCTTCTTCTCTGTTTCCAAAGTTCCCAACATGTTCAATAGGGTCCTGTTGAACCTTTCAGGCTGGGCATCACCTTGAGGGTGATATGGTGTGGTCCTAGTCTTCTCTACTCCCAGAGAATCTAGTAGCTTCCTGATCAGGCGACTCTCAAAGTCCCTTCCTTGGTCTGAATGGATTCTCTGTGGCAGTCCATAGTGAACAAAGTACTTCTCCAGAAGTACCTTGGCTACTGTAGAGGCCTTCTGGTCCTTGGTTGGGAAAGCCTGAGCATAACGAGTGAAATGGTCGGTTACCACCAGAACATTTCCCAATCCGCTCAAATCGGGTTCAAGGCAGAGAAAATCAATGCATACCAGATCCATTGGGCCTTCACTCTGTAGGTGGCCCATTGGGGCAGCTTGATGGGGTAAAGTCTTTCTCTGAATGCATCTTGCACAGGAATGGCAATACTCCTCCACTTCGGCCCTCATGCAGGGCCAGTAAAACCGGTCTCTGACAAGTTGGAAGGTTCTCTCTGCTCCCAAGTGACCATGCTGGTCATGTAAGGCAATCAGCACAGTCTCTCGATGCTTCTCTGGGAGAAACAACTGCCACTTGTCTTCTGGTCCATCAGAGGGGCCCCTTCGGTAGACTACCCCTGATGCACCTGTAACTTGTCCAACTCTCTTCTCAGTAAGCGAGCTTCTTTGGAAGGGTGAAGGCGAAGTCCCTCTGGACTCTGGTCTTCCAGGGCTTCCAGGACCAATTTCCCCATGGGGTCTTCCAATTGGTCACACCTTAACTCCTTCTTGGACAACTTTGGTAAGCACTCTTCTGCCAGTTGAGTTACCCCACAGTAACACTTTGGGACTCCCACTGTGGTAACTCCTATTTCTTCAGCCCTGGATCCTCCTCTGGCTTGGAGTTCAGCCCCCTGACAAAGGGCTCGCACTCCATCTGGTGCCACTTGGGTCCAGTCTTCCCAGTCATCGACCATGACATGGGATCTTCGGGACAGGGCATCTGCATCCCTATTTCCAGCCCCTGGTCTGTACTTGAGGCTGAAATTGAATCCAGACAACGCCGCCAACCATCTGTGTCCAGTTGCATCCAGCTTGGCGGTGGTGAATAGATAGGTCAAGGGGTTGTTATCTGTCTTTACAGTAAACTCGGCCCCATACAAGTAGTCTCTCAACTTGTCAACAACTGCCCACTTGAGGGCTAAGAACTCCAACTTGTGGGTGGGATAGTTCTTCTCGGAGGGGTCAGGCTCCGGCTCACATAGGCCACTGGTCGTAGCTGGTCTTCATGCTCCTGGTAGAGTACTCCACCTAGGCCCTCATGGCTGGCATCAACATGTAGCTCATAGGGTCTAGTGGGATCAGCGTAGGCCAAAACTGGGGCTGTGGTGAGACTTCTCTTCAAGGTTCTGAAAGCCTCTTCACACCTTGAGTTCCACTGGTCTTGGACCGACTCACTGGACCTCCTAGGCCCCATTCCATCTTCCTCTCCTTCTGTCTTCAGCAGCTCGTTGAGGGGTTTGGCAATGCGGGCAAATCCATCCACAAACCTGCGGTAGTAGGAGCAGAACCCCAAGAAAGACCGAAGTTCTGTAACTGTTGTGGGCCTTGGCCACGAAGTAACTGCCTCCAACTTCTCAGGGTCTGTGGCCACTCCTTTTTCAGACACTATGTGTCCCAGATAGTTCACAGAAGACTGATAGAACCGACACTTCTCTGGAGAAAGTTTAAGTCCCTCTTCACTGAGCCTCTTCAGTACTTTCTCCAGCCTGGCTTCATGTTCTTCCAAAGTCTTTCCAAAGACAATGACATCGTCCAGGTACACAAGGACTTCTATGAGGTTCATGTCTCCAACAGTCCTTTCCATTAGGCGTTGAAACGTAGCAGGAGCTCCAGATAGGCCCTGAGGCATCCTGTTGAACTCAAAGAATCCTACTGGGGTTATGAAGGCAGTCTTTTCTCTATCTTCTGGATGCATGGGGATCTGGTAATACCCACTCTTGAGGTCCATCACACTGAACCACTTAGCTCCAGATAAACTCTGTAAGGCATCTTCTATCCTTGGCGTGGTGTACTGGTCAGGAATGGTCCTCCTGTTGAGAGTTCTGTAGTCAATGCACAGTCTCAATGACCCATTCTTCTTTCTGACTACCACAATTGGGGAGGCATAGGGGCTCCTGGATTCCCTAATCACTCCTGTCTTCTTCAGTTCCGCAAGCTGCTCCCTCAGATCCTCCAGATCTGCTAGCGGGACTCGCCTCACTCTTTCTCTGAATGGCTTGTCCTCTTGCATGCGGATTCGGTGGGTGGCACTCCTCGCACACCCCACATCAAACTCATCTTTGGAGAAAATCTTCTCCCATCTGGTCAGCTGGGCCTTGGCTCTCTCTTTCCAAGCTCCAGGTAGGTTTGGGTTTTCCATGGAGAGTTTCTTCCAAACATCTTCTCCTTCACCCGTCCCCTTCACTTCTGACCAGCCAACTGGGACAGCAGGACTCACCTGTCCCAGAAGCATCCTGGCAGGGATCTCCACAGGCCTCTCTGTGGGGTTCCTCACACTGACAGGGACTCTCCCTCTAGCCTTCTTCAGGTCCTTCAATGAGATTACTTCCGGTATCACTTCCAGACCTGAGTGACCCTCCATTGGGTCGGGTTCCAACATCACAAAGGGGCCAGGCTGCTCCCAAGTAAGTTTCACCGTGGCTCTCATGCAGGTCACCTCTCCAGGTTGTAACACTGCTCCTTCTTTTCCAAGCCTCCATACCCTTCCTATCCCCTCACTTGGGGTCTTCTGCTCTAGGACCAACCGCTGATAGGCCGCCTTCAGCATGGGATGGATCTTGGGAGTTGAAAGATTCTCTTTCTTCACCAGGGGGGTCAGAAGCCTTCTGACTAGGTCCGTGTTCGTCCCTATGATCAGGGACGTCTTGCTGGTTCCTGGTGGGCGGGGACACACCACTGCTAAGGTGTCAAACACTTCAGACTTCCCAGCTACGGATGGGTCAAATGTCAACCGTATGGACAGGTATCCATCATAGGGGAAACTCTGAGTTCCCAATCCCCTTATCTCCAACTCTTCTATCTTCTGTATAGGCAGATGACTCAGGTATCTGTCATAGAAGTCCCTGTACAACAGGGTCACTTGTGCTCCAGTGTCTAGGAGGGCCTTCGTGTACACTCCTTCCACCTGGATGGGTACAGTAGGGGATGGACCAACTAGCTCCTCTGGGTAGGGCCTAGTTGATGCTGTCCTCTTCTTTGGACTCTTTGCTTTACCAGCACTTGATTTGCACTTGCTCCTTTCTTGAGCCTGGTATGCATTGATTTTCTCCCTCTTCGTGGGAGTGTGAACCCGTTGAGGGACATTGTTATCTCTCACTTGTAAGGGTTCTCGCTTTGGGGTGCTGTGTCTCTTCGGAGGGGTTTTGCCCCCTCCCTCTGGAGTGCACCTCGGTTGAGGATCCCTGGGCCCCTTCTGAGGGGTTTGGTCTCCTCGCTTTCTCTTCTTGTTACGCTTCTTGGAGCTCACTGAAGGTGATGGGCACCCGGTTGACTCCTTCACCGGGGCCCTTTGGCGTTTCCCGCCGGCTGGCGGCTTTCTGCCTTCTTCTTCTTGGGACTGGAACATATAGCTGCAATATGACCAATTCCTCCACAATTAAAGCAAATCATCTCACTGTGGTCAAGAGGGGATGCTGGTGCTGGAACAGCTGGAAACAATTCCCTCCTGGTTGTTTCTTTCTTGGGACTGGGCGTCTCTTTCGCCACTAGAGATGTCAGTATCTCCATCATCTGGGACATCTGCAACTTCAGGGCATCTACCTCTGTGTCTCTTTCAGGGGTTAAGGCCGACCTGACCGTGGCCACTGGAGGCTTTGTAGACCCCATCACCTGCTTCTCCCTTTTCTCTTCCAACATGGCCTCCTCTTCTCTGACCACTCGGATGAGGTCAGGGTAGTCCAGGCTCTTCCCATCCTGCCGGGTACGTAGTACTAGTGCGACAGGGTCCAGGGGTTGGGCTCCCCTCATCACCTGCTGGGCACGGGCTTCATCTACCTTCCCTGGATCTATCCCTTCTTCAGGATAATCCTATGCAGGATCTTGTCTATGCGTCCCATGTACTCTGACAGCTTCTCCCCTGTCTTCTGGTAACAGTGTTCCAGTTGATAGGTAAGTTCTGTGACTTTTCTGTCCCACCAAACACACCTTCCAGGATGTCTATGTAGTCCTGGGCAGTGCAATCCTTTTTACTCGTCTTCAGATTGCGTATGGCCTCTAAGGCAGGTCCTTTTTAGGCTTTCAACAATCCTTTGCTTCTTTCGGCCCTCTGAGACCTCCCATTCTTCTAGGGCCTGCGTGGCACCATCTAACCACTCTTCAAATCCCTCTTCTCCCGAGGGTACAGGTGTCCTCCCTGAAAACATCCGGAGTTTCCTGTATCCCGACATTGGGTAATCCCCGGGGTCTCTTCTGCACTGGGTTACAATTTCCCCTAGAACAGCACACAGTTCTGCAAGAGTAGTGTGTGTGGGTGCGGGACTTTCCGCGCCCTTCTGCTCTTCCTTCTTTGGGGATAGAATGGCTTTCATAGGAGAGTAGTCTCCCTTCCGCGGCAGCGCATGCAGCACTTGGTAGGCCTGACCATTCGGTGCCTGTATACTGTGGCTCCTGAACTGCTCTGGAGTCTCTTCCTTCCATTCTATTAAGGCGTATGTGTACCCAGCATCATTTCTCATGTCCATTATCCATGACTTCTGGCATGGGGATAATGACATTATGAGCTGCTTGACTGCCTCTCTCTGCCATATCCCTGGCAGTTCAATGACTGCTGCTGCGGCCGGGTCAGCGGCCCATGTTGCGGACCACCGTCCCACTTCTATTGGGTCCATGCCGGCACCTTCTGGCGGCTTTTCCCGCTGACTCAGGATCCCGGATTACGAGCCCCCACGTGTAGCGCTACCCCCAGTTAAGAGAGCCGCTGGTTTGTTTTGGGTCCCTGAGTACAGCTCCACCAACCCCCGGCAATTTGGCTCTACCCACTCTGGCACAGTTAGTAAAGGGGTACGTCCCTATGCACATAAAACTTAGCTTATACTCTAAGTATTGGTATGAACTCACAAGCAGACTGCTGAAATAAGAATAACTGGCTTTACTTTTGTCAGTAAGGAAAAAGAATAGCAACATGCATTTAAACATATATCTTACAATACTTTAGCAGGTCCCTGCAATATGCACTTTAAACATGTACACAGGTATATGAATCTAACAATGGGGAAACGGAGCGCCAAGCGTGGCGACCGTCTGCTATGCACCCCTGAGGTGCAATAAATCTATCTGCGCCTACCTAACGGACCAGGCCTGATCCCTAGTAATAGAGCTCAGTCCTTGTACTAGTACAGTGTTCTTCACCGGCAATAAATCTGTAGAGGTGGTGCACATGTAGCTTTAACCACTTCAGCCCCGGACCAATTGTCAGCTTAAGGACCAGAGGTCTTTTTTCAATTTCGCACTGCACTACTTTAACTGGTAATTGTGCGGTCATGCAGTTTTGTAACGAAACGAAATTTGCGTCCTTTTCTTCCCACAAATAGAGCTTTCTTTTGATGGTATTTGATTGCCTCTGTGATTTTTATTTTTTGCGATATAAACGAAAAAAAGAGCGAAAATTTTGAAAAAAAAAGAGATTTTCTACTTTTTGTTATAAGAAAAATCTAATAAACTCAATTTTAGTCAAACATTTGGGCCAAAATGTATTCAGCCACATGTCTTTAGTAAAAAAAATGCCAATAAGCGTATATTTATTGGTTTGCGCAAAAGTTATATAGCGTCTACAAACTAGAGTACATTTTCTGGAATTTACACCGCTTTTAATTTATGACTGCCTATTTCATTTCTTGAGGTGCTAAAATGGCAGAGAAGTACAAAACCCCCCCAAATGACCCCATTTTGGAAAGTAGACACCCCAAGCTATTTGCTGAGAGGCATGTTGAGCCCATTGAATATTTTTTTTTTTAGTCCCAAGTGATTGAATAAAGACAAAAATAAAAAATAATTTTTTTTCTTCAAAAAGTTGTCACTAAATGATATATTGCTCACACATGCCATAGTTATATGTGGAATTGCACCCCAAAATACATTTTGCTGCTTCTCCTGAGTATGGGGATACCACATGTGTGGGACTTTTTGGGAGCCTAGCCGCGTACGGGGCCCCGAAACCCAAGCACCGCCTTCAGGATTTCTAAGGGTGCAAATTTTTGATTTCACTCCTCACTACCTATCACAGTTTCGAAGGCCATAAAATGCCAAAATAGCACAAAACCCCCCCAAATGACCCCATTTTTGGAAAGTAGACCCCAAGCTATTTGTTGAGAGGCATGGTGAGTATTTTACAGCTCTCATTTGTTTTTGAAAATGAAGAAAGTAAAGAAAAAAAATTTTTTTTTTTCTTTTTTCAATTTTCAAAACTTTGTGACAAAAAGCGACATCTGCAAAATACTCACAATACCTCTCAGCAAATAGCTTGGGGTGTCTACTTTCCAAAATGGGGTCATTTTGGGGGGTTTTATGCCATCTGGGCATTCCATGGCCTCCGAAACTGTGATTGGCAGTGAGAAGTGAAATAAAAAAATTACTCCCTTAGAAAGCCTGAAGGCGGTGCTTGGTTTTTGGGGTTCCGTACGCAGCTAGGCTCCAAAAAGTCCCACACATGTGGTATCCCCGTACTCAGGAGAAGCAACAGAATGTATTTTGGGGTGTATTTCCACATATGCCCATGACATGTTTGAGCAATATATCATTTAGTGACAACTTTTTGTAAAAAAAATATATATATTTTTTTTTTTTCATTATTCAATCTCTTGGGACAAAAAAAAAAAATATTTAATGGGCTCAACATTGCTCTCAGCAAATAGCTTGGGGTGTCTACTTTCCAAAATGGGTCATTTGGGGGGGGTTTGAACTGTCCTGGCATTTTATGCACAACATTTAGAAGCCTATGTCACACGTCACCCACTCTTCTAACCACTTGAAGACAAAGCCCTTTCTGACACTTTTTGTTTACATGAAAACATATTTTTTTTTTGCAAGAAACATATGACGCCAGACCAACGCTTGTGTACGCCTTTGCGCAAGAGAAGGGGGGGCAGGGGTGCTTTTTTTTTTTTTAGTTTTTTTTTTATTTATTTAGCTTTTTTATTCTATTTTTTTAAACTGTTCCTTCCATTTTTTTTTCTTTGTTATGATTTTTATTGTTATCTCAGGGAATGTAAATATCCCCTATGATAGCAATAGGCAGTGACAGGTACTCTTTTTTTGAAAAAATTGGGGTCTATTAGACCCTAGATCTTTCCTCTGCCCTCAAAGCATCTGACCACACCAAGATTGGTGTGATAAAATGCTTTCCCAATTTCCCAATGGCGCGGTTTATATCCGGGAGGGGGGACATTCCCTCCTACTGCTTGTAAAAGCAGTCTAGAGGCTAATTACCGCTAGAATTGCTTTTACATGAAAGCCGATCACTGGCTGAAAAAGAATGATACCAAGATGATACCTAAACCTGCAGGCATCATTCTGGTATAACCATTCAAAGTCCAGCAACATACTGGACATATATTGTAATCTTTTTTTTTTTTCATGCAGCCTCTTGGCTGAACGAAAAAAAGAGATTGATTGGTGGGTATGCCCACCATTAGAATACCTCCCTTCATCCACCCACTTCTAATGATGGGCATACATGCACCATTTATATATGCCGATGCATGGGGGCATCCTCCCGCAAAAGTTATGCCGTGTACACACGGTCGGAATTTCGACCGTATGTACGTGGCATTAGGAGCCAATCGCTCCTCCGCCCCCCCCTGCTGCCCCCATGCTTCGGCACATATGCTCTTTTTTTTAACTGTGGTGGTGAAATCACCTCCTACAGCGTTGGAGTCGCGGCTTTATGTATCGTGGGAGCAAACGCTGTTGCTGTCAAGATAAATAAATCCGCGCTGCAACTGAATGGCGCACCTGAAAACAAAAAAATGCTTAACACTAAAACACAGTAAACAAAATTACATACCTGAAAAGCAAGCATGATAAAACATGATAAAACATAATAAAACATTGCAGAATAGAATGGAGTAAAAAAAAGAGCAACAATAGAGAGAGAGAGAGAACAATAAAACGACAACTATTTTTGTTTTTTTTATTTTTTTGAGATTCACAGGTAAAAAAGCTCCTGACTGTTAGCGACTGAATCAAAACGCTACCACAAAAAAATGTTAGCGATCGCAGGGATCAGGCCTGACTCTGCGAACACTGCAGTTATGTGTGCTTAGTGTTTTGTAAGTGACAGTGATCGATCGATACTGCACTTGGGTGGGCTGGGCTGGGCGGAGGGGGAAAACGCAGGTGCGAGCAGGTATCTGGGCTGATCCCGCTAACAATGCGTTTTTTTGGAACCCTAAACTGCTGGGACGCTAGTATAGATCTGATCAGATCAGATATTGATCTGTTCAGATACTATACCACTAAGGGAGGTGTATGCTTTGCGCGTGGGTGTTTGCGGTACTGGCACTAACCTGGGGCGACGCAGACCTTATTTGACCCTAAAACCTAATTGATATCACCCGCCGGGCGATCAGGGGGTTAAACCGTTATTGGGTACTAAATGGCGGGTGCCCTGACAGTATAAAAAACAAGCTAACTAACCAGCGTCACCCGTAACATTAATACAAAAAAAAACTGGTTACCTAGCGACACTAATGCAGCGATCAAAAAAACGATCGCTTAGTGACACTGGCAAAAGGGGTGAAAGGGTTAACTAGGGGCAATCAGGGGGTTTAAACCTTTATTAGGTAATATATGGGGGTACCTGACGCTATATAAAAACCTGACGGGGAACCTAAATAACGAAATAACTAACTGGCTAACCAGCGTCACCAGTGACAGTTATACGGTGATTACTGGTGAAAGGGTTAACTCTAGGGGCAATCAGGGGGTTAAAACCTTTATTTAGGTTGTAATATGGGGGTACCTGACCTATAAAACTATTTATGAACCTATATAAAACATGGCGGTTAAAAATAAAAAAAAAATGGTTACCTAGCGACACAATGCAGCGATCAGAAAAACGATCGCTTAGTGACACTGGGAAAAGGGGGTGAAGGGGTTAACTAGGGGCAATCAGGGGGTTAAACCTTTATTAGGGGGGGGTAGGGGGCTACCTAGGACCTAAAACTAACTGCCCTGACAGTTATTACAGTCACACTGACACTAAATGCAGTGATCAGTAAATAAATGATCACTGCAATTAGTGACACTGTGACTGGGGGGGGGAGGGGGTGATCTGGGGGGGGGTGATCAGGGGGTGACAGGGGGGTGGAATATGTGCCTAACTGTACTGGTGTCAGTGTAGTGTTGTGCACTAACCTCTACATGTTCGCCGCTCGGCGTCTCCGGTCACATAGACCGGCGCACCGAGCGTGACATCACTTCCGCCTTCCTGTCTATACAATAGACAGGAAGGGGAAGCTTTTCATTCGCCAGGAGCGATCGCGAGGGGGTGGCCAGAAACCACTGGCCGTCCCCTCGTCCCGGATCGCTCCTGAAGCGATGCCGACCGTCCCCGCCGGCGGAGGGGGGTCCGATCGGACCCCCAACCGCCTGAAGAATGGCACGTACAGGTACGTGGTTCTGCCTGTACGTGCCATTCTGCCGACGTATATCTACATGGGGCGGTCGGCAAGTGGTTAAATGGTGTCATTTGTAATCCACAAAAAGTAACATTGCTGCTCTGAGGTAAATTGCGCCTAGGCAGTTCAATAGGCATAAAACTTGTGTGTCAATGCAGGATTGAGCCTACAGGCTCTCTCACCAATCCTTGGGGTACCGTCCTCCGATCCGGTCCCTCTAATGGCGGCTCTGGTCTCTTCAATGGCGGCGTCCGGCCTCCTCAGTCACAGCCCTGCACTCCGGTCATCAGCTCCGTCCGACCGACAGTAAGGGGAAGTCTCCGCTCCGCTGCTGTGGACTCTGAGGTAGGAGAGTCTCACTCCATCGGCCGCAAGGCCCAGGCTTCAGGCCTTCAGCTCCGGTCCCCACAGGTGTCTCTGCTGGCTGCAGTCTCCGCGTCACACGCTCTGTCAGCAGAGGCAGGCCAGTCCTGTCAGGCCTCAGAAGAGGAAGTGTCCCAAGAGGAAGAGGCGGTCTCCGCTCTTCCCTTTTATAATCTCCCCCAGCAGCCTCCCGGGCGGAAGTCAGCAGCCCGGGGGCCTGGGGAATCATGGGAGATGTAGTCTCTACCAGAAAAAGGGGTAGAACCCCGCTACACTCGCAAACTGAGGTTCCACTGTATTGGCTTTTAAAATGTACAAATGCAGCAATTTAGAAATTGGATGAAACGTTTAGCGCTGGGAAACACTTTTTGAAAGATAAAAAGTGCATTTTATATACAACTATATAGATCAGACCAAAATGAGGGACAAATGAGGGGGAAAAAGGGACAGAGGGACATTGCTCCAAATCAGGGCCAGTCCCTCAAAATCAGGGACAGTTGGGCGCTATGAGAACATCCTAAACCTATGAAAGGATAAGTATCCTAAAGTGACCCTGTCTTTAGATGACTGAGCCCGGGTTCACACATGTGCGGTGCGAATTGAAGCTCCGGTTTTCACTGCGAAGATAAAAATCAGTTGTTCAGAGGTTCCTCTGCCGTTTTAGCTGCGGATCAGTGAGCAGGGAGAGGGGGGAGGTGTAGTGAGGAGAAGGAGAGAATTTGTGTTCAGAACGGAATGCATCTGCGAATCAGATGCGTTCCCATAGAAGATAATGGGCCTGAATTCGCACCTGAGCCGGACCGCACTGCCTAGAAAACGCACACGTTTTTTGTGCAATGCGGAGTGCGAATGCACCGCAGATATGTGAACCAGCCTCATTAAAATGAATGTATTTTGAAATGTCCTGCGAATTGGATGCGGTGAAATCCGCATCTAATTCGCATAGGTGTGAACGGGGGCTAAAACTCAGAGCCACCCTGCAAACAAAGATGAACTCTCTTCCACAATCGGTGGTGTCGGCAGGAAGTATGGATAGTTTTTAAAGAGTCTTGGATGTGCATCTTAGCGAAAACAATATAGGGGGATATGGGAAATTCTTGTTCTACACACACACACACCTACACAGGTTGAACTGGATGGACCGTTGTCTTTATTCAACCTTACCTACTATGTAACCCCTTCAGCAATGTTATGTTTTCAGTTTCTCGTCTCTCCATCGCTTGCTCTTCCTCCAGATTTGACGTCTTTAGCCATCTTGATTTGCTGGCCTGCGTTGATGTAGGGCAATTAACCACTTGACCACCGTTCATGACCAGACGATATGTTGCTATTCAGCACTGCGCTACTTTAACTGGCAATTGCGCGGTCATACAACACTGTACCCAAATTACATTTACTGTATATACTCGAGTATCAGCCGAACCGATTATAAGCCGAGGCACCTAATTTTACCACAAAAAAATGGAAAAACGTATTGACTCGAGTATAAGCCTAGGGTGAGAAATGCGCAGCTACTGTAAGTGAAAAGAGGGTCAACAATGCCCATTTGCAGCCTCACTGTGCCCATTTGCATGCCTCACTGTGCCCATTTGCATGCTCACTGTGCCCATTTTCAGCCATAGGTCCCCCGAGCTTCAAATTTGGTAGTTAAGGGTTCCTAGATGCCCCCTAGCTTCAGCCAAAGATGCCCCCTAGCTGCATTTGGGGTCTCTGGACCCAAAGGGTCCCGAAATGACATTGCTGCAGATGGACACAGTTGACCGACTTTGGGGCCCCGTATCTCAGGGCCACTTGGTGCTAGGAACCCCAAATTTGCTGTGCAAACCCAGCACTACTGGAACTAGCACTACAACATAACCACATTTGGATATGTTGTAGTGTTGGTTCCACTGGGTTTGCACACAAAATTGGGGGTTCCTAGCGCCAAGTGGCCCCGAGATACGAGGGCCCCCAAAGTCGGGTCGGAAAATGTCATTCTCTGCTGCAGAAAAGTGCTTGACTCGAGTATAAGCCGAGGGGGGCACTTTTCAGCACAAAAAAAATGTGCTGAAAAACTCGGCTTATACTCGAGTATATACGGTAACTTCCTTCATGTGTAACCTAATAATAAAAAAGAACAAAAGAAAAACATTAAAACATTATTGTTGTGCTGTGTGCTGTTTCTTCACAAGTACTATGATTTTGCAATCGGTGTATTCTCCGTATACCTTCTCACCTCCCATGAGTGATGTCATCCTCCCTCCTTCCCAGTGACTGATTACACTGTTTCTTTAGAGTTAATCCACTTTCCCCATACTTTGTGAAACTTCTTAGGGCCCCCTCTTGCTTCATAGGTCATCTTATATAGTGTTACATTAGCATTAACTAGGTTCTTCCACGCAGTCAACGTGATGTAATCTCTTTTAATCCAATTAAGGACAATCAGCTTTCTAACAAAATAAAACAATATTTTTAGTAGTGTTCTCATGTTACTACTCATGACTTCATCTTCAATGATACCCAAAAGTCCCAGCAGTGGGCTACAGATGTTTGGGACGTCAAGTACATCTGCAAGAAATTGCGTTACCTGCGACCAGAGTGGGCGCACTCTATTACATTTCCAAACCATGTGTATGAATGAACCGTCCTCTGCTAGGCACTTATGGCATGTGGGGTTGTCCCTACTTCCCATTTTGTATAGCCTCATCGGGGTATAGTACATTTGATGTAGGTATCTTAGTTGAATCAATTTGTCTCTTGTTGAAATAACCGTGGATGTATAGGAGGACACCACTTCCTCCCATTGTCCCTCTGTAAGTTCTGGGATAATAGCTGTCCAGCGGTCCTTGAATTTTTTTTCCTTTGGTATTTTTACGTCGGTACGTAGGGGTGCTCCGCGGCCTCGGCCTTAGGAAAGGCCGCGGCTTCGGCCTAGCTCCGGAGCGGCGGCGGCCATCTTGGTACACCCGGCGGCCTTAGGAAAGGTCGCAGCTTCGGCCTAGCTTCGGAGCGGCGGCCATCTTGGTACACCCGGCCACTGTTTACAAAGTGATCGCTCCGTCAAATGACGGAGCGATCACTTGTAAACATACCCTGCATTACCCAGCATATACTCTGCATTACCAGCCAATACTCTGCGATACTCTGCATTACCCAGCCAATACTCTGCGATACTCTGCATTACCCAGCCAATACTCTGCGAAACCCAGCCAATACTCTGCGATACCCAGCCAATACTCTGCGATACTCTGCGATACCCAGCCAATACTCTGCGATACCCTGCATTACCCAGCCAATACTCTGCGATACCCAGCCAATACTCTGCATTACCCAGCCAATACTCTGCATTACCCAGCCAATACTCTGCGATACCCAGCCAATATTACAGTGGGGGAGATGACGTGGATATTACAGTGGGGGAGATGACGTGGATATTACAGTGGGGACTATATAGTGGCAGAATTTTCACAGGTTTTTTGCAAATTCAATTATTATTTGCTGATCCGAAAAAATGATCCGATCCGTGACTCCTGATCCGAGGATCGATCCGATCCGTGAGTTTTTTGATCCGTTGCACCCCTATTGGTAAGTGTGCCGTAGTAGGTCAACAATGCCCATTTGCAGCCTCACTGTGCCCATTTTCAGCCATAGGTCCCCCGCACTTCAAACTTTGTAGTTAAGGGTTCCTAGATGCCCCCTAGCTGCATCCAAAATTTGGGGTCTCTGGACCCAAAGGGTCCCGAAATGACATTGCTGCAGATGGACTGCAGATGGACACAGGTGGAGACTAGTTTTGTGTAGTCTGTGTCAGCCAGGAGTCTTTCCAATTTAGAATTCTCTAGGGGGACTTGTCCAGTCCCAAATTGAGTGTGCACTGCATGTCTCAGTCTGATGAATCGGGATGCCCAAGATTCTGGGACATTCAGTTCCCTCTTTATGTGTGCAAATGATTTACATTTACCATCATCAAAAAGTTGGTGAAGGTATGTAAGTCCGACTTTAGCCCATCTATTCCTGTCTTCCAATTGGACAAAACTCCCTTAGGCATGGGTTGTACCATAGTGGTGCATTCGGTGATAAGTGGAGGGGGCTGTCTGCTATGTGTTTCAGGCATATCTCAAGTGTTTTTTTTTGCCGTCTTAAGTATGACCCTACCATTCGTTGTGGGAACTGTACCCCTAAAAAAGAAATGTAGTAATGTTTCATACGAAGTTACGACTGCTGCTTCAATCGCAGTAGTGGCGTTATTCAGCTGTGGGAACATTCGCCAATGTATAGGTACCATTTGTGAAGCCAAATAGTACATTCTAAGGTCAGGGACTAGAGGCCACCCCTCCTCACCGGTAGTTGTAAGAGATCCAGGGATACTCTAGCTTCTTTGTTACCCCAAAGCCATGTCTGTCCAAAGCCAGATCCGTAACCGCATTAAAATCACCCAGTAGCAGCAACGGGCCTTGAGCAACCAATACAGCCTCCTTTAGCACACCCTCCAAAATCTGCGTGGAGAACGGTGGAGGTATATAAACACAAACCAATGTTAGACAGACATTATGTATCTGACATACCAAAATAGCGTACCTACCCACAGGGTCAGATTTAAAGCGGAGCTCCACCCGCACCAAAAATATTAAAAAAAGTCAGCAGCTACAAATACTGCAGCTGCTGACTATTTAATAAATGGACACTTACCTGTTCCAGGTTCCAGCGATGTCGGCAGAATGTGACGAGCGACCGCTCGTCTATCGGCTGCCCCACCGCCATCCTCTGTCAGGGAATCTGGAAGTGAAGACGCAACGTCTTCACTGCCCGGTTCCCTACTGCGCATGCACGAGTCGCGCTGCGCATCTCTATTGGTCCCCGTTGTGTCCTGGGAACTGTGTTTCCCCAGACACAACGGGGCATCTCCGGATAGGGGCGGGGCAGCTCCGGATATCTCGTCCCGGAAGTGGGTGCAGATACCTGTATTATACAGGTATCTGCACCCCCCTGAAAGGTGCCAATTGTGGGGTTTGGTGTGATTTCTATTTTTATGGTTTTGTCTGTATTGTGTCAATGTTGTTTTCATATAAAATAATAAAAATGATTTAAAAAAAAATAAATTATAATAATAATAATAGCTGTGTTATACGGTGACAACGCTCCCTCTAATATTAATACAAACGAAATAAAAAATAATAATAATCATAAAAAAATATATATATATGAAAAATAACATAAGCATATATGTTAATAAAGATAAAAAATAATATAAAACAATAAACAAACACGAAAATAAACAAATGAAAAAGAAAATAAACAACTTCCTTTTTTTTTTTTCTAACTGCAATTCCACCATGCACTCAGCTTGCAGTACCACAGCCAGGACCTGCAGGTGGCAGCACCGAGAACACCCGCAGCCCTCTTTCACGATCGATACTTTATGATCCCCGGTCACATGGCTACCTCGGAAAACGCCGCCCATCGCATCGCAGCTTGTTGCTAGGTGGGGTGACGTCACCAGCCTTTAGTGACAGCCTCTTGCTAGGGTTATTTTCCGGGACGGAAGAAGAGGGGGGGTCGGAGAAAATCCGCAGTAATCCTCCGTTACCGAGCCACCGAGGAATCCCGGAACGGCGGGGGACAGCGAGTACGGAGCCTGCCGTCACCTTCCAGCCCGGTATCGTTGGCCCTGAGCGCGGATGGAGGCCGGGAACTGATGGTGAAAAGTGCCCCGGGGTTCAGAGACGGAGTACGGGCCTGAGGAGCTGCCATGGAGCTGAGGGTCGGGAACCGGTACCGGCTGGGCCGGAAGATCGGCAGCGGTTCTTTTGGAGACATTTATTTAGGTAAGAAAGCTATTGGTGGGGAGGTAAGGGGGGAAGTGGGGGCCCCCCTGAGGTTGGGGGTGGGGTCCCTGGGCTCCTCCTGCCTTGGGTGTCCTATGGACAATATTGGGGGGGCTGTGGGCCTCTGGTCTGGTTTGCCCAAGCCAAAGGGGCCTTCAGGGTCTTGGAGGCGCATTGCTGGTACTTGTAGTTCAACCACACCCAGGAGGTCCTCTCATTTCCCCACCATACATGGTCCTTCATCATTGGATTGGGTTATGGTCCCAAGGTTGGCCGCAGTGGGCAACCGTGACTGCCCACTTTCAGGAGGGGTCATGATTGGGCAGGATTGAACCCCCAAATCCTTATTGTTCCCCACTGTCTAGACGCCCCCCCCCCCACATAAACATGCATACTCGGCTTGTGGTAGCGTACATATGTAGGTGACAGCGAGCCAATAGATGTCCCCCCCCCCCCCCCCCCGATTCTTTTGTAACTGACGGCCATTAGAGGTCTATAGGTAGCCAAAGGGGCCTTCTATATTTGGTGGAGCATTGCTGGTACTTGTAGTTCAACCACAGCCAGGAGGTCCTCATTTCCCCACCATACATGGTCCTTCATCATTGGATTGGGTTATTGGCCACAGCGGACAACCATGGCTGCCCACTTTTTTAGGAGGGATCATGATTGGGTGGCATTGAACCCCCAAATCGGTATTGTTCCCCACTGTCTACACGCTGCCCCCCCACATAAACATGCATACTCGGCTCGTGGTAGCGTACATATATAGGTGACAGCGAGCCAATAGATGTTCTACCCCGATTATTTGGAACTGACGGCCATTAGAGGTCTAGAGGTAGCCAAATGGGCCTTCTATATTTGGTGGAGCAATGCTGGTACTTGTAGTTCAACCACAACCAGGAGGTCCTCTCATTTCCCCACCATACATGGTCCTTCATCAGTGGATTGGGTTATGGTCCCAAGGTTGGCCGCAGTGGGCAACCCCGGCTGACCACTTTTAGGAGAGATCATGATTGGGCAGGATTGAACCCCCAAATCCGTATTGTTCCCCGATGTCTAGACGCCCCCCCCCCCCTACATAAACATGCATACTCAGCTTGTGCTAGCGTACATATGTATGTGACAGTGAGCCAATAGATGTTCCCCCGAGTTCTTTTGTAACTGATGGCTATTATAGGTAGCCAAAGGGGCCTTCTATATTTGGTGGTGCAATGCTCGTACTTGTAGTTCAACCACACCAAGGAGGTCCTCATTTCCCCACCATACATGGTCCTTCATCATTGGATTGGGTTATAGTCCCAAGGTTGGCCACAGCGGACAACCACGGCTGCCCACTTTTTCAGGAGGGATCATGATTGGGCAGGATTGAACCCCCAAATCGGTATTGTTCCCCACTGTCTAGATGCTCCTCCCCCCCCCCCCCCAGATAAACATGCACACTCGGCTCGTACTAGCGTACATATATAGGTGACAGCGAGCCAATAGATGTCCCCCCCCCCCGATTCTTTTGTAACTGACGGCCATTATAGGTAGCCAAATTGGCCTTCTATATTTGGTGGAGCAATGCTCGTACTTGTAGTTCAACCACAACCAGGATGTCCTCTCATTTCCCCACCATAGAGGACCTTCTATTACTGGATTGATGTATGATCTTGTCGGCAGACGACCATTGGCTGACCGCTTTCGGGAGGCATCATGATTGGACTGCCGCAAGATAAACGTACATGTTCGTACTGGCATACATATAAGTGACGTTGAGCCAATAGATGTTCCTCCTAGTTCTTTTATAACTGATGGATGTTCTAGGTAGCCAAAGGGGCCTTCTATGTTTGGGGGAGCGATGCTGGTACTTGTTCAACCACAACCAGGAGGTCCTCATTTCCCCACCATAGAGGACCTTCTATTACTGGATTGATCTATGATCTTATCGGCGGACGACCATTGGCTGACCACTTTCGGGAGGGATCATGATTGGACTGCCACAGATAAAACGTACATGCTCGTACTGGCGTACATATGTAGGTGACGGTGAGCCAATAGATGTTCCTCCGGTTCCTTTCTAACTAATGGCCATTCTAGGTAGCCAAAGGGGCCTTCTATGTTTGGGGTAGCAATGTTCGTACTTGTAGTTTAACTACAACCAGGAGGTCCTCTCATTGCCCCTCAGTAGAAGATCCTCCATCACTGGATTGATCTATGATCTCGTGGGTGGCAGCATTGGTTGACCACTTTCAAGGGAGACCATGATTTGGCAGGATTGAGCATTCTGATTGCGATTGATCCCCACTGTCTAGATGCCCCCCCCCCCCCCCCCCAGATGTACACGCTAAGCTCATCCTAGCATACAGCGAGCTGATAGTCTCCTTGGTGTGTCTTTTGACCATTATAGGTCTGTAAGTAGCCAGAGAGGCCTTCCTGGTCTGGCTGGAGATCTTCTTGTTTGTTCTACAGACTACCATAAGGTGCAATATTGTGGTCAGGCGATTGTTTGTTTGGCCAAGCCAAATGGACCCTCCGTGTCTTGGAGGAGCAATGTTTGTACTTGTAGTTCATCCACACCCTGGAGGTCTTCTCATTTCCCCATCATACATGGTCTTTCATCATTGGATTGAGTTATGTTCCCAAGGTTGGCAGCAGCGGAAAACCATTGGCTGACCGCTTTCGGGGGGGGGGGGGGCAGGATTGAACACCCTGATAGTTATTGTTCCCCACTGTTTAGACGCTCCTCCCCACAGATAAGCGGACACGCTCAGCTCATACTAGCGTACATATGTAGGTGACAGCGAGCCGATAGATGTTCCCCCGGTTCTTTTGTAACAGACAGCCATTATAGGTCTAGAGGTAGCCAAAGGGGCCTTCTATGTTTTCCATTGCCCCACCATAGAGGACCCTCCATCACTGTATTGATCTATGATTCCCATGGGTGGCAGCGATGGATGACCATTGGGAGATCATAATTGGTCTAGATGCTCCCCCCCCACCTCAGATAAGCATACGTGCTCGGCTTTTCCTAGCATACAGTGAGCTGGTGGTTTCCTTGGTGTCTTTGTTGACTATTATAGGTCTGTAAGTAGCCAGAGGGGCCTTCCTGGTCTGGCTGGAGACATTTTTGCTTGTCCTACAGACCATTATGGGGTGCTATATTGTGGTCAGCCAATTGTTTGGCCAAGCCAAAGGGGCCCTCCATGTCTTGGCGAAGCAATGTTGGTACTTGTAGTTCAACCACACCCATGAGGCTTTCTCATTGCTCCACCATACAGTAGATGACTCTCCATCACTGGGATGATCTGTGATACTGTGGGTTGCAGTGGTGGATGACTTGGTTCACCACTTTCAATGGAGGACGTGATTGGACAGGATTATACACCCTGATTGTTATTGTTCACTGCTGTCTAGTCGCTCCTCCCCCCCCTAGATAAACCTACGCGCTTGCCTCATCCAAGCATACATATGTAGCTGACGGCAAGCCGATAGCTGCTCTCCCGGGTCTTTTGATGACCATTCTAGGTTGTCAGAGGGGCCTTCTATGTTGGGGGGGGGGGGGGGGGGGGGCAATTTTGGTTCTTTTAGTTCAACCACATCCAGGAGGTCCTCTCATTACCCCACCATAGAGGACCTTCCATCACCGGATTGGTCTATGATCCCTGGGTGACAGCAGTTGACGACTATTGGTTGACCATTTTCAAGGGAGTCTGTGATTGGACAGGATTGAACAGCCTGATCGTCGATGTTCTCTAGATGCTCCTCCCTCTGGATAAACATACGTATTTGGCTTGTCCAAGCGTACTTATGCAGGTGACAGTGAGCCTATAGTTGTTCCTCCTTGGTGACTTTGTGATGGATGTTATAGGTCTATAAGTATCCAAAGGGGCCTTCCTGGGGACATTCTATATTGTTTGTCCTCCAGACTAGATTAGGATGCAGTGGGCCTGTGGTCAGGTTTGGCCAAGACAAAGGGGCCTTCTGTTTTTGAGGAGCACTGCTGGTACTTGTAATTCAACCAAACCCAAGAGGTCCAGTTGTTGGCCCACCATCGCTATGGATTGATTGGACTATGATCCCACGAGTGTCAGTACCATGGGCTGCACAATTTTGAGGGGGGGGGGGGGGCAGTTGATTGGGCAGAGTTAAACAGCCTGAACTTTATTGTTCTTCCATCTAGCTGCCCCTCCCTTAGTTAAGTGAGGACTCTTGGTTTGTCAAAGCATACAGGATGACTGCCGTCTAGCTAGACATGCATGCGTGGCTCATCCAAGCATACATACAGTATCTCACAAAAGTGAGTACACCCCTCACATTTGGTAAATATTTTATTATATCTTTTCATGTGACAACACTGAAGAAATTACACTTTTCTGCAATGTAAAGTAGTGAGTGTACAGCTTGTATAACAGTGTAAATTTGCTGTTCCCTCAAAATAACTCAACACACAGCCATTAATGTCTAAACCGCTGGCAACAAAAGTGAGTACACCCCTAAGTGAAACAGGGCCAGATTAAGAACTTCATGGGCCTGGTGCTGAGGATTTTGGTCGGGCCTTTTATAAATAAAAATGCAAACAATTTTTTGTTATAACAAATTAAATTAAAGAGAGAGAGGGAGGATGAGAGAGAGAGAGAGAAAGGGAATGAAAGAGGTGTGAGGGGTAAGGGAGGGAGGATGAGAGAGAAAGGGGGGATGAGAGAAAGAGGATGCACATGAGCATGCGTGGAATGACATCAACGCAGCCCGGCCAAGACAAGTGACCGAAGGCACAGAACCCGGAAGGAAGATCGGGTGAAGATGGAAGCGCCCCGCCGGATTGATCACAGCACAGCACTGGAGGGCTCAGTCTGACAATTTAAGTGTACCCTAATTTGCTAATATGCTGTGTATACTTGTACATTATGGCATAACCTACCTCAGGACCTCTAAAAAGTAGTAATGTTAGAAAAGTTTACTACCGCTTTGATATCACAGGAGCCTCTCAAAAATATTTTCAGGGACACTTTTTTTTTTTTTACAAGTGCTATATTTAGAGCAGCTGACATCCCCTATGTTGCTATGTACATCACAATAGTAATTACAAAATTAAATAAGTACTAATAATGGGGCAGAACAAATATGAGGACTGAGATTTCCTTTAGTTGAACTAACAAAAGTATGCCCATTCTAGAGCTGGTAACAATGAGGATATTCAGTATAATTTTAAAGAACTGTTTTTGTGGGTAAGATGCATAGGGGAAGAGAATGAATGGTATAAAAGTGGGAAGTATGTGCAGGTGAGGGAGAGGAATGTGGAGGGTCTAACAGTGGGCACTATGTACATGAGAGGAGTGTGGAGGGTATGGCAGAAGGCACTATGTACAGGAGAGGAGTGTGAAGGGTGTGAAAGTGGGCAGTATGCCCAGCAGAGGAGTGTGGAGGGTATGACAGTGGCAGTATGTACAAGAGAGGAGTGTGGAGGGTATGACAGTGGGCAGTATGTACAGGAGAGGAGTGCGGAGGGTATGGCAGAAGGCACTATGCACAGCAGAGGAGTGTAGAGGGTATTACAATGGGCCCTATGTATAAGAGAAGAGTGTGGAGGGTATGACAGTGAGAAATATATACAGGAGAGGAGTGTGGAGGGTATGACAGTGGGCACTATGTACAGGCGAGAAGTGTGGAGAGTAGGACAGTAAGCAGTAATTACAGGAGAGGAGTGTGGAGGGTATGACTGTGGGCACTATGTATAGGAGAGGAGTATGGAGGGTATGACAGTGAGTAGTATGTACAGGAGAGGAGTATGGAGGGTATGACAGTGAGCAGTTTGTACAGGAGAGGAGCGTGGAGGGTATGACAGTGGGCACTATGTATAGGAGAGGAGTATGGAGGGTATGACAGTGAGTAGTATGTACAGGAGAGGAGTATGTACAGGAGAGGAGCGTGGAGGGTATGACAGTGGGCACTATGTATAGGAGAGGAGTATGGAGGGTATGACAGTGAGTAGTATGTACATGAGAGGAGTGTGTAGGGTATGACAGTGGGCACTATGTATAGGAGAGAAGTGTTGGGGTATGACAGTGGGCACTATGTATAGGAGAGGAGTGTGGAGGGTATGACAGTGAGCAGTATGTACAGGAGAGGAGTGTGGAGGGTACGACAGTGGGCACTATGTATAGGAGAGATGTGTATGACAGCGAGCACTATGTAAAGGAGAGGAGTGTGTGGGATATGACAGCGGGTGCTATGTATAGGAGAAAAGTGCGGAGGGTATGACAGTGAGCAGTATGAATAGGAGAGAAGTGTGGAGGGTATGACAGTGGGCACTATGTATAGGAGAGGAGGATGAAGTAATCTGGGAAGGAAATATGTAAAAAGGTTTGTGGAAGGATGTTTAGGGACTGCGTAGTGGTTAAGCGGGCCATACATGGATTGAAATTACACCAATTAAGCAGAGACCAGCCATAGTCGATCTATGTATGGGCTAGCTGGTTTTACACAAGTCAACCTATTAAACGACTTGAGTACAACCAGCCTGTCAGGTTTTCCCCAAAACAATCAGTGCTGCCAGCTATAGTTAACAACACTGATCATTGTATTCACTGCAGAACACAATAACACTGCGGGAGTGATTCCCCCATCCACAGGTCAGCAGGTGAGACAGGCTGGGTAGAGATACTAGTCAGTGGCTGGGTAGGCACTGGTTAGTATCAGAGCCAGATACACACATGTGAGGCATCATCGCGATCGTTAGAGCGAGAGCAATAATTCTAGCACTAGACCTTCTCTGTAACTCTAAACAAGAAACCTTCAAAAAAATTTAAAGCATCGCTTGGTACACAAAAAAAATCGTGCTAACTTTAGTGTTTTTTTTATGAATGAAACAGTTTCTTTCCCAAAAAAACATAAAAAGTTGCAAAGACCACCATTTTATTCCATAGGGTGTCTGCTAAAACAACATATATAATGCTTGAGGGTTCTGAGTAATTTTCTAGCAAAAAAATGATGATTTTTTTACATGTAGGAGAGAAGTGTCAGAATTGGCCTGGTGGCAAGGGGTTAATTATCATAAGTAAGTTATATACAAATAATTATTATAAGCCCTGTGATCTCATCCTCTCAGTCTGCTGCAGAGTGTTCCAGCTTGTATTTAAACTGGCCGCTCTGTATGGAGCTTCTGACCGACTGCGCAAGCAGCCCCATATCTCCGGAACTATAGATGATAGCAGCCCCATATTTTAGCTACCTACCCACCGAATGGGGAGTCTCTATGACTCATGGTCGCTGAGCTACGACCCTCGAAGTCGATCTTTTTTTTTTTTCTTTTTTTTTAATTTTTATTTTTTTTGGGCAATGGGCCTATCTTGAGAAAGGGGCCTGGAGCTGCAGCTCCAATAGCCCCTATGTTAATCCGGCCCTGAAGTGAAAATGTCCAAATTGGGCCCAATTAGCTATTTTGCCTCCCCGGTGTCATGTTTAGTGTTACAAGGTCTCAGGTGTGAATGGGTAGCAGGTGTTAAATTTGGTGTTATCGCTCTCACTCTCTTACTTTTCACTGGAAATTCAACATGGCACATCATGGCAAAGAACTTTCTTAGGGTCTGAAAAAAAATAATTGTTGCTCTACATAAAGATGGTCTAGGCAAGTGATGGCGAACCTTGTCACCCCAGATATTTTGGAACTACATTTTCCATAATGCTCCACTACAGAATGCATGGGCATCATGGGAAATGTAGTTCCAAAACATCTGGAGTGCCAAGATTCGCCATAACTGGTCTAGGCTATAGGAAAATTGCCAAGACCCTGAAACTGCGCTGCAGCATGGTGGCTAAGACCATACAGTGGTTTAACAGGACAGGTTCCACTCGGAGCAGGCCTCACCATGGTTGACCAAAGAAGTTGAATGCATATGCTCATCGTCATATCCAGAGGTTTCCTTTGGGAAATAGACGAATGAGTGCTGTCAGCATTGCTGCAGAGGTAGAAGGGGTGGGTGGTCAGCCTGTCATTGCTACCATACATGGCACACTGCATCACATTTGGTCTGCATGACTGTCATACCAGAAGGAAGCCTCTTCTAAAGATTTGTTGAAGACAAGCAGACTAAGGACATGGATTACTGTGGTCTGATGAGACCAAGATAAACTTATTTGGTTCAGATGGTGTCAATTGTGTGGCGGAAACCAGGTGAGGAGTATAATAAAGACAAGTGTGTCTTGCCTTCTGTGAAGCATGGTGGTGGGAGCGTCATGGTCTGGGGCTGCATGAGTGCTGCCGTCACTGGGGAGCTACAGTTTAATGAGGGAACCATGAATGCCAACATGTACTGTGACATACTGAAGCAGAGCATGATCCCCCTACCTTTTGGAGACTGGGCCGCAGGGCAGTATTCCAACATAAGGACCCCAAACACACCTCCAAGATGACCACTGGTTTGCTAAAGAAGCTGAGGGTAAAAGTGATGGACTGGCCAAGCATGTCTCCAGACCTAATCCCTATTGAGCATCCTCAAATGGAAGGTGGAGGAGCGCAAGGTCTCTAACATCCACCAGTCTCATGGAGGAGTGGAAGAGGACTCCAGTGGCAACCTGTGACGCTTTGGTGAACTCCATGCCCAAGAGTGTTAAGGCAGTGCTGGAAAATAATGGTGGCCACACAAAATATTGACTCTTTGGGCTTTTTCACTTAGGGGTGTACTCACTTTTGTTGCCAGCAGTTTAGACATTAATGGCTGTGTTGAGTTATTTATATTGTCATACAAACTGTACACTCACTACTTTACATTGTGGCAAAGTGTCTTTTCTTCAGTGTTGTCACATGAAAAGAGCTAATAAAATATTTACAAAAACCTGAGGGGGGTGTACTCACTTTTGTGAGATACTGTATGTAGGTGACACGAAGCCGATAATGTTCCCCTTGGTGCTTTTTGTGATTGACAGCCATTATTATGTTTTAGTGAAGCCAAACGGGCCCTTTGTTTTGGGCGGAGCAATTCTGGTACTTGTAGTTTAACCACACCCAGGAGGTCCTGTCACTGCCCCACCATAGAGGACTTTCCATCACTGGTTTGGTCTGTGATCCCATGGTTGACAGCAGTGAAGGACTATTGGTTCACCATTTTCAAGGGAGATCATGATTGGGCAGGATTAAACTCCCTGATTGTGATTGTTGTCCACTGTCTAGGTGCTCTTCCCCCTAAATAAACTTGCGTGCTTGGCTCATCCTAGCATACAGCAAGCCGATAGACAGTCTTCCTGGTATCTTTGTGATTGATGGCCATTATTGATCTGCAGGTAGCCAAAGGGGCCTTCTGTTCTAGCTGGAGACATTCTTGTTTGTCCTATAGACTATAATGGGGTGCTATATTGTGGTCAGCCAAAGGAGCCTTTTTTGTATCTTGAAGGAGCAATGCTGGTACTTGTAGTTTAACCACACCCCAGGGGGCCCAGTTGTTGCACCACCATAGATTATACTCTCACTATGGCTGGATTGGGTTGTGATCCCAGGTGGCAGTGGCAGACTACTATTGGATGACCAATTTCGAGGGGGAAATTGAATGGGCAGAAGTAAACAGCCTGATCGTTATTGCTCTTCCCAACACTGACCACCATCTAGCCATCCATCCCTTAGCTAAGTGTACAAGATGACTGCCATCTAGCTAAATGTACGCACTCGGCTCTTCTGAGCATACATATGCAGGTGACAGCAAGCCAATGGATGTTCCTCCTCTTGGTGCCTTTGTGGTTGACGGACATTGTAGGTCTGTAGGTAGGCCAAAGTGCCTTCCATGTTTTGGAGGAGCGATGCTGGTACTTGTTGATCCACACCCCAAGAGGTTCTGTATTGACCCACCCTAGATGAACCTTCATCACTGGATTGGGCTATGGTCCCATTGGGTAGTGGCAGCAGCAAACGTTTGTTGGCTGACCAATTTCGGGGAGGACCATGATCGGACAGGATTGAATACCCTGATCGTCATTGTCCTCCACTGTCTAGACGCTCTCCCCCCCAGATAGAAGTACGTGCTCGGCTTATACTATTGTCCATATACAGGTGACAGTAAGCTGATAGATGTTCTCCCTGGTGCCTTTTGTGATTGACAGCCATTATAGGTCTCTAGGAAGCCAAATGGGCCTTCTATGTTTTGGGGGAGAAATGCTGGTATCTGTTGTTTTTAATCACACACAAGAGATTGTGTGTGTGTGTGTGTTTGTGTTTTTTTTTTTTTTTTATTTATTTTTTCTCCTGGATGACGCTGGGTTGAGCTATGGTTTCTATGGGTGGCAGCAGTGAATTACCATTGGCTGACCACTTTCAAGCGAGATCATGATTGGGCAGGATTGAACACCTAATCGCTATTCCCCAAAATTAGCCACTCCTCCCCCTAGATAAACGTACACGCTTGGCTTATCCAAGCATATGTATGTAGGTGACAGCTAGCTAATATATGTTCCTCTGGTATCTTTGTGATTGACAGCGATTATAGATGTGTAGGTAGCCAAAGGGGCTTGCCATGCTTTGGTGGACTTCTAGTTCAACCACAGCCAGGAGGTCCTGTTATTGCCCCACTATAGATGACCCTCCATCACTGGGTTGGGCTATGATGCCATAGCCAATGGTAGTCCTCCACTACCACCCAACTACTTGAGGGAGACCATGATCAGTGTTGTTTCTTGCCATCTAGCCACTCCCTCCCCTCCCTAGATAGACATACATATTCGCTTATTCAAATGTATGTATGCAGGTAGGTAACTTCTAACCGATAGACGTTCCTTCTGGTGTCTTTGTGATTGACAGCCAGTATAGGCTGGTACTTGTACTTCAACCACACGCAGGAAAGTCCAGTTGTTGCACCACCATATGTGACCCTCCACTATGGCTTGGTTGGGCTCTGATCTCACTGGTGGCAGTGGCGGACTATCATGGTTTGGCCACTTTTGAGGGGGAAAGTGATTGGGCAGAGTTAAACAGCCTTATTTGTTATTGTGCTCCTCAAGACTGGACGCCGTCTAGCTGTTCCTTCCTTAGCTAAACATACACACTGAGCTTGTCCAAGCATACAAGACTGGCCACGATATAGCCTAATTTCCATTGATTTTATCGAAGGGGATCTAAGTTGTCAGCAAGCCAATAGCTGTCCCCCTGGTGCCTTTGTGTTTTGGTAGTCATTAAAAAGTCGGTAGGTAGTCAAAGGGGCCTTCCACATTTTGAGGAGCAATTTTGGTACTTCCAATTCAACCACACCCAGGAGGCCTTGGTGTTTCATCACCAGACATGATACTCCATCACTGGCTGTATTGAGCTATGATCCTATGGGTGGCAGCAGCCAATTACTCCCATAGCTAAAGCTACATGCTTGGGAGACGATTGTTGTGTTGTCTGTACTTTTGTATGTTTGTACCATATCAAAATCCAATGAGTTTAAAAAAAAAAAAAAAAAAAAAAACCTACACGCTTGAGTCATCTGAAGATATGCATGCAGGTGACAGTGGGCCAAATGGATGTTTCCCTTGGTGCCTTTGTGACCGATCACTATAGGTCTGTAGGTAGCCAAAGGAGCCTTCCATGCTTTGAAGGAGCAGTATTGGTACTTGTAGTTGAACCTCTCCCAAGAGGCCCTGTTGTTGCACCACAATAGATGACTCTCCAGCACTATGGCTGGATTGGGCTATGATCCCAGGGGTGGCAGTGGCCGATGACTAGTAGCTCCCCACTTTAGAGGGGAAATTTATGGTACAGGTATTGTTGTTGTTCCCCCTCGAGACTAGCCACCGCCTCCCTTAGCTAACCATATGCGTTTTTATCTCGTGCAAGGGTACAAGATTAGTCACTGTCTAGCCAAATCTCCCTTAGCTAAACCTACATGCTCAGTTCGTCCAAATGTACATATGCAGATTACAGCTGCTGATAGTCATTCCCCCTGATGCCTTCATGATTCACAGCCATTATTGGTCTGTAGGCAGGCAAAGGGGGCTTCCTTGTTTTGGAGGAACAGCTAGGCATGCGGACACTTGTCATTTCTCCACACCTAAGAGCTGCGTTTTTTTTAAGCTTGCGACTATTAATTTCTATTAAAATCCTGCATGCCACATATGTGATGCACTTTCATCAAAACGTGTGTTTTTCATAGAGTTCAGTGGTAGCGTCCATAGAAAAAAGTGTTGCCAAAACTGCACCACGTGCGTGAACCAGCCCTATGGGTCAACCCTAACGGGAGTTGACCGTTGCTTGTTCCGGCCACAACTTTGTGTGTCTGGCATTAGTCTACTGTTCTTGCGTGTGAGAACTGCTGTTCCCCCAAGATAGGTGCTCAACCGAGCTTCTGGCTTGTTCTTCCCTCTCCATTCAGCTAGATGTATGTCTTACAAGCCAGAGCAGACAGATTTAGCAAATGGCTGGCTGGTGCATTTTCAGTACAGGTTTTGGCCATGTAGGTGAATGTTGAAGCACCTTCCCCTATTTAAAAAGAAAAATGCTATCTGGAAGCAATAAAAGAATGTAAACATTGTAACAAAACTCTTGCCTTAGGCCCCTTTCACACTGGGGCGGTTTTCAGGCGGTACAGCGCTAAAAATAGCGCCTGTATACCGCCTGAAAAAAACGGTCCCCATTCACTCCAGTGTGAAAGCCGGTGGGGCTTTCACACTGGAGCGGTGCGCTAGCAGGACGGCAAAAAAGTCCTGCTAGCAGCATCTTTTGGAGCGGGATAGGAGCGGTGTATTCACCGCTCCTATACTGCTCCTCCCCATTGATTTGAATGGGACACCGCGGCAATACCGCCGCAAAGCGCCGATACGGCGGCGCTCTGCGGGGGATTTTAACCCTTTTCGACTGCTCACGGGGGGTAAAACCGCACCGCGAGCGGCCGAATCCCGCGGGCAAAACGACGGTAAAGCAGCGCTAAATATAGCGCTGCTTTACCGTCACCGCGGCTCCCGCCCCAGTGTGAAAGGGGCCTAACGCTCAGGCTTCTGGTCCTTCCCTGTAGGCGCTAGCCATGCCATTGGACTATATTATGGGATCATTGGAATGTTGAGAATCCCAAATCTTGTGAGAAGATGATGAAATACAGTTAACAGGATCCTATCTATAGGATTTGGGATCCTTGCCTTTCCCAGGTTTCCATGAGAATGTCCGGCTGACACAGGCCTCCATACAACTGCATTTGTCCGTTTGGGACCACCTGTAAAGTGAACCTTGAAGTGTCTCTCCCAATAAAAAAAGCGACCTGGAAGCAATAAAAGAATGTAAACAATACAACCCCCCCCCCCCCCCCCCCCTCTACAGATGTATATTATTGAGATTTGACGGCCGTGACCTCCATTATTTATATTCAGCAGTGAAAGGCTTCCTCTCCTCTCCTGGCTGCACCTGTGCAACCCCATAAATTACTGTAGGCTTCTCGACCTGGAACATGGCACCATAAGTTTCTAGGGCTGTATTGCGCAGGCGTGACCAGGAGAGGGAGTCTTTCACGGTTGGATGTAAACAAACACCAGATGCTGCAGCCATCAGGTCTCAGTGAGGCAGCCTATAGGTGAGTCAGTTTTTGGGGGGGGGGGGGGGATCTTTTGCGATTTAAGCAGCAGTTTGTACAAAAAAAATGATTTGATTTCCCCATCCACATATTTCGAAATGGATGAGGGAATCATCCACGCTTTCAAAATACAATGATGCAGTTCTCTGACATCGCAATACACTGATCAACGCTGCAGTCTATAGTCTGCAGTGCTGATCTAGCGGCTAAAATCCGACCAGGCAAATCGACTTATTCTGTTGAGCCACAGTGGCCATACATGCATCCATGTATGGCCAGTTGCAGAGGGAAAGGGTAGGGTGGTTTAAAGGGGTTGTAAACCTTCATGGTTTTTCACCTTGATGCATTCTATGCATTAAGGTGAAAAAACTTTTTTAGTGCATGGCATACTAGCTCATTATGTATTGCTTACCTTAGGTCGAAGCCCCCACAGTCCTCGTTCACCGCTCCGGCGACATCTCTTCCGGAGTTACTTCTGGGTATCGCAGGCTCCAGCGCTGTGATTGGCCAGAGCCGCCATGATGTAGCGGCACAGTCTAACTGAAGCAAGGGCACGTACATGCCTTTGCTTCAGTGCGCATGTGCTGATGACTTTGGCACATGCAAATACAGGGGATATCCATTCAGGTTTAGGAGATATCAGGGGTAGGCTTACCTGTAGCAAAAAGTGTATTGTAAGGCCCCTTTCACACTGGGGCGGGAGCGGCGGCGACGGTAAAGCAGCGCTATATTTAGCGATGCTTTACCGTCGTTTTAGTCGCGATATTCGGCCGCTAGCGGTGCGGTTTTAACCCCCGCTAGCGGGCCGAAAAAGGGTTAAAATCCCCTGCAAAGCGCCGCTGCAGTATTACCGTGGTGTCCCATTGAAATCAATGGGTAGGAGCGGTGAATACACCGCACCGCTCCAGTGTGAAAGCCCGCCGGCTTTCACACTGGAGTGAATGGGGCCGGATTATTTCAGGCGCTGTACAGGCGCTTTTTTTTAGCACTGTACCGCCTGAAAAATGCCCCAGTGTGAAAGGGGCCTAAGGGTTTACAACCCCTTTAAGTCAAGGCACAAGGGCAAAAAGAAAAAGTGCACTTTGTGTGAGTGCATTTTATTCTTTAACCCGCCTAGCCTCTTAGTGTCCCTTTTAAGTTTATTACACCTGGAGGTCAGGAAGGTCTGCCCAATCACGTGACCAGTGTAATGTCACAGTGGTCACATGATCAGGAGCTGGTTCCACAGGCTCCTGATCATTAATGGAGACTAGGAGCTACCATTGACAGCTTGGTCATTGTGCTAGGAGTGTACGGTGAGCCCATGTTCAGCACAGAAACCTTTGTCTACCCATGGATGCATATGTGGGCATTAAAGCCCACCCTCTTTGCTGCGGCACCTATGCATTACGTTGGTAATGGTAAAATTTCAGAGTTTTGTCTATGTGTACGTTGAGCTGCTCCAGGTAGACGGTCCTCTGAATCAATTGACCTGTGTGCTTCCTGTTGTTTCCAGCGAGTTGCTAATACAGGGAGATCATGCAAGACGTTGCAATTGAGGTCAGTCATTAGCAAATGTACAATGAGCAGAGACATGTCTGTGCAGAGTGAAGTATGTGTGTCGGCTTTCAGATCCTCCATTGCCAATTAAATGGAAAAAAATTGTAGCCTAGCCATTAGCCCTTTGCCTTGACACAGATGACCCGAGGAGGTCCTGAATGTGCGGGTAATAACTGTCACTCCACGGGAGCCCTGATCTAAAAGGCTTTGGGTTGGGAGGTGTCCCCAGCCCTTCCCCCACCACCATGGCTTCTGCAGTGATACTGGATAAATAAAGCACTTCCTCTCTCTCGGCTGATAATTGCAGAGTGCGTGTTTTTGTTGCTTTTTATATGACGGCTGTATATAAAATTCTGCACGCATCATATAAGATTAGTATTGTGTTTTGGATTCTGACATTTTAGAGATGTTTTATTAGTATTGCTGCATCATTTTTATATGACAGATCTCCTATTTAACATGTTATTTTAAAATCTGTGTTTTTGTTTTGGGAATGAGGAAGACCCAATCCTTCTAATAGTGTAATATGACTTATGAGATGTATGCTGATTGGTCGGTGTGAGATCTTCTTCTTGCCCTCGTTGGTCAGCTACCCAGTTCTATTGTGATGCTCGTCTGATACAGTAATGCCTTTGGATTCCGAGCATAATTTGTTTCTAGAAGAATGCTTGTCATCCAAAGCACTCGTGTATCAAAGCAGGTTTCCCCATAGGAAATAATGGAAACTCTGATAATCTGCAGCCACTGCTTGTCTATGCAGTACCGCATGTGGCCAGAGGTGCAGGGGGGTGCCAGAGACGCCGAGTGTTTGCGAGGGTCTCTGTTGCCTCCGCACCTCTGGCCATATGTGGTACTGCACACCCCAGCTTTGAATCCTGTTCGTCTTGCGAGACAACCCTTGCAAAGTGAGTCAGATTTAAAAAAATAACTAAATAAATAAAATGAAACAAGCTTGTGTTGCGACAAGCTCATAAAATGCGTTACTCGCAATCCGAGGTTCCGCTGTACTAACAGCATAAACACGGTACTTTTATCCTTTATCCGCAAGATATACAGTGAGGGGGGGGGAGTATTTGATCCCCGGCTGAGTTTTGTACGTTTGCCCACTGACAAAAAAAATGATCAGTCTATAATTTTAATGGTCGGTTTATTTTAACAGTGAGAGACAGAATAACAACAAAAATATCCAGTAAAACGCATTTAAAAAAAGTTATAAATTGATTTGCATTTTAATGAGTGAATTAAGTATTTGAGCCTCTTTAAGGGCTCATTGAAAGCCGATCCAATTCATATGTTATACGAATTGCATGCAGTGAAAAAAGCATCTGATTTTGCATACAGTGGAACCTCGGATTACGAGCCTAATCCGTTCCAGGAGAATGCTCGTAATCTAAAATACTCTCATATCAAAGCGAGTTTCCCCATTGAAGTCAATGGAAACGAAAATAATTCATTCTGCATTGACTTCAATGGCATGCAATACTGCAGAGCTGTCCTCGGGCCTTTCAGTGCATTTCCAACCGGCGATGTTCGGCTTCGGCGCCCCCCCCCCCCCCCCCCCCCCACCTCAGGCCAAACGCAGTACTGCACACCGCTTTGGCCTGAATCGTACTCGTTTTGCGAGACAACACTCGCAAACTGAGTTACGATTTTTAAAAATACAGTGCTCGTATTGCGAAACGCTCGTTAACCGCGTTACTCGCAATCCGAGTTTCCACTGTATATGTGAACCGAGTCTAAAGTGATTCAAAACGCATACTGTTTAATTTACAATGTTCCTTCTATTTCTGTATGTGGATAATTTATTTTAATATAAAAATAAAAATCAAAGTACGGTACTTTTTTTCCTAATCAATAGACATCTGTCACATGACCCAGATCTCTCCCAGCCTGTCTGCAGGGAACTGAAGCAGGAGGAGCTTCCAGTCCTCTGCTGCTGATCACATTGTTCAAAGTAAAAAAATAATTAGAGATGCAGAGTAAAAAAAAATCAAACTTGTCCTACAAATCCCCCTTTTTTTTTTTTTTTTTTTTTTATATCAATAACACGGTGTGGGTGAATTTCTGCCAGTCGCAGGCTGTGTCACTCCCCTCCAGCCTGTGTCTTTGAGAAGGAGGGAGGAAAAGGCCCCATTAACCACTTAAGGGCCAGAAGATTTACTCCCTTCATGACCAGGCCATTTTTTTTTATATACGGCACTGCGTCGCTTTAACTGACAATTGTGCGGTCGTGCGATGTTGTACCCAAATTACATTTTTTTTTTCCCCTACAAATGAAGCTTTCTTTTGGTGGTATTTGATTATCTCTGTGCTTTTTTTATTGCGCTATAAACTATTTTGAAATTTTTTTATTTTTGCTATACAATCCACAAAAAAAGTAAAAAAAAATGTCTTCATCAGTTTGGGCCAAAAATATTTTTGGTAAAAAAAAATAGCAATAAGCGTATATTGATTGGTTTGCACCAAAGTTATAGTGGTTACAAAATAGGGAATAGATTTATGTTTTTATTATTTATTTTTTTTTTTTGTACCTACTGACTTTTCCCCAGGTGGCTGGAACTCCTCTTTGAGCTCCGTACACGCGATCAGAAAATCGTACAAAATAATACCGCTTTTGAAGCGATCGTACGATAATCTGATCATTAGTACACCGATTTCGTCCAAAGGGACAAATACGACATTTTTTTTCGCATACTATACCAGATCATACGGTTTTTATTTAACCCTCTTCACCCCTTTTTAAGAGGTTTGACTTTCTGTTAAAATAAAAAAAAGAATTTGACGCTGGGAGGCGGGGCCAAGCAACTGCATATTTACATGTCATCAGCACCAAGGGGGCTAATCAGTACAGTTGTTGACCAAAAATGCACTACAACACATGACATCATTTCCAAATTTTTATTTTTCGTATTTTAGCAACATCTTCATTTTCGATCTGGAGAGTAGCATCCAAAAAAAACCAGATCATTTGTCCGATAATCTCATCGTGTGTGCTAGGCTTTAGAACGATTTCTCTGCTTTATGTGGTAAAGCAGTTTGATATCTATCAACTTTTTTTATTTTATTATTTTATTTATTTATTTTTTTTCTAGCTTTGTTAGCCCTAGAATTACTTTTATAAAATATTTGCTATCTGTTTATTTGCAGGCACTGACATCGCAGCAGCTGAGGAAGTTGCAATAAAGTTAGAATGTGTGAAAACGAAACATCCCCAACTCCACATCGAGAGCAAGATCTACAAGATGATGCAAGGAGGAGGTGAGGAACGCCTGGACACAAAGCTGGACTCGTCAGCTTCTTGTGACACGTCTAGGGCTGAAACAACTAATCGATTAATCGACAACTAATTGATTATGAAATTAATTGATTACTATTTTCATAATCGATATCGGCCAGTAACATAATGGGGTTAAAAAAAAAAATGAGCCCTTTATAGTACAAAATGAGAAAATCGCTACTGTAAATATTAGACATGTGCAATTCGTTTAGTTTTTTTTCGTTCGTTCGTTTTCGTACGAATCCGATTAACGAATCATTCGAATCGAACGAATCCGAAAAACAACAAAAATCCGAAAAAAACTAATTAGAAACAACAAATGTACTAATGAAGAAAAAACGAAAACGAACAAAAAAATTCGTACATTCGTAACTTTTGTTTTTGTTGAATTGGTAATTTTCCGTGTCCCTCACAATGGTGCTGCTTAACATGCTTCGAATGGATTGAACAAAAAAATTTGTACATTCGTAACTTTTTTTTTTTTCGATTCGTAAATTATTAAAATGTAATAGCATACACATTACAGAAAATTATGAATTATGCTCTGATTACGACTGTACGAATAAATACGAATGAGTCCGAAAATTAAACTAACGAAAAACGAATCAACGAAAAAATAACTCTTACGAAGGTACGAATACGAACACCGACGACTTACGAATGTACGAAACGAAAATAAACAAATTTTGTTGTGCACATGTCTAGTAAATATTACTTTCACAGTTCTACAGTAAAAAAAATTAACCCCTTACAGTGGTGATTATCTGCTTTTTTTTTTTTTTTTTTTTTTTATTTATTTTTTTTTTTTTTTTTTTTTACCCCATTATGTTACTAAAGGTCTTAGACCTGGTTCATATGCATGTGTTTTTTTTTTTTTTTTTTGGTGCTTTTTGCAGAAACGCACTACAGTTCATTTAACATGGTTTCCTATGGGACACGTTCACATCTATGCTTTTTTAAGCCGCTGCGTATATGGAAAGGGTCAGGGACTTTTTTTTTTTTTTTTACGCAAAATGGTGCTTATTTTGGTTCAATATACTTCAATGGAGAAGCTTCAGAAGAGCATGTAAAACGTTTTTGCAGCAATTTGTGTTTTTTTAATGTGCCCAACAACAAATTGGCCAAAAAACAGCGCCTCTTTTAATAGTATATACATTATATCTCCTCTAATAGCGTATATACAGTATATCGCTTCTGTCTGTTATTCTCAGAGTGGATTCAATATTTTGCTCTTTAACCATGGTTGGATGTTTATATTTACCACTGCATAGAGATACAGTATTTAAGAATAGATTGCCTTATTTTTAAACTAAATTATTAACTAAATTATACACCACTTTTTTTTTTTTTTTTTGTTTTTTTAATGTTATTAATCAAATCAATCAGCCAACTAATCGATTTATGAAAATAATCGTTAGTTGCAGCCCTAGACCCGTCACAAACTACCTACAAGGAGACTTCCCCTTCTGTGTCCAGCGTTGTTTACCAGCTTGTTTTTTTTTTTCTTCCTCTTTAGTGGGAATCCCGACCATAAAGTGGTGTGGCGCGGAGGGTGACTACAACGTCATGGTGATGGAGCTGCTGGGACCAAGCCTGGAAGATCTCTTCAACTTTTGCTCCAGGAAATTCAGCTTGAAAACCGTACTGCTGCTAGCCGACCAGATGGTAAGTTTGTTTTGGCAATAAAAATGGGAGGGGGGAGGGCCGCGTCTCGTGACGTAATTATGCTGGATAAGTGAGGAACTGTTGAAAGGTAGGACAATTAAGAACGTAATCTGCTGATGAGCAGTGAAAAGAACCCCTGTGGCTATTTGATGTCTAAATTGATATCTGGAATGATGTTTCACAGTTAACACATTAGTTGACATCATATGACCGTGTCTGATTAACCCCCCCCCCCCCCCCCCCCCCTTCATGAACAGGGTTTTTTTTTTTTTCTTTCCCCATAAAGACTTTATTAGAATTTTCAAACAGGTAATACAAAAGGCCTCTGGAAAGAGATATCTTCATATCAGAACAGGGTACAAATAACATTGCAGCACACAGCTGCATAATACTAACAGTACACTGAGTTGTAGCCCCTGCGTTAAATGCATTCTAGGTGCCTGACAGATATGGGTGCGAATTTTCCCCTGAGATTGTCAATGCATAACCATAATTGGTCTTGGTATCTCTTATGATTATATTCCTTTCAGGGGCAATCAAGAGAACTAGGTCCTCCTGGTCACCACGATTTGCGTTCTATGTATTGGATTGGGTATGGGGAAGGTAGGCAGACGAGCAGACCAACCAGCCCACCCCCCCACCTTAGGTGGAGAGGGAAAAGAAAAGAGAGAATAGCAGAGGAAAGAAAGAGGGAGGATGAGTATGAGAGCCTGATAGGAGGGGGGGGTGGGAGACCACCAGCTACCCCCTCCGCCCGCCACTGGGTGCGCCACCAGAGCCCTCCAATCCAGAGCGTATAGGGTTGTATCATCAAAGTGTGTCCATACTATTTGGACACAGGTTAGGTAATGCTTTGTAGTAGCTGTTGATGTTGCTGAGAGGTTCGGAAATTCAAACCAATTGGCCCATGTTGCTGTAAACTTGGAGAGCCTGTCTTGAGTGGTATATATCGGCTCCTCCATCGCCGATATTCGGTAAATACGTGATGTCCATTGACCAGGGTATTTTTTGCGATACAGCAACGCATTACTTTAACTGACAATTGCACAGATGGGCTACGCTGTACCCAAATTAAATGTATGTCTTTTTTTTTTTTTTTTTTTTTTTTTTTTTTTTTTTATTTCCCCTACAAATAGAGCTTTCTTTTGGTGGTATTTGATCATCTCTTTTTTTTTTGCACTATACAATTTTGGGCGGGTGCCGGAGGACATCGGGTATCCTGCACCCGCTGATCGGCTTCCACTGTGTGTAATCGCAGCAGTAGCGCGCATGCGTGCCCCCCTACCCAGAAGTGTTGGATCGTGTGTTTGTATATATAGTGGTGTGATCTGGAGCATAGGTTCCGTCCTGTAGCTGCTATAGAGAGGAGGACCTAAAGTGGACTGTTAAGTATTTTTGATAAATTATACTGTTGCTGTAAAATTATGTTTTTCAAATTTTGTATCAGTATTTGGGCTCTTTTCGATCAGGCCCACCTGTCAGTTTTTCAGGTGGACCAGATCGCATGTTCCATGCAGCTGTATGGCCACTTTTTTTTTTTTTTTTTTTTTTTTTTTTTTTTTTTCAGTCCAGGTCCCGAGGAGGAGTTTTCTGTTTTCCAGACTTAAAGTTATTGTAAGGGTTCTTTGTTATTAAAAACAAAAAAACAAAAAACATGTCATTCTTGCCTTCACTGTGCAGCTCATTTTGCACAGAGTGGCCCTGAACCTCGTTTTCTGGGGTCCCCCGGTGGCTCTCGCAGTTAACCCCCTAGGAGAAGCGCTCTCCTGGGGGATTACCTTGCGGGCGTGCTCCCGAGTCCAGCATCCCACCATAGAGGCAGAATGCAGGACTCTCCCCCCCCACCCCCCCCGGCGTCTGCGTTGGATTTGATTGACAGCAGCGGGAGCCAATGGATGCGCTGCTATCAATCTATCCAATCAAGACCCGAGAACACGGGCAGAGAGACCCTGTGGGTCAAGTTCCAGGGCTCAGGTAAGTAAAATTGGGGGGGGGGGGGGCTGCCACTGCCAGGTGTTTTTCACCTTAATGCATATGATGCATTAAGGTGAAAAAACACCAAGGGTTTACAACCCCTTTAACCACTTTCAGCCCCGGACCAATTTGCAGCCAAAGGACCAGGCCCCTTTTTGCGATTCGGCACTGCGTCGCTTTAACTGACAATTGCGCGGTCGTGCGATGTGGCTCCCAAACAAAATTGGCGTCCTTTTTTTTTTTTCTTCCACAAATAGAGCTTTCTTTTGGTATTTGATCGCCCCTGCGGTTTTTATTTTTTGCGCTATAAACAGAAATAGAGCAACAATTTTGAACAAAAATGCAATATTTTTTACTTTTTGCTACAATAAATATCCCCAAAAAAATATATTAAAAAAAACATATTTTTTCCTCAGTTTAGGCCGATACGTATTCTTCTACATATTTTTGGTAAAAAAAAATCGCAATTGGCAAAAGGTTTGCGCAAAAGTTATAGCGTTTACAAAATAGGGCATAGTTCTATAGCATTTTTTTTTTTTTTTTTTACATTAGGGGGCGTGGATGAAGTCTGACGTCACTGATCGGCTTTCCCGATGACAGGGAACAGCCGATTAGTGACAGGCAGTGTAGGAAGCTCTGTGACCCGATCGCGGGGCACCAGTGGCGATCGGGTCCGCTGGTCCCGCGGTCACGGAGCTCCCGACCGGGTCGCGAGCGCGCCGCAACGGCTAGGCAATTAAAATAAAAGCACGTACCTGTACGTGCTTTTGCCTAGCCGTGCCATTCTGCCGACGTATATGTGCAGGAGGCGGTCGGGAAGTGGTTAAACGTGACGGATCACTCCAATGGCCTCCACACTCACCAGATCTCATCCAGTAGAGCACTTTTGGGATGTGGTGGATCATCATGGATGTGCAGCCGACAAATCTGCAGCAACTGCGTGATGCTATCATGTCACTATGGAGCAAAATCTCTGAGGAATGTTTCCAACACCTTTTATCTATGCCACCAAGAATGAAGGCAAACAGGGGTCCAACCCGATACTAGCAAGGTGTACCTAATAATAAAGTGGCCAGTAAATGTAAAATTCAATTATGTGTACAGCTGTTGGCCTGAATTTATAATAAGCGAATTGTTCTCGGCATAACCTCGTCTAATTAGAATTTTTTAGGTTTGTCCATCGTGTGGGCGAGGGATTGATTGCCACAGTTTTTTTGTAGAAAGTTATTTGGGAGAAAAACAGCTGACTGTGAGGATCAGAATTCCCCAACAGGGTGCTCCCTCCAGCAGACAGACGGCGGCTGCCAAATTCAGGACAGCTGTGTTTGAACATGATTGGTGATGGCTGATTATGGCCCGAGGATGGCCCAGATGCATTTGTTTAAGGAAGAGGAAGTTTGCCCAATTAGCATCATTGGTCTAATGTGATGGGAGCCCAGTGTTTACGATCACTAGATCGTACTGGGTTTGTACATTTACTTAAATCCGTCCATTCCTATTTTCACGTGTCAGTGTAACAAGATGCGGCTTTTTTTATTTTTTTTTCACGTTTTTATTGCCATATTTTTTTTTTTTTTAGGTAAAGGTCTACTATGGAGAAATGTAGTGCTGTAAAAAAATTCTGTACATGAGAGGATCTAATGCTTGAAAACTGAACAGGCTTTCCCTCCCAATGTGTCAGCTCGGGTTCACACTGCTGCGGTTTGAGACACTGCATGTAATTCGCACAGGAATCGCAGCACATTTCTGTGTGAATTACATGTGGTATCTCTGGGGTGCGATTTTTATTTATTTATTTATTTTTTGAGCCATTGCTTTGTATGGCTCAGATTGCACCGCATTCGCATCAAACTCGTGCAGGACCTTTTTTTTTTTTTATTTTTTTTTATTTTTCTTTTTCTGGTGTGGATTCTGGTCCACACCAGAATCGGATCACATGCGATCCGATTCTGCAAATTGCACTGCATTTTCCAAACTGATTTTGGGGTGTCGTTTACATACAGTCTGCAATCGGTTCGCATGAACGAGTTGCAATTTTTGGTGCTGAATGTGCAGCAATTTCGTACCGCATCTAGAGCCCTTTCACACCGAGGGCGTATTGCAGGCGCTGTAGCGTTAAAAATAGCGCTTGCAACCCGCCCGAGGGCTTTCACACTGCAGCGGTGCGCTGGCAGGGCGTCGCAAAAAGTCCTGCCAGCAGCTTCTTTGGAGCGGTGAACTCACCGCTCCTCCACCGCTGCTCCCCATTGAAATCAATGGGGCAACGCTGCAGTATTATAATACCGCAGCGTTTTTCCGAGGGTTTTAACCCTTTCTCGGCTGCCAGCGCGGGGTAAAAGCGACCCGCTAGCGGCTGAAATGCGCCGGAAATCCGACGGTGAAACGCTGCTAAACAAAATGGCGGCGTTTTACCGCTGACGCTATGGGCGGTGCGGTGTGAAAGGGCTCCTAGTGTGAACCGAGACTAAACCCTGTTCTCTGTACATCCGATCATTCTACAGATGGTTGAGGCACTTTAGACATGGTTGGACAGCAAAAGGCCGGGGGATCCTAATCATTTGTAAGGTGGATGTCCTGGCTAAAGACCCTGTTGGTCTGTGGTGGTGGGGGGAGGGGGGGGGCAAACAAACCTAGTGGAGGATGTGATGTATTATACTTGCTTGTGGGCCTGCCCGTGTCTTCTACCCCTTTTAGCCTTCACTAGACTCTTCAGCATTCAACACTTGGATCCATCCTCCCACCCACAAGGAACTACTGTGTCTTTTAGTGACTTAAAGCGGAGCTCCACCCTAAAGTGGAACTTCCGCTTATCGGATTTCTCCCCCCCTCCGGTGCCACAATTGGCACCTTTTCAGGGGGGAGGGGGTGCAGATACCTGTATAATACAGGTATCTGCACCCACTTCCGGGACTAGCTGCCCCACCCATATCCGAGGGTTCCCGTTGTGTCTTGGGAAACACACAGTTCCCAGGACACAACGGGGACCAATAGACGCGCATGCGCAGTAGGGAACTGGGCAGTGAGCCCGCAAGCTTCACTTCCTGATTCCCTGACAGAGGATGGTGGCGGGGGCAGCCGAGAGACAAGCGATCTTCTGCCGACATCGCTGGAACCTGGAACAGGTAAGTGTCCATTTATTAAAAGTCAGTAGCTGCAGTATTTGTAGCTGCTGACTTTAAAAACAAAAATAATAATCGGGTGGACCACCTCTTTAAATGTTTGAAGTTGTAGCCAAAGCGAACAGTAGAGAAATATGGGCATCTGATGCTCCTCAGAAAAGTGTGGTGGGTGCTATAGTGCTGGAACGGATCAACAGTAGGGGACAATACATCTTCTATTGCAGAAAGTTGTTTTGTTTTTTATTAAAGTGGAGTTCCAGGCATTTTATCGATCCTTCCCCCCCCCCCCCCCCCCCCTTTTTTTTGGAGGTTTTAATCCTCCGCTTCCACAGTACCTCACCACAGCCAGGTATGTCATGCCCGCCGGTTCCTGGGATAGGAGTTTCATCAATCCCAGGAGTCTATGGGCATCCACCGCTTGTAAGATCGCCACAACGCGCTTTGTATGATATGCGTGAGATAGCCGGCAGCGCCGTATCGCGGAAGGAGATACCAGTGGGCTTCAGATGACCACACTGAAGATGGGAGCGCGCTCGGTGGGGACAGCAAGGCATTTAAAAAACATAAAAATAAATAAAATAAAAAAAAAAACCTGTATCTCTGCTTTAAAGTGTTACTAATCCCATGAGCCTGCATTCACTATACTCTGGTCTCCCACAATACACAGAACATGGAAATGCAATTATTTTAGTAAATATAAACTGCTAAATACCTTTTCTCGTCGGCAGTATATAGCAGTCTTGTGACTTCTATCAGTGTCTGGTTGTAAAGCCTTACAAACCACTTTTCACCTTTTTTTTTTTTATTTTTTTATTTTTTTTTACCTGTAAGTACTGTGGATAGCTCCTAAACTTGCACGGTTTAGGAGCTCTCCTCTGTATCAGCACATGCACACAGAAGCAACGGTTCATTCGTGCCATCACTTCAGCTGATGTGCCGTGACCAGTGGCTCCCGCGCACATGCGCGAGAGTGATGTCATCGCGGCTGCGGCCAGTCACAGAGCCGGGGCCCGCAAACCCGGAAGTAATCTTCTGAAGACATGTCGCTGGTCACATCGGTGTATGGGGACCGCTGCACCAGCTTCGATTTTTAAGGTATTTCATAATGAGCTAGTATGCGATACATACTAGCCCGTTATGCCTTTTATCTTGCAGGTGTTTTTTATTTATTTTTTTTTTTTTTTTTTTTTTAGGGATGGGTTTACAACCACTTTAAAGCTTGTAGCAGATGGGAAAAAAAAAAAAGCTTTTAGGAGAATGAAAACTCCTCCTACAAGCTGCAGGACCCCTGACCCTCTGTCTGGGCAGTGCTGATTGGCCCTGTACTGATCACATGCACCCTCCCAAGAAAAAAAAACTCTCTAGCAATGCTTACCAGACTGAGCATGTGCAGATTGTCCCCAAGGCTCTCTGTTCTTTCAGGAGATGGTTTGAGGACAGTGAAATAAGGGGGGTATCGGAGAAGACAGGATCAAACAGCCTTTTTACACAATGCAGAGGATTAACCCCTTAGGTTCCACAGTCAGTATAACACGCATGCTTTACTGCATATACAGACTGATTTTACTGTTGTGGGTTTAGTAACACTTTATCAGACAAAAAAAATTATGAAGTGGATCTCTTATTTACCAGGCCCCATCTCTAATTGAAGGGTGTACAAGATAATACGATGTCTTGTGGAGCCCCAGAGAATAACCGCTGCACGAGGTCATAGTAGGCCACGTCACCATGATGCTATCCAGCTGTATATTTAATTTTTTTGCTATTTTGTTTGTTTTTTGTTGTAAGCTGATTGATGCTTGGAGAATTGAGCTTCATCACCCATTTAATTACAATGAAATTGTGATTCCACGGTGTAGCTGTTCCTGTAAAATAAAGGCCGCCTGCTGGGATTGGTCTGACTCACTAGACCTACGCCCCGTGTACGGTGAACACTTCCGATGACTTGTTTCTTGCAAAATTATTCAGTGACACCTTCAAAACAGAAAGTGCTGTCATGGTAGGTTGAAAGGAGTGACTCATGTGAAGTGATGTACATGGAGGAAGCAGTCCTTGTTCTCAGTGTCACGTTTGTTTAGACACCCGTGTGCTGCTTGTGAGTCGGCCACGATCTGCAGTTTAATCCCGGAGCTCAGCAGGGTAGCGTGTTTACCTTACGTAAACAAAGCTGCTTTGTACAGCAAGCCGCTTGCTTTCTATTACTGCTGCCGACATCTGCCCAGTGTCATGGGGTGCGACATTATACAAAGATTGGTTTAAAGGGAAACCGTGTATTTTTCAGCAAGTACATATTTCGGGTCATTTGAACGCCTGCCAGAACTTTTTCTTTGCGTATTCAAGTCCTATTCAAGAGTTCTGTACAGCAACCACTCAACCCTGTCCTCGGGTACCCCCAACAGGCCATGTTTTGGGAAGTTCTTAGATAAAATAGCTGCTCAAAATACCAAGCCATTGACTCTGTTTTAAAGGAAATCCTGCAAACATGGCCTGTTGGGGATACTTGAGGACAGGTTTGAGAACCGCTGCTGTACAGGATTACTGGACATGTTGTTTTTTTTAGATCACTGTTATAGCTGTCACTAGGAATGTAAACATCCCTTGTGGCAGTAATAGGCAGTGACAGGTACTCTTTATGGAGATATCAGAGGTCTATAAGACCCCCAAACCACCTATTCTGCACTTGAAAGTATTCAAAACGTCAAGATTGGCATTTCTTGAATACTTTTTATTTTTTTAAACTGGAGCCTTTAAAGCGGGACTGTACTGAAAATTTTTTTTTTTAAAAGCCAGCAGCTACAAATACTGCAGCTGCTGACTTTTAAAAAATGGACACTTACCTGTTCCAGGGTCCAGCGGTGTCGGCAGCAGAGGCCGACCGATCGCTCGGCTCTCTGCTGTAGCTGGCGCCATTCTCGGTGAGGGAATCGGGAAGTGGCTTCACTTCCCGATTCCCTACTGCGCATGCGCGCGGCGCAATGAGAATCTTCAGCGCTGTCTGCCGGGACACGTGCGTGTCCCGGCAGACAGTGTGCCGGGACAGGAAGCTGCGTAAACTCCAGTGGGAGTTTATGCCCGGAAGTGGGTGCAGATACCTGTCTTAGACAGGTATCTGCACCCCCCTCCCCCCTGAAAGGTGCCAAATGTGACACCGGAGGGGGGGAGGGGGGAGGGTTCCGAAAAGCGGGAGTTCCACTTTAGGGTGGAATCCCCCTTTAAGATGTCGGTAATCCGGGAATTGATAATGCATCGCTTCCGGGTTACTACATCTGAGACCCGAACGAAGGATCGGCTTTGTTCGGGTCTTCGGCCAGTCGGCGGACGTGCCCGGCTGGTTGCTCGGGCCTCCTGGTATGACGGGAGAGCCCCGGTGAGCGGCGGAAGGGGGAGGATGTCCCCTCCCGCTGCTTGTAATAATAGCCGAGCGTAGAGCTGCACGATTCTGGCTAAAATGAGAATCGCAATTTTTTTGCTAAGAAGATAGATCACGATTCTTGCGGCGTAACATCATCTTTCACATTAGAAACGAAAAACATTGGGCTAACTTTACTGTTTCGTTTTTTTTATTTATTCATTGAAGTGTATTTTTTTTCCCCAAAAATTGCATTTGAAAAAACGCCGGGCAAATACAGTGTGACATAAAATATTGCAGCAATTGCCATTTTATTCCCTAGGGTCTCTGCTAAAATGATATATAATGTTTGGGGGTTCCACGTCATTTTCTAGCAGAAAAATATTGATTTCAACTTGGGAAACAAGTGTCAGAAAAAGATTCAGAGTTAAACTTAAAATAAACATAAAAAAATTAAAAAAAAAATGTGCTCTTGACGTTTTTAAATACTTTCAAGTGCCGAATATGGGGTTGAGGGCTTTTAGGCCCCCCCATCTCTCCATAAAGAGTACCTGTCAATGCCTATTATTGTCACAGGGGATGTTTATATTCCTAGTGACAGCAATGACAGTGAAAAAAAAAAAAAAGTAAAAGGACAGTGTAAAAATTAAAATTTAAAACGTGGAGAGTATTGGCCTGAGAGGTGACCAAAATATCGGTATTGTATTCGAAAAAACTACCGGTCGATTCCCTACCCTGGTACACATAATGAGATTATTGGACAAATGAAAATCGACGGGAGAAATTTTCGTGTTTTTGTCCCTTTTGGAAAATTTGACAGCTGTGTACTAACGATCAGATGATCGATTTTGAAATCTGTATTTTTTTTTTTTGTACGATATTCCGATTGTGTGTGTGCGGGGCTTTAGGCTAAAGCACATCACCAGTGCAAAATGTTTGTGCTGCTCATCTTGCCAAGAATAAGATGCTGATTGGAGCTCTTTCTTTTCCCAGGTTAGGTAATGATCACATGGTATCTCACTATCAGGTACAATGTGGGTGTTTGGACATCAGTGCACTGCATAGCCTATTGTTTTCAATCTGTAAGGATGCATCAGTGTAACAGGGTGAGCTTGGTAATGTAATGAGCAAATATGCCCCCCCCCCCAAATAGGTATAGCCTAGGCACAACATACAATGTTAAAAACCCTTTAATGTAGAACAACAACATTTTAAGTGATTAAAAAAAAAAAAGTGTTTAATTTTTTACATTTTTATATATTTTTAAATTTTTTTTATTTGTTTTTAAATAGCAAACATGTCTTACTTGCCTGCTCTGTGCAATGGTTTTACACAAAGCAGTTCTGATCCTCCTTTTCTTTGGTCCCCTGCTGGCGCTCCTGGCTCCTCCTCCACCCCACTTTGCTTTGGGGGCACTTGTGTGGGCTCGCTCCTGAGCTGGCTCTGTCTTTCCATTGACACAGAGCATGGCTCTGCCCCCCCCTTTCCTTTTCGCTGGCTGTGATTAGCAGGAGCCAATAGCGCCCACTGCTATCTCTGAGCCAATGAGGATTGAGAGAGCTGCTGCTGTTGCATGCAGGCTTCCTAGCACCGAGTGGCCCCAAGATACGGGGCCCCAAAGTCAGGTTGGAAAATGTCATTCTCTGCTGCAGAAAAGTGACATTTTCCGAACCGACTTTGGGGCCACTCGGTGCTAGGAACCCCATCTTTGGATATGTTGTAGTGATGGTTCCACTGGGTTTGAGGTTCCTATCACCAAGTGACCCTGAGATACGGGGCCCCAAATTCGGTCAACTGTGTCCATCTGCAGCCATGTCATTTCGGGACCCTTTGGGTCCAGAGACCCCAAATTTTGGCTGCAGCTAGGGGGCATCTAGGAACCCTTAACTACCATGTTTGAAGTCCCGGGACCTATGGCTGCAAATGGGCTTGACTCGAGTATAAGCAGAGGGGGGGGGGCACTTTCAGCACAAAAAAATTTGCTGAAAAACTCGGCTTATACTTGAGTATATACGGTACCCAGAATAAATACATGTATAGCTGTTTTAAGGATTTGTATTTTTCTATTCACTCCTGAGGTTTGCACATAGTAATGGCAGACAAGTAACACTTTCTCTGTTGGGATTAAGGAATGTATTGCTAAAACTACCGTCCCCTGTGCTGAAGTAGGTAGGAGGAGACTGATGAGGTTTTCTCTCTTGTTTGTTCTACTCCTGTAGAACTCCCGCCCCTTCCCCCACTCCCAGTTTGGGGTTGGCTGTACAGGGGATTGAAAAGGGGCGGATACCGGGTCCGATTCAGGTATATTCACTAGTTACTATAAAAAAAAAAAGATGCATATAAGTGTTATTGAATTCAGAACAAAACCTATTTGAATGGCAAATTCAATTGAGGTGCTTAGATGTGTTTTAGATTGACCTTCATTTACATGAGGAAAACCATCTGCCATTCTGTCCGGAAGCAGCCAATCAAATTTTCCTGTCCAAACCCTTGTGCTGTGACGATGTGATTGGTTTCTATGATGAGGACTGCACATGTTACACAATGTCCTCCTGCTTTGCCTTCAGACAGATGCCATTGGGGCTGCCATTTGTATGTAAAAGGCTTAGGTTGTTGGGTTTTGATTGCTGTCTTGTGTCCACGTTTGGGAAGACTTACCCTCTGTCTTGGTGACTGTCACTGGAATTGAAAGTGAGTGAAAAAACTTAAGTGGTCACTGGAACACGATGGAGGGAAAATCTTTCAATGTGTCATTTGTTCTGGTGACGGCAGTCCAAGAACTGAAGGAAGATCTTCCCAAAGGAAAACAAATTGACTGGTTTCTGTCTCCCCCCTTCTCTATATAAAGCTAAAAATGTCTTGGTTTTGGAGCTACGTTAACTAAGATATTGGTGATCCTTGAAAAAAAATCTGATTGGAAAATGCTCTATGGGTTGTCTTTGTTGTACAGGTCAGTGTGCAATCAAGGACGCTGCTGCTTTTGGACTTGTACTCCATTCACACTTGTACGACTCCAATAATTGCAACAACGTTGGCTGGGGGGTGGACGTTGGGCTGAGGGGGGGGGGGGGGGGTGGACGTTGGGCTGAGGGGGGTGGGTGGACGTTGGGCTGAGGGGGGGGGGTGGACGTTGGGCTGAGGGGGGGGGGGGTGGACGGACATTGGGCTGGGGGGGGATGGACGTTGGCCCGGTGGCAGGTGAGATGGACGTTGGGCTGGGGGGGCGGATGGACGTTGGGCTGGGGGGGGAAATGGACGTTGGGCTGGGGCGGATGGACGTTGGGCTGAGGGGGGGTAAACGGACATTGGGCTGGGGGGGGATGGACGTTGGCCCGGTGGCGGGGGAGATGGACGTTGGGCTGGGGCAGGGGGGGAAGGACGTTGGGCTGGGGCGGATGGACGTTGGGCTGGGGGGGGGGGGGGGGTGGATGGTAGTTGGGCTGGGCTGGGGGTGGATGGACGTTGGGCTGGGGGGGGGGGTGGACGTTGGCCTGGGGGGGGGATGGATGGATGTTGGGCTGGGGGGGGGGGTGGACATTGGGCTGACTTTGACCAGTGAAAATGGACAACTAATGCATCTTTTGAAGGTTAACGTTGTAGTCTATGGCCCTCAAGTTGCATAAAAGTCAGACCTAAGTAGTGTATAAACTACTTTGAAGTTGCTGCAAGTTGAACGTATAAGAATGATGATTATTTAAAAACATGGAACTATTTGTCATACGACTTTGATGTCCAAAGTTGCATGACAAGTCGCTCAAGTGTGAATGGAACCTAAAGCTCCATAGATCATTTCCCAGGCTGAGTAAGCTGTGCTTCTGCCTTTTACCTGTTTTGGTTGACTGATCGGCAAGATATTGTAGTTTGTTCAAAGTGTATTTGGGCATACTAGTGCCAGTTTGCACACTTTTTTTGCAGATCTCGAAGGCCAGCTTGACTTGTGTGGGTTTTATTTTACACTATGGCCGTCGATGAATGCGGCACGTATACTCCCTCAGCCATGCAAATTTTTATAAACTGAAGAGTATGCAATAAAAAATAAAAAAAAATCTGTGTAAAACATGGGTGTTCTTTATCTCTTGTCATTGCAGATTAGTCGCATTGAGTACATCCATTCCAAGAACTTCATTCATCGAGATGTCAAGCCAGATAACTTTCTGATGGGTCTCGGCAAGAAAGGAAATCTGGTCTACATCATAGACTTTGGCCTTGCGAAGAAGTACAGAGATGCCCGCACACACCAGCACATACCCTATCGCGAAAACAAGAACTTAACCGGCACCGCAAGATATGCCTCCATAAACACTCACCTGGGCATAGGTAAGTGGACAAACGTTTTTGCTTTTTGTATAGTATTTAATGTAGTGGATGCCCACATGACAGTCAAAGTAATACGTAAAGCGGAATATGGAAAAAAGATCTCTACAGCTTTTCATGCTTAATCCTAGTCTCTGGATAAATCTGGTCTAGGTACCTTTTTGACCTTTTTTGGTCACAAAAAGGTTTAAAATAAAACTGTAATTGAGCCAAAGTAATGCTAGTCAGAGCTTTTCTGCATAGCAGGCGCCCTTTTGTACCAAAAAGTAACCATACCTGTATACTTAAAGCATCCTGGTAGACGCCACCATATGTTGACTTTCTAAAAGTGGTATTTGCAGAAGACTAGCTGTGCACCCTACGGGTGTGCACCTTCACTGGTTATTCGATTTATGATTTGCCTGTCCGTGATTTGATTTTGCGATGCATTACAATTAGTGCGCATGGTTAAAAACGTTTTATCCAAAAATTCAAGCAGTCAGGAAAAACTCAAATTTTTCTCCCAGAGAAATGGCTGGGATTGGAGGCGGGGGGTTGGGATTGGAGGCAGGGGGGGGGGGTGGCTGGGTTTGGAGGCAGGGGGGGGGGTGGCTGGGATTGGAGGCAGGGGGGTGTCGGTAGTGGAGGGATGGGGTCCCCCTTCCGGTGCCTCCCAGTGATGTCAGGTCTCCTTGAGCTCCTGCCCCTGCACTGTACTGGCTGTCAGCTCATCAGCCTCCATTCAGTGTCCGCCACGCCTCTCTCTGACAATTCCTCCACTGGCTTCCCATTGCCCAACAAATTCAATTGAAAACACTAACAATAGCATACAAAGTCATTTACAACTCTGCCCCGAGCTACATCTCCAAATATCACCCAAACCGTCCTCTCTGCTCCTTTCAAGACCTGCTCTCTAGCTCCCTTGTCTCCTCCTCCCATGCTCATCTCCAGGACTTCTCCAGAGCCTCTCCTATTCTCTAGAACTCCCTTCCCCAATCTGTTCGGTTATCTATTACTCTGCCCACTTTTAGGAGATCCCTGAAAACTCATCTCTTCCTATCCTGCCTTCAGCTAACTGAATCTTCTACTTCCTGCACAGTTACTACCTTTTTTTTTGTTTCACCAGCCCCTCCCTATTAGATTGAAGCTCCGAGGTCATTCTAACCACCTTGTATTGTTGCTGTTCTGTCTTCCCTTTTTTATATTGTAAAGAACTGCGTAAACTGTTCCTGCTTCATAAATTCTGTAGAATAATAATGTCATGTGTTTCATCATTCATTGTGCAACACTTCGTGCATCTGATGAAGAAAAACAAACCCTTCCCTGAGATCTCGGTTAGAAGCTTTGATGATTTCCTGCACTTCCCGCATCTACACACAGCATAACAATACTGCGAAATCTCACAGTTGAGGTGCAAGATTTCCCTGAAGGAAATGGTGAAATTGCCTTTCCAAGAGACATCTATGTGCTTAGCCCACTATGACTTCACTGTGTTCAGGATAGCCAGAAAGTAGAGGAGAAAAAAGGAAGCAGGAAAAACATTAAAAAAAAAGAAAGTTATGGGACATTTCACATCAGCATGCAAATATACATGTAAAGATGCATGCTGATGTGAGATTTGGGGAAAGGTCCGCTTTAAAAGTGAATGTCACCTGATTGGGAGGGGAATAGGTTTGTAGCTTTGGACACGGTTCGATGTTTGCAGTTTTGCACTATTGCTCTTACTTGTTGCTAACATGACTTTTTAATTGCTGACCTTAACTAGAGTAACAGTTAAGGTAATCTGTAGAGCGCCAGCCGTGTGACGCTCTTTAACCACTTCAGCCCCAGAAGGTTTTATCCCCTTCATGATCAAACTTGGTAGTTAAGGGTTCCTAGATGCCCCCTAGCTGCAGCCAAAATGTGTGGTCTCTGGACCCAAAGGGTCCCGAAATGACATTGCTGCAGATGGACTCAGTTGATGGACTTAGTTGACCGACTTTGGGGCCCTGTATCTCGGGGCCACTTAGTGCTAGGAACCCCAATTTGGATATGTTATAATGTTGGCTCCACTTGGTTTGCACACCAAATTGGGGTTCCTAGCACCAAGTGGCCCGAGATACGGGGGCCGCAAATTCGGGTTGGAAAATGTCAAGCACTTTTCTGCAGCAAAAAAATGACATTTTCCAACCCGAATTTGCGGCCCCGTATCTCGGGGCCACTTGTTGCTAGGAACCCCAAATTTAGTGTGCAAACCAAGTGGAGCCAACATTATAATATACTAAGTGGCCCCGAGATACGGGGCCGCAAATTCGGGTTGGAAATTTTTTTTTTTTGCTGCAGAAAAGTGCTTGACTCCAGTATAAGCCAAGGGGGCACTTTCAGCACAAAAAAAAAATGTGCTGAAAAACTCGGCTTATACTCGCGTATATATGGTAATTGATATATTTTTATATATACATATATTGCACACACAGACAGACCCATCCAATAAAAAAAAATCTAATTTCTTCTTCAATTTAGGCCAATATGTATTCTGCTACATATTTTTGGTAAAAAAAAAAATCCCAGTAAGCGTATATTGGTTTGCGCAAATTTTTTTTTTTTCAAATATAGATTATATTAATGCCCAATTCGGGCGATAAAAATAATAAAGAAAAACAACAAGACAATACAGAGATAACAGAAACATTGGTACAACAAGTATATGGTCATCCAATAGGGGGGGGGGGGGGGGGGGGGAGATCTACATAAACAACAGTCACTTATGTGAGGGAAGTCCCCGAGGGGTATACACATGTTCCTAAGTTACTGTGCACCCGAAGCCCAGCCTCCAAGGACTGTCATAGTAGGGCTAATAGTCCCTCTCAGTAGTACACACGCATTCTGGGGCTTCAGGTCTGGAAGGACCAACCTCACGTCTGTTCCCTTCCCCCCTCCCCACCGCCCCCCACCCCGGCAGGGTAGGACTCAAAAGGTGGAGGGGAGGAGGGGGGTCAGGATCTCCAAATTTCAGGGGGAATCAAGGTGTGAGAGGGGGAAGCACGGGTAAGGTAGGGTAGGAATAAGGGGGGAGGGGGGTAAGTAGGGGGGGGCCCGGTTGGTTCAGGGCAGCCTCTGGTCTCATCACATTACAGAAGAAGGAAGGGAGATATAATGTTCTAAGGGCTGTACCTTCTGGTGAAAGGACAAAATGAAGCCACAAATCCCATGTCGCTTTGTATTTCTCCTCCTGTTGTTTCGCCGTGAGCACCAGATCCTCCATTCTCCTAATGTCTTCTACTCTTTGGATCCAGCTAGCAATCGATGGTGGGGTCTGACTTTTCCAGCTAATCGGGATGCAGGATTTGGCAGCATTTAGCAAGTGGCAAATGACCGATTTTTTTTTTTTGTACTTCTTAATCGACATAGTATTTATATGAAGGAGAAAAAATGCCGGGTCGTTTGAGATAACATATTCTGTGAATTTCTGTACAGTCGTTCTGACTGTAGACCAGAAATGGGATAACTTCGGGCAGGACCAGAAAATGTGCAATAGCGTACCTCTATCTCCCTGGCACCTCCAGCACACATCTGGGGTGTTTGGGTAATAGGTATGTAAGATTTGTGGGGTCCTATACCACCTTGTCATAAGTTTATAATTGGTTTCTTGTACTTTCGTACATATGGAGGATTTCAGAGCTAACACTATTACACGTTGGGATTGATTGGGGGTAAATGTACAATTTAGGTCTTTTCCCCATTTACTCAGGTATGGCGGAGGTGTGTTGTCCTCCGGGGAGGTCAGGAGGTTGTATAATATGGACAGTGTCCTCGGGAGTCTCTCCGTTTCTGAGCATAGCGTCTCAAAGAAGGTGAGAGGTCTGTTGAAATCTTGTGGGTTAGGTAAGCATGAGAGGAAATGTTGTAGTCGTACCGCCGTCCAGAACGGCAGCTTAAAGGTACCTGTCTCGCTTCTGAGTGCTTCTAAGGAAGGCCATGAATTATTCTGTACGAAATGTCTTGCTTGTGTACGATTTAGATCTTTAAAGATATTTCTAGTCTGAAGGTCAAGTCCCGGGGGAAATTTAGGGTTCCCTATGATAGGATATAAAGGTGAGTTTGGTGTAGCTAAAGATTGTGTGTAGCAGATTTGGGAACCAACACGAAGCGTTGTCCCAACTAATGGATGGTTCTTGATTTCAGCCGGGAGGTGCTCGTAGCACCATACAGCGCCCTGTAGGGGTACTAGTGATTGTGCCTGTTCTAGATGTGTCCATAATTTCAGGTCCCTGTGTCGGTTCCAATCTACAATTCTCCCGAGCTGTACAGCTTGGTAGTATTTCTTTACATCGGGGATTGCAAGCCCTCCGTTTATTTTTGGCAGTGAGAGTAGGCAGCGGGGAATTCTTGGTTTCTTATTTGCCCAGATAAATTTGTACCACTGACTATGTACTTGTTTGAAAAATGTCGTTGGAATAAAGATCGGGAGTGCCTGCAGCAGGTATAGGAGTTTGGGTAGTATAAACATCTTAATAAGGTTGCACCTGCCAAACCACGAGTGGAGGCCTTCGTGCCACGCCTCAAGTAAGGATCGGGTTCTAGTTAGTAGAGGGGGGAAATTCAGAGAAAAGGTGTGCTTGAGATTGGCTGGTATATGGGTGCCTAAGTACTTCAGGGCCGACTCTGTCCATTGGATATGCCTACTCCCATGGCCTCCGACTTACCATAATTAATTTTTAGGTTGGATATAGTTCCGTATTTGTCGAATTCCCGTAGGAGGTTCGGGAGGGATATCACAGGGTCTGTTAAGGAGAAAAGTAGATCGTCTGCGTATGCTGAGACTTTGTATTGTGTGTCTCCTATTGTAAGTCCCTGAATGTCCGGGTTCTGCCTGATTTTGCTTAGAAAAGGTTCTAGTGACAGGGCGAAAAGGAGGGGCGACAGCGGGCAGCCCTGTCTGGTCCCGTTCCTAATCGAGAATGGGTCTGACAGCAACCCATTTACTTTGACTTGTGCCGAGGGGTTGGAGTAGATTTGAGAGATCCATCTCATCATATTCTCCCCAAGTCCTATGTATCTGAGGACGGATAACATATAGCTCCAGTCAACCCTGTCAAAGGCCTTTTCGGCGTCTGTGTTTATGAAGATTGAGGGCGTTTGAGTTTTGTTGGCAAAGTGTATTAAGTTTAAGACTTTAGTTGTGCTGTCTCTAGCTTCTCTAGTGGGGATAAAGCCTACTTGGTCTAAATGGACTAGTGATTGCAGGTGGTGGGCTAGTCGGGTCGCTAAAATCTTGGTGAATAATTTAAGGTCTGTGTTGAGAAGGGAGATTGGTCGGTAACTACTACATACTGTGGGGTCCTTACCTTCTTTCGGTATGACTGTGATGTGTGCTCGTAACGTGTCATTAAAAAGGGTCGCTGTGTCTCCTAATTTGTTATAAAAGGATGTCATATGAGAGCTAAGGGATGGAAACAGTGTTTTATAGTACTGTAGGGTGAGGCCATCGGGTCCTGGGGCCCTACCTGGTTTGGTGGAGTTCACCGCGAGTTCCAGTTCGTCTGTCGTAATTGGGGCATCCAATTCTGAGATACTTTCCGGTGTTAGCGTGGGGATTTGAGCGGAGGCTAAATATGCCTCGATCAGAGGTAGTTTGTGGTTTGCGCAAAATTTATAGCGTCTACAAACTATGGGATAGATTTATGAAATTTTTATTTATTTTTACTAGTAATGGCTGCGATTAGTAACTTATAGCGGGACTGCGACATTGCAGTGAACAAATTGGACACTAAGTGAAACTTTATTTGTGGAGCAGTGACATTTATTACGGCGATCAGTGCTAAATAATATGAACTGTAACTGTACTAATGACACTGGCAGGGAAGGGATTAACCTCGGGGGCAATCAAAGGGTTAAATGTGTCCCTAGGGAGTGCTTTTTAACTGTGTGGGGAGGGGGCAGGGTGCTTGTACTGGGGGGAGCCAGAGATCAGTGTTCCTGCTTAGCAGAAAGACGAGATCTGTCTTCTGTCACAGAACAGCGATCTGCCTTGTTTACAAGCGGGTCCCAGCAGACATCAGGTCCGCCGGACCTATCGATTGTCTCTCACTGTGTGCAATCACAGTGAGAGCTGGTTGCATGCGGAGCGCATGTGCGCCCTAGACCTGGAAGGGCGAAATTGCGTACCTGTACCAGAAAGGCCGCGATTTTTGTGTTTATTGGCAGGAGAGGAAAAGTAATGTTTTCTTTACATTTTTTTTCTTTTTTCCATGTAAGAACAATCTCGCAGAGATGATCTGGAGTCTCTCGGCTACGTGCTGATGTATTTCAACTTGGGCTCCCTGCCATGGCAAGGACTGAAGGCTGCCACCAAGAGGCAGAAGTATGAACGCATCAGCGAGAAAAAGATGTCAACGCCTATCGAAGTCTTATGTAAAAGTTACCCTTGTAAGTTTGCCAGGTGAACCAGAATACCTGCTGTTACTTTGCTATTGAAACAAATGAGAAAGGAATGTAGAGGCTGTCCAGCTATAAAGGTTTTTGATTTAGGAAATTCTTTGGTATTTAATCTTTTAGTGTAATTAAAGTTTTTTTTTTTTTTTGTTTTTTTTAGGTTCGGTTATAAAATTTTCTAAATGAGTAATTTTTCTCTTTTCATTGATGGGTACAGATTGGCAGCATTTGTGGGCATTGTTGAGGCTGCATTTCTAATCAGATCAGTGCCCTGATTATCAGTGTAGATTTGCCGGTTATCGGCTCTCCTCTTCTTACGTGCTGTCAGCATGAGGAGAAGATTGCCGATGACCGGCAAATTTTGTTTATGCTGTGATTGGACACAGCTGGTCACATGGTAAAAAAAAACGCTGTGATTGTCTCTTTTCCCCAATCTGTGATCAGCTGTGTCCTGAGGACACGACGATCACAGATCCCTGTCGATGCACGTGGGCAGCGCGATCATGGGAGGACACCCGTAGACTTCCTCCCTCCCGGCAGTGTGAGCCTGCGCTGTAGCTGTCTTTCAGGTATAGCGCAGGCAGGGAGAGGTTAAAGTGGTTGTAAAGCCTAAACATTTTTTTTATCTTGATGCATTCCCTGCATTAAAGTAAAACTTAATGTTCCAGTAGTGGTATCGCCCCCTCACTGCCCTTTTATTCTTGCCTTAGGCCTGATTCACATCTATGCATTTTTAGTGCTTTTTGCAGATTTGCACTACAGTCCATTTAACATGGTTTCCTATGGAACACGTTCTGAAGTACAAATATGCAAAAAAAAGCACTAAAAAATGCCATAGGTGCGAATCAGGCCTTAGACCTCACTTACTCCTTACTCGATCCAGCACGGCTCTCTTCTCACCCCGCTCACAGGTTTTGCTGAGGCAGTGAGAGACATTGGCTCCTGCTTCTATCAGTCAAAGCCTGTGACAAGTGAGCAGGGGGCAGGGCCAAGCCACACTGTGTGGGTCTATGGATGCAGGCAGCGTTGCTCAGGATCGAGCACGCACATGCACCCTCTTAAGAAGCGTCATGGGTAGTATTGCGAAGAGAGCTACATTTTCAATTTCAACACATGCTGTGCAATTTTATAAAAAAAAATGTGGCGTTGGTGCGTTAAGGTGCAGTAAAGCGTGTCGGCACTAAAAGTTTTTTTTTTTTCTAAAATTTATAATGTCATTTTTATTTTTATCTTTTTTTTTTTTCCCTCTTTAGCGGAGTTTGCCACCTACTTGAACTTCTGTAGGTCTCTACGTTTTGATGACAAGCCAGACTATTCTTACTTGAGACAGTTATTCAGGAATTTGTTCCACCGTCAAGGCTTCTCCTACGATTATGTGTTTGACTGGAACATGCTGAAATTTGTGAGTACATTTCTGGACTGTTAAGTGTTCTGAGTTCTCATATTTGTGGGGTAGTTTCAATACTCCCCCCCCGCAGAGCACACTACAGAGCTGGGAGGTAGCACACTGGGTGTAAAGCAAGCCGTAAACACTTGGGACAGTCTCAATGGGAATATTTATGCCCTGGGCAGAGCTGTCCTTTTAAACTTGGTAGTTCTGTCTTGCCATGGTGAAGTAGATACATCAGAGTCAATTCTCTCATAACTGAGGATGGTTTTGGATGGATGCTGGAGAGTTTACTATCCGACTTACTTATTCTTAGATCTTATTGACATAGGCTGCAGCCTGTAAAAGAGCATTGTGTTCAGCAAGCTTTTGCAAAGCACTGAGTAAACTTCTAACAGCTTTGTTTAAGCAGTGCGGAAGTTGTCGTGTTTAAAAAAAAAAAAAAAAAAAATTTAATTGTGAGCATGCAGCTGTTTATTGCGGAAGAGACATGCAGTGTTTGTCTTGCAA